>OZ038475.1:11237066-11279566 GCA_964036315.1 Acanthosepion esculentum
CTAGCTAGGTAGTATCTATTTATAGATAATTTTATCATAATTTTGCTTGCCACTCGCTTAGTTATCACGACTGTTACCCCCCACCACCAATACCTAATAAATAATGGACTATTTTGTTTTAGTTGCATGGTAAGACAGTAAAGACAAATCAGAGACGCTACTGGCTTTCATTGAAAGAAAGAAAGACAGAAAGAAAATTAAAATAGAAAAACCATAAAAACTTCACGAGTATTTCTAATTAATATTAATAAACATTAATACTGAAATGTTATTTCAATTTTTATAATTAAAACTGGATTTTAAAAATAAAACTATAATTAGTATTCATTTTATTTAAACCTATAACTAACATTGTATTTTTAATTTAATTTTTATAATTAATTTATTAATTATTATAAATTTATCTTTAATTTTTTATAAACCTATAATTAATAACAGATTTTGTTTCAACCTTTATAATCAATGCCGGGTTTTACGATGGATATTAATGAGGTAATGCTAAGAACATGGGGGTGGAGAGAGAGAGAGAGAGAGAGAGAGAGAGAGAGAGAGAGAGAGAGAGAGAGAGAGGGAGAGTTTGTCAACAACCTTGACGAAGGGAGTGAGGCAATACGAAAGGCTTCGATCGTACCCCATTCACCTCCACTAGCGCACCGGGAGTCGCATACAGAAGTCGAATCCAGGTGCGAAAGTACTGCCCGAAACCAGCCCCCAAAAGGACAGCCTTCAGGAATCGATGGTCAACCCTATCGAAGGCCTTGGACTGATCTAAATTGATCAGAGCGGCTTCACTATCGACTTTCTCGATGATCTTTGCCAAAATCTTTAACTCTGTATTTAACATAGACGAAGAGCCTTATCCTTTATGGTAACATCCATCACGAAAAGCTTGCCCGCCGGATCTGCGAAGACAAGAGTACACGCAGCCTTCAAAGACTTACTCACCAGCCAAGTGACACCTCTTGAACGACCATCAAAATATGCTGAATAGAGGGAGAACCCTCTAGACAGAATGTCCTCATAGTACAGAGTAGAAAAACGAGTCTCCTGTACACAACAAACATTCACTTCGAGGTGCTGAAGGTCACGAGAGAGCCTCGCTCTGCGATACTCCGACCTCAGGCCTCGGACATTCACACTAGCTAACCAGAGAGCTATAATGAAACCGATTAGGGTTGCTCTCCTGCATTAAACATGGACGGGGAAAGGACGCCAATGTCCAGAGGGGAGGTTAGCTTTAAAGCTCTATACAGGGAGGGGTGAACAAAAAGCGGGAACCTCCCTGAACAAAATTGTTGCAATTTTTTCACCGTATCATTATCAAAACAGGCCATGGTCGGAAAAATTCCGAAGATTTCGTTAGCCTCCACGACAATGGCCCAAATTTGTTGACCGGCTTCGTCTTCTCTAACGACAGTTAAGATCCCTTTTTGCTTTAGAGAAATTTCTTGGATCTTCGACATCTAGTTTGTTAATTTTTCTGAAATTAACCAGGGATTTAATGTTCTTCATTTTTTTGGAAAATTGAAGTGCCTTGTCCTTCAGTTCTTTGGATACCCGGCACACGTCTTCCCCTGTGCGAAAGATGTGTTTAGTTTTTTTTATGAGATGAAGGATCTATGTTTTCTGGTAATGGGGTTCATTGCCTTTTGGCTTTGTCAGTCTTTTTCGGTGTAGCTGCAGGAGTTTTGACAGGGGATGGTTTGGGGCTAATAGCGATAGAGGAAAGATGGTCTTTGGTAGGTGAAACTGTGATGGGAGCCTTTTTTAAGGTTGTCATTTTTGTGGGAGAGGGAGATGAGGATCTTAGGACTGGAGGAGGGATCATGATATGCTGTTTAGCTGACAGTGCCGAGGAGTTAGGGACAAATTTATTTCCATCATTATTCCGTTTGAGAGAATCTTTCAGTTACTGCAATTTTTCAGATTTCTCAAAAGATGGCTCGTACTTTTGCATTTGCTGACGTAGCCTTTCCGAATAGCTAGTCGGGGAGTCACACTTAGAACTGGTTGAGGGGTATGTGACTGTGTCGTTTCCCGTTGGGGTTTCATTGGGACGAGATTACAATTAATTCAAAGCTCCATCCCTCGGTCAGATTGTCAGAGGAAGCACTGAGTATCTGGCCTATTTGGCACAGATAAGCGGGCAAATGTTCCCCGACAATCTTAGTAGGGACCTCATATACCGAAACAAGGTCCTACGCCTGCCTTGATATTCGGTCCTCAGTATAAGATCTTTTGTTATAAGGTCACAGATGCAAACCGCTTCACAGTCGATAGGCGTGGGTAACAGTATATCCCACATGTAGAAGCCTTTGTCTTTATGACTCTCTGTGGTTTAATCCCCAGGGACGTCAACGATTTTATGACGGTGTCTTTTGTGGAGCGACAAATTTTGCGTGAACGCTTGTCCACCACAAAGTCCGACACAATTCTTTTTCAACTTTCTGTAGTTCCTCAAGATTTGTCAAGAGGCCATCTTTTGTAACAAGATTGGCGTAGCTTTTAGCTTTCTCAAGGAACGCCATAACATTGATACTGCATTTTAGTTGGGACGACCAGCAAGAGGACATTTCACCGACCGTTACTTTGTCATCTTTGTTGGTATTGTCTGTGATAAGGTCTTTTCTTGTAGAAGAGTCTTAGCCTGTTTTTTGGCATCCATATTATTTTCCTTATTTTGGATACTTTGACCTGATTCGGCCTCCATATTTTCATCAGGAATATGAGAATTTTGGCTTTTCCGCTAAAACCTTTTACTTTACATTTTGACCATTTCCGGCCACCATACTTGATGACGATTCATTACTAATTTCCGTATTTTTATTTTCGTCAGATTTTTATTTTTCGTCAGGTAGCACAGTCTTTTTTTCTTAGTCCCAAATAAGTTTTTTTAACGGTCTTCCTGGGAGCCATCTTTTAAAATACGTAAAGCTTTTTTTTTTCTTTTACAAAAATAAAATACAAAGAAATACAAGGATAAATAAATCACCAAAACAAATACAATAAGACAGTTGGACGTGCAAAAGACAAAACTTACGTAAAATACAGTTGAGAATAAACGGTGAACTTTAAAAAGGCGGAGAAAAATTAAATATACAAAACAATCACAAATTTCCTTTAAAAGGACTATACACAAAAAAGGTTACGCGTACGAAAAGGAATAAAAATACACGAAGGAAGTCGAACAACAACAATAAAATAATACAGTAATTAGACTAGAAACACAAAGAAGATACGAAAATAATATCGAACTAACAAATCACAGAATCAAATATGGCTGCCGTAAAAACCAAGTCAGCCCGTTAAAGAAGAAAAACAAAACGGAAAAGACGGTCAAATTAGACAAAAATTACAAATACAAGAAAATTAAAACAAATATATACAGAATAGATTTAACAAGTACAACATAGAAGACTTAACGGATAAAGGAAAAACAAAGAACAACAAAGAACGAAATAACACGTAATAAAATAAACAAAGAAAAATATAGTCATACGTAAATAAAACAGATAAAGTCTAGCGGGTGATTACAGAAAATTAAAAAGATACGTAAAATATAAAATCTTAATTTTAAAATAAAAGAAAATCAAAAAGCTAATAATAAAAGAATAAGAGCAAAAATGGGGAGGGTAAGAAATTGAAAAAGAAAAAATCAAAAAACTTTTCAAAAAACAGTCAGTAAAAATTGAACGTAAGAAAAAGTAAAATAAAAACAGACTTAACAGAAACGGAATGGAGTTCACAAAATAAACCAGTTAAGTGTTAGCGGAAATGTTCAGGTGGCAAAAACCGGTCGGTATAAGGTCTGAATGAGACCCCCACTTATAATAGTGTCCAACGTATTTATGAGTTTGGAACATATCCATTAGAGTTCATAGGTACGGTATATAACAATGAATGTCGGAATTACATGACCATAGTGTCTTCTGACCAGTAGTTTGATATTCTGGGCCAGCCACGAATGCTGTAACACATAGCTAAGTTTAATAAGTGTTTTGGCTTGGTAGCTAACTTTGTAAATAATTATTATTGCAAAATATTCCCTAATATTAAAACGATAAAGACGTTAATTAGATCCAGTGACCAGTTATGAGTTCAATACCAGGCCACAACAGTGGTGAACGAAAAACTTCGAGTGTTGAGTTAAAAGGGAAATAACTGAGACACTTGGCACTTGGAACTAAAGAATTCTACTCCGGTGGACGAAATAAAGCGTTCGGTTCAAAATTCCAATCATCTGAAGAAGGCCGGAGATTACGACTGCCGAAACGTTGTGAATATAGCAATGAAGATGAAGATAGTTTGAATAATGTAAATAATACAAGCTTGTTTCACTAGATCAATTACGACTAAGTAGTGAGTTCAGTCCTTAGTGAGTGCTCCATATTCGCTGCCTTGTGCCACATTAAAGTAAATTCCTATATATGGATACATGCACATACAGACTAAGGCAGGTCGATTTTGGAACCGTGGCATTGAACTCAATTTGTAAGTTAGGCTTTGAGATGATAAATAATGGCATAAAATATAATCCTCCTCCTTATCGTTACCGTTTTTTGAGGAGACCTGTTTGAAAGTTTGTAAATCGTAGCGTTGCAATTCCATTCTGGTGATCAGTGAAAGCTATATTAGCCATATTATGTAATATGTAATATAGAGCAATAGTTTTACTGCAATTTTCAATAAACAATGCAAATTTAAAACATTTTGTCTTATAATTGGTGCTCACCAGTATTATGATGTTATATACACTTTAATCTATTTTTTGATTTTATCAATTATAATCTAATAAATCTTAGTTATTGAGTAGCTTTTTTGTAATCTTTTACAATTTCTAATACAGTTTTGACTTATCAAATAGTGTAAAAAAATGCATATTTTTCTTGTGGTGATTCATAATTAGAATTCTGGTTTGAATATATTTTCTTTTCTAATACAAATGGTATCAACTTTATTTGGATTTATTCTTGAAATAGCAACAGTTAGTTTGTAAATAAAAACCTGCGGAAATGAGGTATTTCTGTAAAGCTTTTCAGACGATATTTAAAACTAAATGCTCAAAAATTGGTAAAAGCTATGAATCTAATTTTTAGTTTCAGTACATATCATGTCAAAACCCTGCTTTTAAATTGAGTGCAATGTTGTTTCTCTTTAAATAAAGTAAAAATCATCCTTCCCTAACGCACACTTATGACAGCACGAACACATAAACGTATCTACACGCCTCCGCACATATGCAGTTAAGTCATGTAGGCTCCCCTCAGGTGTATAGGACCACAGACACACCATACTGGCTTGTACTGCTGTGGTTTCTGCAGCAAGTAGATTTTTATGGGGTGGAGCTCCTAGCCTCACACCCAAACTGTTTTGAATTTAGAGTTGTCCTTCTAGATTGGTTGCCAATCAAGCTTAGCAACTACTTTGCTATTCACCACTACTTGGGGTGGAGAGAAGCTATGGATTCATATCTTTGTAAGAATGTTTGTGCAAAAAGGAATGCAACGGTATCGGCTGGAATTTGAATTCAGTACGTCATTTCCACTTCGATAACCGCTACACTACGAACACGCTCATAGAGATGTATGCACTAAGCAAATAGGCTTAAGGCCGTATTACGTCGAATGCACGGTTCCCATTGACATTAACCATTTAGGAACGCTTGACGAAATTTCTTTGTGCTTTGTGGTGAGTTATCCTACAAGAAATTTCTTTGTTGCTGCAGCGGCTGACAAGATATCTAACGATAATTTTGTTTGTTCCTGGAGCCGCAGACAAGGTAACCCACTTGAAATCCTTTGTCCTAAGTGATCTTTGTCAGATAAGTCAATCAGATTAAGATTCGTAGATGGCAATGAAAGTAATGATTGTCCTGGAGCGCCTGACAAGACCATTTGCAGATATGACACCCCGCAGTCTTATCTGGGCTGGAGTTGCTCCAATCCTCACTTTTTCAATCTTGATGGAGTTCAAAAGCTACGCGACCTTGTGGGCGATGTAGTTAGTTTCCACTGTACAGCTTCATTTCCACCAACGAAACATCACACGTCTATCGATATTCTGGTGTGTGTTCACATGTCAAATGTTCGAACAGGCTACAGTCTTTAGTTCCACCAGTTCAGACATTTACAGATATAGCCCGCCATGCCACATCCACAGGGTTGAATCATCCTCATTCCCTTCGTATTTGATTGGTAGCAGGAATTTCCACTTTTTCATCGAATGCTGCAACTTTGTGGAATAGACTCCCGAAAGGTCGCTTCCCTGAATACTATCTTAACCTCTCTAAATCTAGGGCCAACCGTTATCTATCTGATCTTCATATCTACTCGTCTTATGGTCATACTACAATCCCACTTAGTAACACTTTATTTCGAGTATCTCTTTGGCTTTGTATTGGATAAACATTTAGTAATATAAAATAACTCTGTCCGAAGTAATTAAGTGAAGTTATTTCACCTGAATAACCACCTGTAAGTAGGAGAAATTCGACCCAGCTTTACAGCATTCGTCAGGAAACCGATTTTGCAGACTTTATAATGAACTGATTTCAATTCTCATCGAAGACTTTGTCATTGTGAATCGGTCGGTTAATTTAGTCTGCATGGAAAATTTAAAATTTTGGCTGTTGTTATTTCTTTCATTTTATTTTTTGTAGTTGCTTTTTTATCACAATTTTGAGGGGAAAACGGCTTACCCCTTGAAGAAAACGCATTCGTATGTGTCTTGCGTCAAGATACTTGAAATAACGTATGGTCGATCCAAAAGCTACAATTTAAGGAAAAACTGATCTTGTTCTTCGGAGATTTTGCGAGACGAATAAGTGGCTTATGCAAATGTACAAGCCTTAGCCACTCAATAAAAAGCGCATGAGCGGAGGGAGAACACGAGAGTAGAGAGCAGAGGCCGACGAGACGAGACGAGACGAGACGATATGAAGTTGTCTGTTTTTTTTGTTTGTTCAGTTTCGCGGTAATCTGACCGATTGCAACTGTACAAAGACAGGATACAACTGGTACTCCAAACAGGCGTACCTTTTTGCAACAGTGTCGATCAACGGAAACTAGCAAACAGAAATAAGGGTCTGCATTGCAATTGATCCTGACATGGCATATCGACTTGAGTCACTTTCTCACCGACATTACGTGTCTTCCCTCTGCCTTTTCTACAAATATTTTCATGCAAACTGCTCTGACGAGCTTTATTGCCTAGTGAACTATATGATACTAGATTGGCAACTCGATCCGCCGTTTTACTGTCGAGCTAGCTAGATACAATTGCCACATCTACTCTAACAGCTTCTTTTCTCGCTGTGGAACACCCTGCCGATTTCTCGCTTCCCTGATAATTACAATCTTCAAAAATTTAAATGCATAGTAAATCGCCATCTTCCGTCTCCTTGTACCCTGTTCTATTTTTGTCTTTTCTTAAATCCTCCCCCATTATCAGTCTTTTCATTTCCTTTCAGTTTTACTCCCTGTAACCCTCTCGTTCTGGTGTTATTACTCTCTTGCTTGGGGTGAAATGACTAAAAATATAATAATATTAATAATATTAGTTCTTGCCGAGATGCGAATTCATACCCGCTTTGCCTCTGGAAAATTTGTTTAATTGTACCAGCTGCTCTTAATACCTTAGCTACAAAGAACTTTACGGCTTGCCGAATTTCAAACTTAAGTGTTTAAACTCAGTATTCAATCGTTATTTTTTAAACTCAGGGTACCATATTTCTTATTGCTTTTGTATTAGAAGTATTAATGATAACTATATGATCTTTATGTTATTTTTTAATATGAAGCATTGTCAACCATTATTATTATTATTATTATTATTATTATTAATTTTGAGTAGTATTTTTTAATCTTTATTTTTAGTTTAATTTTATCGCAATTTTCTAAGAGTCGCCCGTCTCCGATAGTTTATTAACAGCGCCAATCTGAAATAATAAACGTTAATTTACTGGCAAGATTCGAATTCACGTCCTTTTTAATTTAAGGAGACCTCGATAACATTAAGAAGGTAAATAACCATGTAAGAAATCACTGTTAAACATGGTCAGTTGAAATCAAAGCACGTAATCGTGTATACATGCGATTACGTAGTTTTTTTATGTATAAAAAACGATAAACTAATCACGTTGATCAGCAAGGAGCAGTACGAGAAATTGTAGGGTCGGTATCAACGTCATGAGAAAAGTGAACGTCAGATTTCACTCGGGCCCTGTGGTCGGTCCGTACGATCGGAGATATTGATAGAAGAAAATTGAAGAGTTTCGATAAAGAGTACATTCTTGGTTGATCAGGCTAGATTCGACTAAACTATTTTTGATTGGATCAAAAAGTGAATAGATATTAATTTTTCGTCTATCCCAACCGGAAGTAATGTGTTGAACGTTATATGTAGAAATAAATTTGATTTTGGCGCTTCCTGTCTTTTGAGACGTCTACGTTAATTTGTCTGGTTTGAATAAGGTATACAATTTCCTTATTTCATTTTATTTGGTTTGACCATAATATAAGATTTCTTCATTTCATTTTGTCTGGTTTGAACAAGGTATATAATATCCTTATTTCATTTTGTCTGGTTTGAACAAAGTATATAATATCCTTATTGCATTTGGTCTAATTTGAAGAAGGTATAAGATTTCTTCATTCCATTTTGATTGATTTGAACAAAGTATATGATATCCTTATTGCATTTTGTCTGGTTTGAACAAATAACAATTTTTCGTTATTTCATTTTGTCTTGTTTGAACAGTGTATAATATTTCTTCATTTAATTTTGTCTAGTTTTCTTATTTCAACTCGTCTGGACATTTTATGATGCACTCGTGTGTGTAACCCTAAGTGATCGGCACTGGAAAGACAAAAGAATTGAATCCTCACGTAAATACTCTCTTGAGTGTTTGTTTGATTTTATTCATACACGCCTTACATAGTCAAATCACAACTATACTTACTTAATTCACGATGTTTCGGTTTATGCCCTTTTCCTGCGCAATGTAAAGAAATCCTCATTGAAGGCTATGATTTTATTTCACCTCATTCACATTATCTTAAAACCTAATTAAAAGTATTAAATACCATTGAGAAAGCAAACCATACGAAAGTACCTTCGTTACAATGTTTGATAATCGAAGGCAGTGAGGATATTTTTATTTTATCTTCTGCAAAACTTTCAGGGGAATCCTTAACTTTAGCCTACACGGCCTATGACAAAAGGTATATTCTGCCTGGGCCAGGATATCGAAAGGAGACCAAGTAGTCCCGGAAATTTCTTGTGATTTCAGGAAACATTTGCATATATTGAAGATTAACATTGATTTTTCATGCTTTCCTTGCAACTCATAGCCGAAGAACCATAGTGGATGAAAAAGAATGACTACTGGCGAAGTTAAGGACTCCTGGAAGAAACTTTGTAACCTTGATTAAATTCCTCGCAGAAACTCTACAAACCCACTTTCATCGCTGAATATTTTATGAGAAAACAATCTTTGTAACAATGGATAAAGTTGTACGTATTGTTCATATAAATTTCTTTTTTAGGGAACACATTGGTATAAAATTGCGTCAGTATTGTAAACGCCTTTCATCTTGACACACGATTGTTTTTTACAATATCTTATATATATATATATATATATATATATATATATATATTATTTATTTATTATAGTTTTATCATATAGACAAAACCATTTTACTCACAACAAAGATGCAACTTGGTTTCAGTGCATTCTAACTGCACATCTACGGGTGAGGGTTGGAAATGGTTATGAACAATCCTGTTTGTAGGCAAGCCCGGATGTAAAACGTCACTTCCTTTTTCCATTTTTTTGAGAAGAAAAATGTACTTACAAAATATACATAGAGTATCTAAGTGAAACAATAGTGGTTGTTGACAGCAGTTTGGTGTTGGGTGGACCGGGTAGTTACAGTTTTCAGACACTTTATGTACAGAAAAGAAAAAATAACAAAAATTGACTAAAATGCTAAATCGCGGTGCCTTGTCAGTCGTCTTAAATGAAACTTGCAGAAAAGATGAATTGCTGCCCAAATACACAATTATATGTGAAGATATTTGTTCATAATTATATAAATTTATATATATATATGTGGAATTTTAAGTCAGCACGCATAGGCGACAGTCTGTTCTATGCTTAAACGCAATCGTCAGGCCTTCTGATTGCTTATAGTATGAAACAGTTCGTCGCCTCTGGATATTGACTTCCTTGTCTACTTTACATATGACTCTATCCCTGATATTCACCACTTTAGCCCATATTTTATCATGGTAGTTACCAACTCGTGTCCAAGTACGGCCATTACTACATATCTTTTTGGAGAACATCTGCAGATGTCCTGAACGAATGTTGTTCTTTAGCAAGGGACCTACATACTCTAGCACAAACAAGGCATTTATGAGGTGAAACAGCGGGTGTTACATTATCATGCAGGAAACAACTTGTGGGAGCGCATGTCTTACTGCAAATATCACATTTCAGTTGATGGACGTCTACGGCTATATAGTCAATTGCCACTTTCCGTCGGTGCGCTCTCAGATGACTCCTTAGATCAGCCATCGACAAACACACTCTACCACAATCTGTATACGTCAGATCGAGCTACCTGCAGGTATCTTCAGGAGGTTCAACGGGAACGCTTTTACGCACATTTCTTTTAAGCCTTGCGTGCCTCCTCTTCTTCTCCTCGAAGTGACGCCTTCCATGCCGAGCAGCGTAATTCCAATTATTGCGATCAGATGCGCATTCTTGCCAGTGCCCACAAAGAATGTTGCATTTCTTCAGCGCATTCTTGATGCAGTCTTTAAAGCGCATCTTAGGTTTGACGGCATTTCTCTTCCCTGTTCGCAGATCACCATAAAGCAATTGCTTTGGAATACGCTGTCATCCGTTCTGACGAGGTAGCCCGCCCACCGAAATTGATGTTTTAGTATCAAGGACTCAATACTACCACAGCCGCTCCACTCTAGCATCACTAAGAAACGTTTTGCCAGGTAATGCCAAGGATACGACGCAGGCATTACTGGTTGAATTTCTCAAGCCTCTTCATTTGCCTGCAGTAAACCACCCACGTCTATATATATATATATATATATATATATATATATATATATATATATATATACTTAGGAGTGCGTGTATATATATATATATATATATATATATATATATATATATATATATATATATATATATATATATATATATGGTCACTTTAAGATTACTAATGGTGCCATGTAACCTAGTATGGCATGTATGATGGTCGAGTCTTCGACGACTAAACCGGTTCTTCCACCAAACGTTTCTGGCAGTTGAAGATGGCTAGACACCTAGCACAATTAAAAACAAGTCAACGGCTGTCTGTCCTAGGCTTCATAGCTATCGATGTAGTGAAACGCATCGCAGGTCGGAGAGTCAACGGTCAGCGGTAGGGTCCATTTGATGAAGTTTCTGTGACCAAGCAAGTCTTCAAGTTGGTGGACATCGGCTGTGGTTAGAGCTGCTAGGTTCAATTGCTTAAGGCACGCTACACAGGCTTTCAATCGAGATTTTGAAGGAAAGCGGGAAGGTACAATCTGGCACGGGGATTGATGATGATGATGACCCGTAGTTGAAGGTTATCACTCAGATGCAAGTGGCTGTCTCCTTACATACATATGTGTAAGTGCTGATAAAATTTATGTACAGTTACAATGTCTGAACACATTAAATAGTGAGTCAGAAAAATTGAAATTATGTCACAGGTAAATCAACTCACAGCATAATCTTCAAAATATGAAGAAGAAATCATTGCATAATATGTAGAGCTACTGGGACTCTGTAAGAATGTTTCGGGTTCTGTGAACCTGAGAATTTGCATGCAAATGTTTAGGGTTCTGCGTACACGGGAATGAACATGCAAATGTTTAGTTTCTGTGAATCTCTGAGAATGTGCATACAAATATTTAGAGTTTTGTGAAATATAAGAATTTTGATGCAATTGTTTATGGTACTGTGTACACGGGAATATACATGCAAATATTTAGGTTCTGTGAATCTCTGACATTGTGCATACAAATGTTTAGAGTTTTGTGAATTATAAGAATTTTGATGTAAATGTTTATGGTACTGCGTACACGGGAATATACATGTTCAGAATTTGCATGCAAATGTTTAGGGTTCTGCGTACACGAAAACGTACATGCAAATATTTAGTTTCTGTGACTCTTTGAGAATGTGCATACAAATATTTAGAGTTTTGTGAAATATAAGAATTTTGGTGCAAATGTTTAGGGTTCTGCGTACACGGGCATGTACTTGCTTATGTTTTGGTTCGGTGAATCTCTGAGAATTTGCATGCAAATGTTTAGGGTTCTGCGTACACGGGCATGTACTTGCTTATGTTTTGGTTCGGTGAATCTCTGAGAATTTGCATGCAAATGTTTAGGGTTCTGCGTACACGGGCATGTACTTGCTTATGTTTTGGTTCGGTGAATCTCTGAGAATTTGCATGCAAATGTTTAGGGTTCTGCGTACACGGGCATGTACTTGCTTATGTTTTGGTTCGGTGAATCTCTGAGAATTTGCATGCAAATGTTTAGGGTTCTGCGTACACGGGCATGCACTTGCTTATGTTTTGGTTCGGTGAATCTCTGAGTATGTACATGCAAATATTTAGAGTTTTGGGAATCATAAGAATTTGCATGCGAAAGTGTAGGGTTCTGTGTACACAGGAATGTTCATGCAAATATTTAACGTTCTGTGAATGTACGAGGATGCATATGCAAATTCCAGTAGCACAGGTCCTTAACTGTTATTCATAAAAAATGTTATTGTGTTGCTGTCGCAGATTGTCATAGTCAAAGGAAATTCTGTTCTTGAGGCATTATCTCAACGAAACTCCTCGTAGTTAAAGAACCTTTCTGAGAATCATCGTAAATGATGCCAGTTTTCTGAATCTCTACAATCCTAATTTTCATAAAAGCTCTTTCAATTTTCTAGGCGGTCCTCCAAGTGCACCCATTACTATAGAAATTACTTCAACTTCATCTTTCATAGCCTTTTTAATTTCCTAGCCAGATCCTGGTATTTTTCAGTTTTATTGGAGTCCACTCTTGTATCATATGAAAAAGGCATTATTATTATTATTATTAAAATTTGGATGAAAATGTTGAAATTCTAACAGACATAAACCGTAAAATCAGTTGTCCAAATAAAACTCTTTTTTTAAATATTAAATAGCAATCAAAATTAATTGACCATGATGCTAAAAATGAACTTTTTAAATGTCACTAAAAATCTGCCGTATCTAAAGTTACCGTCTTTGAAAGCAGTCTCAGCTCGAATACTACGGTCATTTGACACTAAGGCAAACATTAATTAAATGTACCCTTTTTACATCATCTAAAGAGCGGCCGCCAACTTAACCCTGAAATAAATAAGGATATTTTGATGTGGAAATAGTCAAATGTCAAAAGAGATAATTGACATTTCTAGAAACAGTTGTGTTAGCTGGTTAATAAGTATAGAAAATGATATGATAAACAAGAAAAAGTAATTTTATTTGCAAAGAAAATTGTCAGAAGACGCGGTACGAATGCAGATATTGATAAATTCAGCGAAAGAACCAAAAAAGGAAGAACGTGTCACAACAAAATAAAAATGGAAAAGAGTCAATATAAATCAAATCTGATTGCCCATGACGCTCATAAATACAGTGAAAAGGTGGAATTGAAAAATGTCTCCTCAAATCAGTTGTATCGAAAATCGTTACCTTTGAGAACATTTTCCAGATTCAAATTGTGTAATGACAGACAAAAATTGCTTTACAAGTATTCTCATTGATCAATTCTGAAAGAAGATAAAATGAATTGTTCTTTTTCCATTATTACGATACAAATCTTCCAATTGATTATTGAAAAAGAGAATTTTTCCAAATTTGTTACAAAGTTATTTTAATTCAAATCAGCTGGTTGAATCATCGGAGACAAAATAGCTCCGAATATTTGAGAAAAAAGACAAGTAAAGGTATGAAAAAATGCAGACGATTTTCAATCTAACTGAATTGAAGACCAGAAGCTTGTCGAGAATTATTAATAAAATTGTAAGAGACACAATTTGGCATCAATAAAAAATACATAGTTTTATGTAACATGATCGGAAAAAATACGTAATTTATGTAAAAATTCATTCGAAGATGAAAATACGTGCTATTTAACGAAATTTATTTTTTAATTGCTATTTAAAATAGTTTATTGTCGAATACGAAACTAAATATAGCTTTACTGTTCGTCTATAAAATGTTGTTTTGCAAATCTGAGAAAAATGATAGTTAAAAATATTTGGTTACGTTTAATATCGAAAGTGTTCTTCTGGTTGGTTACTATTTTAAATTTATATCATATGATGAAGGCATATGTCGGAAACAATATGTATCATCAAGTCATAGTATTCGCTTTTTTCTACTTTTACTAACCAGTCTATTTGTAAGGTTTCGGGATTTAAACCGTAGCCTTTATTGTATAAAGTATTAGATTTAGAAACATGGAACTGATATTTTACGTTACAGAACGTTTGCTGGTTTAATTGAACCTGCACAAACAAATATCAGATATTTTATATCAGTTTATAAAAATATGCCCTATATTTCATCACTGGAATAGAAAGCCATTTTTTCTCATTCTTGGAAAGTTGAATGTGTACAGGCACTTCGGAAATGGTGTATTAATACGCATTTTATTTAGGTTAGAAAAGAACTGGATGATTTCAGTCATTCAGTATTAAGATTTGAGCGGAGTTTGTATGCGAAATAGTTGGATAATTAAGTCTGTATATACATATATCATTTTCTATGCTAAAGTTTGCTCCACTGTAGATCAGCATACGTTGGTGAAATGTTAATACATCGTCGTAAGAGGACAATTCATCTTGAGAGGATTGCTGTATAATTTCTCCACAAGGCACTTAATATGATTTTATCGAATGGTGGTGCAAATAGCAAATTAGATGAAACCTTATTTTGAAAAAGAAAATTGAATTACAATATTTACTATGATTGTAATGCTGCGTTCAGTTATAAATATTACAAATGTATATAAAAAATCTGATGGACAAAAAAAGGTACAATTATTCAAATATACGTGATGGCGTTGACTGAAAAAGGAACGTTAGACATTTGAGGAGAAATGGTAAAAAAAACCCGATGAATCCTTGGTGAATTGATTCCCAAATTACCAAGTTAAGTAAAATACATGTCCATAATAACAGAAACAAGAAATATAAAACCTTGCTTTTAATATTTAATGTATTAATGACGTCGGAGAAACACCCTTCTTGGTATTTCCATTTCACAGAAAAACATAGGAAACGCCCTTCTTGGTATTTCCATTTCACAGAAAATCATTGGAAACGCCCTTCTTGGTATTTCCATTTCACAGAAAATCATTGGAAACGCCCTTCTCGGTATTTCCATTTCATAGAAAATCATTGGAAACGACCCTCTCGGTATTTCCATTTCATAGAAAATCATTGGAAACGACCCTCTCGGTATTTCCATTTCATAGAAAATCATTGGAAACGCCCCTCTCGGTATTTCCATTTCACAGAAAATCATTGGAAACGCCCCTCTCGGTATTTCCATTTCATAGAAAATCATTGGAAATGCCCTTCTTGGTATTTCCATTTCATAGAAAATCATTGGAAACGCCCTTCTCGGTATTTCCATTTCATAGAAAATCATTGGAAACAATACATTTTTGCATATTTCGTAGCTAGCCCCGCGTATCTGTCGCTCTTTCTCTCTCACGCACGCACCGAATATGTTGCATCCAACAAAAAAAAAAAATTGAAAATTATTTAAATAAAACCCAAATAATCAAGCAAAAAAAATGTTAGTACAAAATTATTGGCATGATTACAATTTTCACATTTTAAAACATGAAAATTTACCTAAATATAAAAAGTTCGTTAATATCCACTTTCTGAAAAATTCTATTCTAGAAAATTCTATTCAAAACGTTCCTTACTTGGAATAAAAAAATGATTCAGATTTGCCTATCATCCATGTATTGATTAATTTGATTTTTACGCCTTATCAACCCTTTGTGGGTTACTTAAAGCCGAAACATATTTTGGATTGTAGGAATAATTTTTTTCTTTGTTTTCTAGTGACTATTGCATTAATAATATTTTGAGAGCAACAATTATTTTTCCAGATTGTCCTACTATTTAACCCTTAGCGGGGGAGATAGATTCATACCTTTCCCAAGTGTATTTGAGCGAAAATAAACGTGACAAAACCGGTTGGAATTCAAACTCGGCTCTTCTATTTCTCGTTTAGAGCCGCTATGTAACAACTCCCGCCAAATATGAAAGAACGCTGTTTGGCCTTTAGAATTGATTGACTGATTCGTCTTCTACGGCTTATTTGAAGGTTATGTAAAGATTTTTATTGATACAAATCTTACTAATTAATCCATAACCAAGGTGGGGGAGAAGAGGTGGATTCGTACCTTTTCCAAGAATTTTTGCGCGTAAGTGAACATAACGAACCCAACTTGAATTGGAACTCAGCTCCCGATTAACAATTCCTCGCCATATTTAAGATGATCTATTGATTACACTGTGTAACAAAATTTCGATATTTTTATCTTTGGTCAATAAGTGTTATTTTCTAATTGCATTAGCCGCACTTCCTAGCTTTAAGCACTTGATATCCACAAGCGGTAACCCATCTAGGTACTGATCAGACTCGACGTTGTTTAACCGGTGTTTCAACATGACATGGCCTTAAGAGAGTGACGATTGCACAGAATAATCCTAAAGGAGTGACCACCAAACAAATAAGAAATTAGCAGGAGAAGAATTTTTCAGTGAACTGTTGGTAGAATCCTTGAAAGAGAAACTTTGAAAGCATGTTGTTCTAGTAAGAGCACTCTTTTGAAGATACTTTGTAATTACCTAAATATTATAGTGTGACGAATTATGAATTTTGGGAAATAAAATATTATGATCTGATGAAACAATATCTTTATTATTATTTGTTCATATCGACTTGTCACATGTTTCTAAGAAAAACGGTGCAGCTAACTGCCAAAGAACAGTATCAATACAGGGGACAAGGAAGTTTTCGTATAATATTTTGAGTTTGTTTTGCATAAAAAAGACCTGGATAAAAGTTGATAGTGCTATGAGAAAAGAGTAACACATTAATAGTTTTAGCCGTGGCTTGAATGATTTTGCAAGGAAATACATCTGGGGCGTCGTTAAACCTTCAGACAAAACAAATAGGATTGATAATTAACCACATTGAGCGAAAAGTGTAGACATTAGTTCGTTTGAAAAATTTGGGAGATATTTGAAGACGAGGTTAAAGCAAAGGAATCCTAAGAATCTCCAAGAATAGTGCCATGAAATTCGCAATCCTCGTACTGAGTGTGTGTGTGTGTGTGTGTGTGTGTGTGTGTGAGAGAGAGAGAGAGAGAGAGAGAGAGAGAGAGAGAGAGAGAGAGAAAGAGAGAGAGAGAGTGTGTCTTCAGAAGAGAATAGTAATTCAGAAGAGGATGAAGTCATTGATCCAGATTACAGAGGCGCAGTTGAGGAGGGAAGACCATAGCACTCCTACCAAAAAGAACTCAACCTGATCAGAGATCTTGGTTTGAATGTCTAATGCCGAATTTTTAACGTTGAGACTCAGGCAGTGGAATGTGTTAGATGAAAGTGTGCAAGTCGCAGGTCAGATAAAGCGTCACCAGTGTTTTTCAAGCTTTTTTTTAACCATCAAGATGGGCTTTGCTTCTGTCACAATGTGATCAATATTTTCGGAGCAACTGGAATCGTCTGTAACCCCACCAAGTGGTGCCTGATTATCAACATTACCTCCAACAGCCGCTGCTTCATAACAGGGACATTTATCTATCACTTCTCATTGTTATTTTGGTTCAGTTCAAAGAGGAATACGGTAGTTAAGATCTTGGTAGATGCCTTGAAATATGAATACATTTGAGAAGTTATTGGAGATTTCAAAATCATAGCCTTCTTGATGGGTCTCCAAGATGACTTTACTAGGTTTCTGTGTTATCTTTGCCTTTCGGACAGCAGGGTCATCGCGCCACATTACCATATACAAGACTGGCCAGAGCAAACCGAGTTCAGTGTGGGGAAGAACGTCAAATGGGAGCCACTTTTGGACCCCCGGATAGTATTTTTTCCTTCACTGCACTTAAAAATTAGGCCTTATGAAACAATTTGTCACAGCTTTAGATAAGGAATCTGCAACTTTCAAATACCTTGACGATTTCTTCTCTAAGTTCTCTACAGCAAAAGTCAAAGCGGGTGTCTTCGTCAAATAAAGAAAAGTGCAAAGTATTCCCAAAGAAGGACGGATAAAGTAGTTTATAACAGCTTTGTCGCAGTGGTTTGGGGCTTCTTAGGGTAACACAAGACCGAAAACTATGCGAGAACCTCTAAAGAACTACAGAAAATGACCTGTAGGATGTCCCTAAAAGGCCATATCCTTGGTAAATTAAGAGAGAACATGGTAGGGGCGTACTCAGAGGAGCGAGTCTAGCGCTTTCACCAGGATATACTAGACTTTAATGCCGCTACCAAGGATCACATTAAAACATGATGGGAGACTATATTTCGAGGCTGATCCGTGAAAGTAATTTACAGTATAAGTGTAAATCGCGAAAAATTATTCCCATCTAAATTTTTGTCGTTTCTCTTGTGTAATTGTAGAATAAATAAATGCTTCTTTTGTATTATATGGCGTCTTGTTCCTAATTTTCGCGAACGAGAATGTTCAAATTCGCCAGTTTCCCCATTGGGAATAGGTAAATTTCAGAATTATTATCTTGGTCACAATAGCAAAGTTTTAAGGAAATATTAGCCATTCTTCCTAGTTTCTAGGCGTAAGCAAGTAGAAACTGACAGTTGCTTCCCAAGGATAAAAATCGTGTTACACAGTGCATTAATAATATTTTGAGAGTAACAATTATTTTTCCAGATACAAGTCCTACTATTTAACCCATTGCGAAGGGGAGTTGGATTCATATTTTTACAATTAGACGTGCCAATAATTTCGCTCATATTAAATTTTGATTATTTTAGGTTTATTGAATGGATGCTTGAAATCGAAGTAAAATTTATCAAAAGTTTTTTCCTTTTATTTTTATTTACCTTCTAAAATTTAATTATATTCGCAAAAACATTTTTATTGAACCATGGAAATCATTTTGACAGTGACTGCATTTAATAGAGTTCAAAGTCGTTTAAATTGTTATTCTATCGCTTTTTTTTATAGCAAATGTTCAGATGAGCGTTCCATTTGTTAGTTCCACGAGTTCAGAACTTTACAGTTAAGATACACGATGCTACTTTCACGAAGCCGAATCACCCTTATTTCCTTCGTGTTATGCAAGAAAGTTCCACTTAGCTATTCCCAAGAACTGCTACGTTGTTGCAGAGAACGCCGTGTGCGTGTTTCTCGGAACATTTCTTGTCTTTTTTTTCAAGGTTCAGTCGTTACCTTATAGTGATCCCTTCTACTAACTTCCATTCATATCACACACCTCATTTATCATTATCATTTCTATTGTAACACTACCTTGAATGGCTCTCAGGCCTTGCATCGGGTGAATTTTAGTAAAAAAAACATAGCGGGGTTTGTTATTATGTGTATAAGAAAAATAAATGAGTAACAAAATTGTTTTTACATAATTCTGTGTGGATATGATTAAACGGAATGGTAAATTTAGTCGTAATACGGCTTTTTCGCGTTGAATGTCAGATTTCTCATCTGCTGAGGTTTTGCTGTAGATGCTTTACATTTGGAAAGATAATTAATCTCTGACGTCTGACGACCATTCTTAAATTGATCAAAAGATTTTTTTCAAAATGTGTAAAAACGTTATTGCAATAATGTGACGTCATCGAAAAATATTGTTTCTGTGTCATTCCAAAATGCGATGTTAAGGAAAGAGAATCAGCCATTGCCCGTTGATATTAATTTCTTTTTTTCTTCTTTTATCGTCAAGGCAATTGTTGTTCGTATCTTGTATTTTTATTTATAACGCCCACGCACGGCGGAAATATCTGCCATTTTTTTTTCATATAAACAAAATTAAGCAATAAAAAGTCAAGTCGGATTCTGGATGGGTGACAAAGCACTGTTCGTAAAACTGTCATTTCGTGGAGATCTTTGTGGGGTGATGAAGAATCGGTCTGAAACAACCGAATAAAACATTGATGAGCAAAGTATCATTGTCTCTTTGCTTCAAGAATCAATCAAAAGCAAAGTATCACTGTCTCTTTGCTTCAAGAATCAATCAAAATTCAAAGATTCCCAGTTCTCAGCTTAAGCCGAGAAGCAAACAGGAAAACTTTTAATGTCTTTAGAAGGTTTCAAGTGAGCTGTAAAAGTCACAAAAACCCAGTTTAGCGATGAGTTATTTTTTTAATAGAAATATATATGGAAAAACTAATTTGGTTTAAAAAGTGGTTAAAAAGATACACTATGATTTTAAAAATCTGCAGCTTAAAGAATAATTGTCGTCACGTAAAAGACCATTCTTCTTTGCAGTGGCCTTCCTTGCATGCCTGGCAGAGTTCTGAATTGTGTTGATTTCGTGGTTTGCCTGCACGACGGTCGATCCTAAGTGGAGGCCGCACAAAGCCATAATGAAGTTGTCCAACGCGGTTGTAAACGTTACCGATGACCTGTGAAAGTGAAAGTGAGAGACAAATGAAAATAATTATTGAAACGGTTTAGAAAATCTAATTTCTCTGTAGAATTTCTAATAAAATCATTTATCAATATACTTCATAAAGTCCCAGGAAATCATTAAAAAGCTACTAATAGTTATTCGGACAGCAACAGCGAAAAGAAAGTGAACAGAAATGATCACACTGTCTACATCCACGAACGCCATTTCTTTTATATTGAACTGGCAGCCATAGCCAGCTGGTCGATCAGAAAAAGCATTCAATTAGAATGGAGCAAAAACAGCATCATTTTAAAATATCACAGAGTTCATCTTCTTCAATTACTTTAAAGTACTTTCCTTAAAAAACATTTTGAATTAATGCAGTTACTGATATAACAGAAGTAGTCTGTATTTATTCAATCGAAGTTAGCCGAGGACATGAAGGGGTAAAACAGGAAACATGAAGACCCACTTCAGAACACAATTATTTTGGAGTTTTTTAAATTCAATTTGCCATTGTGCTAACAGGGATGCAAAAGAGGATACATGTCTAAAGCAATTGTTAAGTTTGATGAAAATTGGTTGAAAGATCAACGAAAATAAGAAGCCAGTAAAAATCGCCATTTTTCGCTATTTTCGCAGGTTTTCACTATATGTGTGGACTTAATTATCACGTTAAATGACTGTTAAACAATCAAATTATTGTTGGCTACAACTGAGTGAAGTTTGTATTAGATTACTTAAAAATTGAGCGAGTTTTTAGTTTAAATTTTGTGTTGAAATCGATTTATGCTGAAATCAATTTGTGTTGAAATCGATTTTTCATTTATCGCGGTTTTTCGCTAAACGCAATGGCGTAGAAATAAAAATGAGGTATCGTTAAGCTCGTCCTAATGTAAGTAATCTACATACCGAGTTTGAACGAAATCGGAGGAAAAAGTTGAATTTATCGATTTTTGATTAGCTTTAAAAAAAAAAAGGAGTTTTTACGCTAAGAACCTATCTCTTACATTGTACAATGTATAAGCCAAGTTTAGTCAAAATCGGTTGGATGGATCTCGAGTGAAAAGGTATCACAGACAGACAGGCACACAGACATCCTCTATTATATATATATATAGATATGTATGTGAACATACGGCCGAGTCTCTCAAGCAGTGTTACACCGTGGTTCGATCCCCGTCGGTGTGAACAAAATTAGGAAAGGCTCAATTTAAGTTCAACAAAGAAAATAGAAGAGTGAGATATTGGACGAGGAGTGATGTCTCAAGTACGTCCGTCTCGAGAGGTCGCCTTGGTGAGAGTCAAATGTTGTTTGTTTATTTTATTCGTGGATCAGTTCCCGTGGTAGGTAGGTTAGTGTTACTTTGGACATCTTCGCTGTTACTTCTGTGCTCACTCACGATAGACTATCAGAGCAGAACTTCCATACAGATAGTGAGAGAATCTGTTCCTTTTGCTAAAAACTATGCATTTGGTAGAAGTTAGTACTTTTAATAATGAAACTGTGACAATGATAATTATCCTGGCCTTAAAGATAATAATTTTCTGGCAAAAATACGGCGAAGAATCACTGCTTATTCACTTTTAGTTGTAGGTAGCGTACTATGAATTTGTTGTTGTGTGAGCCTTAGCTTTAGTCTTTTTTCCCAACTTGTGTTGGAAAGGTCAATATCGTCTCTTTTTTCGCTACGAAAAGGTTACGGTGGGATAATGAATAGCGGCTTGGATTGAGGAATCGGAGAGCCGAGTTCGAATTCCAGTCGAATCCATTACATTCACTTACGTGCTAATACCCTTGGGTGTGAATCCTCTTCTTCTCCCTCCATCTATGGGTAAATAGCAAGACAGACTGGGTTCTATAGCCTTGTATGGCAACTGGTCTAGGAGAAGGACAACTCTGAATTCAAACCCGGCGGATGGACAGCACTTTGTGCTACCTTCCGGCAACTCCTGCAGCCGCGTTGGTACCAAACTGTATTGGTTTATCCTTTCCTTTGGACTCTGCTAGCAAGGCAGAGAGGGGGGAACTAGACGTCTGAGCAGCCCTAGTTCTCCATATATCCCGCCCAGGCACCGCGCTACTCCATCGTCTCTCGAGACGGACGGATGCCGACGACGACGATTATGTTTGGTATGTTTAGGCTGGCGTTTTTAAAATTCTATATATGTTTTGACAGGGTTTTATTATTTGAATATTTATTGTTATTAAATTATGTTTTGCGTGATGTTTTTTTGTTATTAAATTATGTTTAGCGTGCTTATATTCTCCGTGTTACAGGGAGCTAATGTTATTCCTATTTGTCAGCTACATTACGTTAGTTTATAGGCAGCTACCATTTCTTAATTTATTTTCTAGAGCTGTAGATGATATTCGCGTTGTAGTATTTATTCAGTTATGTTTTTCAAAGATTTGCACAATGTTTTCTTCTTCTTTATTCTAACCGTGACTAGCCATTCTAGAATTCAGCCAGACTATATAAACTCATGACCGGAATTCTCTAATTTCCGGCTGTGTGGCATTGATCTCTAAATTATTTATTTATACAGTTTATTTCAGTTTCCCTGCATATGAACAGCAGACAGTTGCTTTGAAACCCTCACGTCACGCTTCGATTGGGGATACTTTTTTAAAACATTGACACGTTGTTTCGTCACTTACAGGCTCATCGAACTGCCATTATATACGAATAATGTAAAAAATAATTTTAAAATTCTCTTTAAAATTCAATATTTATCCTAGAGATGAGTTTCGAAGTCTCTTAGCAAATTTAAAGCGTAATTCGCTGGGTTTTCTAAAAATAATGCTTACCTTTTACTTAAAAGAAAATGAAAATAACCAAGGTCAAAGGGTAAAGTAGAAACACTGCCCGAAGACACAAATACTAACTGAACAGAAGATATAATCTAATAATTAATATCATAATACTCTTCCAATATTGTATAGTCAGCCATAGCGAGATATCAGAATTATGTCCTTTTTTGTGCATCCATACAAAAAATAATCTAACAGTTGCTAAAAGATAAAAAAATTCTTTTAAAAAAGGTTTTCACTCGAAAATGGTATTAAAATTTTCATTTTTTGATTCTTCAGACAAATCTTTATTTAATAAACTCTTAAGACGAACAGCAACGAGACGAATTTCAAAATCGCTCTGAAAAATTACAAGTAATTAAAAAATATATTAAATATAGATTTTAAATCTGTCCAATGTGAAAGAAAATAACGTATTTTATTAAATTACGCAAGAATTAATTTTCAAAAAGATTATTTTTCAGTTTTATTGAATTATTCTTGGTAATATGCGGACTGAATTTTCCTGATATTCACACTTGATATTGCATAAATATTTTGTTGAAATAATATCTACAATAATTTTTCTTTTTAAAACTATAGAAATTGGATAAACACCCCAAATTTAAAAAAAAGTATACATGATATATCGAAAAGAAGGGGTGGAACATACCTCCCAAAAATATTTCCCAAATGTTTTTTTTAACGAATAAGTACTGAAAACTTCATTTGAATTGGATAATTAGCTGATTTTTGGCAAATATTTGAAAACGGGGGGTAACGGTTTTTTTATTGTTCTTTTCGGAAAAAATGTATCCACTTTGGTGGCACCCATTTAAAATGTGTTTTCCTTTTCTGCTAAAAAGTGCGTGGTTGTACATATCGTAAACACTGTTTACATTTTGGGTGTAAACTTAAAAAAAAACCTTTTCTTAAGGGTTTCTTTATATGAAGTCGGGGCTTATGGGATAATAGGAATCCCAAAATATGAAATACATCAAATACGTAACTGTAACAGTGTTAGAAACTGATTTTAGAGGTCGACTACATCCAGGGAAATCGACTTACTATAAATTTCTATTGCAAACATTACTGACCCCTAAATTCTTGAAGTAACCAACAGAAATAAACCATTCGTCGATTTTAAGATTTTTCGGGGACACGAATTAACCTGATCCGGGGTTATTTTGCCATAGCCTACATCCACCAACCTTTTCTACGTATAATATAGCATATAGTATAGTATCTAATTAGTTTGTATACATTTCGGAACGTACCTTGAGAAAGGGGCCTTTTTTGAGTTTTTAATCATATAAAGTCGGACCATAAAGGCTACTCGGGAATCCTAGCCTTGCAATATATCGAATAGGCGACCCTCTCTCTAAATCTAGGTTTGAAATATACCTAATATCGTCTAAAAGTCTGTAACCCTTGCTAAGCAATTTATCTTGCCACTTATTTTAATTAAAGTTTAGTTAAAACTTATTAATTTTAATTCTGATGAAAACTGAAATTGACACCAAACATTTTATAAAAAATTGTTTTCTGAAGTGTTTACTTGATTCGATATTTAAATTAAATTGTAATTGATTGTAATTTATTTTTTAATTATAGTTGTATATTTGAATTTATTTAATTTAATTTATAATTGTTTTGTTTAAAAATCCAGTCAATTCAGATTTAAATTTATTCGAATTTAATGCACTAGTGAGTGCGATATTGCCTTTGTTCTGTTTCAGGATGAAGAGTGACAGTACAAGTATAAGTTTGAATTTACATTCTGAAATAATACGTTCCTTTACCATGAATAATATTTATCTTTGCACCAAAGGACACACATGAAGATGCACTGTTGAAGTTGCGAATTTTTTCTCTCAATTTTACTCAGCAACACAATCGAAAAAATAATTTATACTTATGTTCATACGTGTTCACAATTAATTGTGACTTTATTTGGACATATACCTGTATGGTATAAAATGAATGTATTTCATTGAATATATATCGAAATTGGATATTTAGAAGTGTAAACTCTCATCGTAAAGATATTTAGATAAGTCAATCTATTTTTCAGAACCCCTCCTCTCCTCCACCTGGTGTTTTAAAACTTTCAATCAAAAGTATTTTTATATGAGTAATTAAAATTGCAAAGAAGCATGCTTAAGTAATTTACTTCTGGCGTCAACCTTGACGGCGAATCAACTACTTACACTCATAATTTGATCTCAAAATCAGTGTTATAAAAACTCTATGGAATTTTAACGGGTAGATCTAGATTTTATTTATAAATTGCAACGTACATTAACGCTAACTGTTCAGCCAATGAATGATTAGCCGTTTCCTTATAAGGAAACGGCTAATCTTACTATTACCAGAATAAAACATCTGGACTTACACAGATTTCTTGCATTGCAGTATCATTGCATTATGAACAGACATTCTTATGACAGTTGGGTCTCAAATAGACGGGATGGTTGGAATCGAAGAAGAGCTTATCAAATTTTAAAAAAAATATTTTCAGTAATGAAAGACTTTGATCGCAGCCTAAATTACCGGTGGGAGGAAATTTTCTGAATATTTAATTAAAGGTGTAGTTGGAATACGTATATCTCGGGTTGATTTTTTTCCCAAAAAGATAACCGTCCTGACCTGTCTATTTGAAACTCAAAGATAAACATGAATGGATGCTCATATCATAGTCACAGAAGGAGAATGAAATGATATATTTATTGCTGAAAATATGTTCCATTGAAATACTTACTTTGACAACTTCTTCCGGGTACCACATAGCAGGTTCGTAACATCCATTTTTACATCGCATACATTGTTGTCCGTACAGTTTGAACATGACATAGCCAAAACTATTGGTAAAATTCAAATAGAACCAGAAAATTACTCGGCCTTTCATTGAAGTCCACCCATGACCGCATTGCTGAAAAATAGGATTCAAAGATAAATAAAATAATATATATATATATATATATATATATATATATATATATATATATGTAAGTAAACCTAAAGAGCCAGACAAACCTACCTAAGTTTTACCAAAGCGGATCGTCAGGGTATACTGGCCAGTATACCCTGACGATCCGCGAAGGTGAAACCTAGGTAGGTTTGTCTGGCTCTTTAGGTTCATAGCTAGATTTGCTCTATCCTATTTTTTCCCTTGGGCATTGGTTTGTTCATTTACAAGCCAAAGCGGCTAAGGATTTTCCAGACGAGTATAGCTGCTTATATTTATAAGATTATTATATATATATATATATATATATATATATATATATATATATATATATATATATATATATATAATATACATACATGGTGTCCATAAAGTTCGTGTGCACTTTAAAAAATTTATAACTTTATTTGTATTTGCGATAGAAATAATCTGTAAAAAATGTTATAAAGTTTAATGTACCTAGTTTTAAGTATAGCTAAAATAACTAATGTGATTTCAGGCATTACTGTAAATCAGTTGGCAAATGTTTTCCGTGAACTGCAAAATCGTATTACCCTTTGTATTGCTAATGATGGAGGACATGTGGGAACTTAAATAAAATTTCAATAAAACCTTAAAACATATAGATTTACTTCTTTCTAATCCTTTTTACAAATTATTTCTATCGCAAATACAAATAAAATTATAAATTTTTAAAACTGCACACGAACTTTATGGACACCCTGTATATATATATATATATATATATATATATATATATATATATATATATATATATATATATATATATATATATATATGTATGTATATATATATATATATATATATATATATATAATACATAAAAGGTTAATGGCCAGAGTTGAATCACACCATGAAACAGGTGTATTAAAAAATGGACGTTGTGAATATGGCAATGAAGATGAGGATAACAGTTCGAATGATGTAAATAATGTAAATAACTGTCTTTTTGATGTACAATTTTTATTTTTTTCTTTGTTTTTTGTTTTTTTACGAGCTCAAAGGTTAAGAGTTGTCAAAAATTCTTTAACCAAATTCTGTGTGTCTAAATATACTTTATATCAGAGAAATACTCCTGGAATAAGCTATGATCCATTTCTTCTCCAGCTATTGATTAAATAGCAAGACAGACTAAACTTTCTAGCCTTGGCTGACAACCAGTCTTGACAACCACTACACGCGTGAAAATATAAAAGTCAAAATAACATCTGATGCTTTTAACCTTAAAAGTCAGGTCAGTTGAATCCGTTACTTTGGTTTCAATCTTGCGGTATCCACAGGAAATGTTTATCAGTTGACGCTTTATTTAAAAAAAACAAACAAACTAATAAACGTTATTTTTATTTTTGGGTGTAATAGAAAGAGAGGAGGGGGATGCGAAGAAGGAAAGTAACCGGGGTGGGGGAGAGAAGAAAAGCAAGGGTATTATAAATCTATCGAGAGGGGTTAATTGAAAATATACATTTTTTCCAGCCTCGTATGTGTTTAAGTGGATTTTTAAAAAATGTATGCAAGGACTCATGACTTCGGATTTCTAGTTCAAAAGTTTATGTGGACACACACACACACACACACAAAACGGCGAAACGATTAAAAATCTTTGTTTATATATATATATATATATATATATATATATATATATATGTATGTATGTATGTTTATATATATGAAGAAATATAGCCTTAAAGTGTGCTATATTTATGGGATAAAGTGGTCAATATCAGAGATAGAGCGTGTGTAAATATAAAAGTGAACATAGAAGTCAACACTTAGAGGCGACAGTCTGTTTCATGCTAGATGCAATCGTCAGGCCAGAAGTGCTGTTATTTTTCTCGGCTATTTATATATACGGGTCAGTGGTGCATTGTGGGTAGTCTATTTTGGCGGTTATTTTACCGGAAGTCGTTTATTTGTTTATATATTTATTTGAGTTAAATTATTTTGCTTGTTTTTATTTATTTATTTTTATTTTTTATTTTTATTTCTTATCTTATATATTTATTTATTTTTTTAATTTTTATTTTGTTCGGTGTTTTAATTAACGTAGTAAAAATTTGTTTATATAGCGTATTTAATAGTTTTGTTTTTGTTTGGGAAGATAATTAAAGCTTTTTGTTCAATTTGGGGGTTGATTGTTGTAGTTTGTTCTGACTATTATTTTGGCGTGAACAGTTTTTAATTTACAGTATTTACATTAGTCGGACTATTGTCCTCATCTTTGTCGCCATATTTGTCACAACGTTTCGGCCGTTGTACGCTCCGGCCTTCTTCAGGTAGTTGGAATTTCGAACCGAACCCTTTATTTCGATCACTGGGGTAGACTGTTCTAGTTCCACGAGCCATGTTTGATGGATGTCAATTATCAGTTATCTCCTGGTAATTTTCCCTCTGAAAGTTCTCCACTGCCTGAACCGGGTATTGAACTCACACTCTTTGGGTCTGTCACTGGATCTAACCAACGCCTTTATCCACTGTACCATGTGTCCTTGAGGACTCGGTAGTGTCTGTGTGAACCTTTTCCAATCACTCCCAGGATTCCAACTACAACTGGAATTATTGATGTCCTCATGTGCCACATTTCTGAGATTTCCATTTCAAGATCCTTGTATTCTAATATTTTTGGAGGATCTTCAAAGATACATTATAAACAGCGGGGACTACCATGTCAATAAGAAAATAAATTCTATTCTTGTGGTCTTTGGTCACCGATGTCTGGCCGATTAGCATCGATTGTTATTATTATTCTTAATTGTAGTATTTCTTTTACAAATGTCTTTCACCGGCCTGCTATATATATATATATATATATATATATATGTGAAGAAATATAGTCTTAAGATGGGATAAAGTGCTCAATATCAGAGATAGAGCGTGTGTAAATATAAAAGTGAACATAGAAGTCAACACTTAGAGGCGACAGTCTGTTTCATACTAGATGCAATCGTCAGGCCACCGACGATTGCATCTAGCATGAAACAGAGTGTCGCCTCTAAGTGTTTGACTTTATGTTCACTTATATATATATATATATATATATATATATATATATATATATATAACGTATTATAATCTTAAATTGTTATAGTCGTTGATTGCTACTTACCTGACATGAGAATCTGACTTTGGCGCTGTCTTTGAATGTTCTCCATCGATTAATTGGAGGGTAATTAGTTGGAAGCAGGTACCAATGGTCTGGAAAGTACTGACTGAAGAGCCGTTCAAATTCGCCATGCCAAACCATTTCCATACTGTTTAACGAAAAACAAAAAGTCAATTATGTTAGGTCGATGAAAATGTTGCATTTTTTTTCTCATATAAATTTATTTCTACCGTTTAAGTCAGGATTCCCCTAAGCTGTGTATTCTGCCAGGAAAGACTTCTTCCAGTTTTGATTTAATGGATTCTTCAAGGAATTCTTTGATGACATCAATCAGCTGACAATATGGCGGTCATGAATAATAGTCAGAAACCTATTAATTTATAGAAAATGCCGCATGAGGACGAACCCTCCACTCTGTTCTTCTCATTTTCTCTATTATTCTAGCAAAGTGAGAATGCTTAATGGATTCTTGAAGGAATTCGATGTCATCAATCAGTTGGGCCTATGGTGCGGAAACTTACTAGAAAATGCCGCGTGAGGAAGAACCTTCCACCCTTATTTTCTCTATTATTCTAGAAAAAAGAGAACGCTTGTTGTTATGTACGTTCGATTTCTGTGTCCAGAGAAATGTCTTTTGTGAACCAATACGTCATTCATTGCATTGTTGTGTAACAACAGTTTGTTCACTTCTAGCATTGATGTTATTATTTGTTTTCTATTTACAGCTTATCACCTTCTACGCGGGTCATTTAAAGTCGAAACATAATTCAGATCCTGATTCCAGCAAAATTCGTTATAAACAATTCCATCTGAGCCCCAACAGAAGCAGAAAAGGTTAAGAATTATCTTTTTTTTACTTTTATATTAATAAAAGGAAACAAAAGTTTCAATGTCGACCAATTTTGTTTATACTGTTCTTCACCAGAAACAGTACCCAAGAGCCACTCAAGGTAGAATGTTACTGAATGAAGTTGTTGTAAATGCGTACGGGTGAGCATATATCATACCTTTAGATCCCTTGAGGAATACAGGGCCGCTAGATATCATTGCGGTTTCTACAACAAGCCAGTGAGTAGGTTGTTAGCCTACTGCACAAGCCACAACCTGGAGGATCAGGTTTCGAATTCAGAGTTATATTTTCCTAGACAAGTTGACAGTCAAGGTTATAGAAACCAGTCTGTTCTGCTATTTATCCATAGCTGGGGGAGAAGAAAAGGATTCATACCTTTCAAGCGTATTAGCACGTAAGTGAATGTAATGGACTCTACTGGAATTCGAACTCGGCTCTACGATTCCTCAATCCGTGCCGCTATCCATTACTGCCCTGTGCCAAGGAGGGAGTACATATTATGAGGATAGATAACAATTGATCGTAGAGTAGAAGAGGTTAATAATCGAGGAAGCATCGTTTCTGGATTTTGTTCGACATTAGTGTGAAAGATACTGCCTTGGTGGAAATTCCTCCTTACAAATGGAATACAACGGGAATAAGGATGAGTAAGCGGGATTTTGGCTCCTAGCTGTGAAGGTCTGAACTAGTGGAACTAAGGAATATAGCTTGTCTGAACATCTGCCATGAGAATAGCGCTAGAGTAGAAATAGGCTTCCGAGGTTTCGAGATGTGGAGAAAGGGGTTGTAGGGTGGGAAATTATTAAGAACCTATTAGGTCCGTAAAGGCTTCTGAATTCTTTGGAGGCTGGGAAATGAAGAAAGGGTTGTTTGAGCCCAAATATGAAAACAGTTTTATATTTTTTTTCGTAAGGTGAAACCCATTTTGTTTGCTTCTAAGCATTTCTAAGTCTTATAAACGATAAACTACAGCCGACCTATTCTAGAACTATAAAACGACTTACAATTATAAAATTATACTTCAAATTATATTATTTCAGATTATCTCCACATCTGTCGTGTGTCCATAATGCTCGTAATAACTTAATATTTTAATATCCGTCTATATTTCTGAGATGAGGTATTGTAACTATTTACACTATTTACATTGTTCGGACTGTTGTCCTCATCTTTATTGTCATATTCACGTCGTTTCGAATATTGTACGCCCCGGCCTTCTTCAGGATCTGTCTATATTGCTAAGATGAGGTATTGCAACTATTTACACTATTTACATTGTTCGGACTGTTGTCCTCATCTTTATTGTCATATTCACGTCGTTTCGAATATTGTACGCCCCGGCCTTCTTCAGGATCTGTCTATATTGCTAAGATGAGGTATTGCAACTATTTACACTAGTTACATTGTTCGAACTGTTGTCCTTATATCTGTTGCCATATTCAGGACATTTCGGCCGTTGTACGCTTCGACTTTCTTCAGGTGATATAAGTAGGAATTTAGAATAGAACCCTTAATAGAGTTAATATTTTAATAGCCATTAAAAACAGAGTGAGTTTCTTTCGTTAACTTCTTTCAACGTTATATCACAGGCTAGGTAACTCTTTTTGTTACTAATAAAGAGATGTTTAAAATAATCACGTTTAGAAATATAGATAAGAATGACAAGAAAAATGTCAGGATGGATCTTTTTGATCGTTACATAGCTGTGTGGATATATAGAACCTATTTCGATGGTAAGCTTCCAATGGGTCTTTTTAAATCTGGGCTATAGAGCGCATAATTTTATAGGATTTAAAAAAGTATATGTGTGTGCGTGGTATAATGGTTTGTGACTCGGAATAATAAACCGGCAAGCCAAATTCGAATTCCAGTCGAGTTAGTTACTTTCACGGAAAACACTTTGGAAAAGATTGAATCACTTGTTTTATATATAAATATTTCAGAAACCAGTAATCAGAATACCGATTTTGCGAAGGGTGTATATATATATATATATATATGAATAAAGGAAAACTTAGCTAACGCTAAGATGAATTTTATCAAGACAAGTGTAAGGATTTTATTTTGCAACAAATATTTATAAACAGAAGTAAAAATGTTAGTTTTTCAGAATTTTTAAATTTAAGAACGTTCATAAATATTCATCAGGTTAACTGAAAGTCAAAGTAAATTATGGAAGATGCTAAGTGATGTAATTTGATTTTTACACATATATATGTGATATAATGTAATTTTGACACACACGCACACACACACACACACACACACACACACACGAGAACGGACACTGAGATTAACACCGAGTACCGACAGTCTGTTTCATGCTTGAAAACAATCTGAAGACATAGCCTAAAGCTTGCGTTCAAGCATGAAACAGACTGTCGCTATTTGGTGTTACCCTAAATGTCCAGTTTTACTTACACGCGCTATATCCCTAATATTCAGCAATCTTACCCATAACTATAGTATACCTTAAATCTCTCTCTCTCTCTCTCTTTCTCTCTCTCTCTCTCTCTCTCTCTCTCTCTCTCTCTCTATATATATATATATATATATATATAAGCAAATATGTGGATGTAGATCCGACGGTATGATGAAAATGTAGCGTAACTGAATCCAAGAAAGAGAACTCTGACTTTAGAATTTCAGTTTTTCTGTTTCTGACTAGTCCTGTATATATCGTCTCTTCATTTAACTTAAATTTAATATAAATATGTCTCCATTAACCACGTCCTGAAGATGGTCAATTAGACCGAAACGTCTGACGTTGACAGAAAAAACAAAAAACAAAATAAAAAAACAGTAAACTCACATATTCGGATTTTGCTTTGTCTTTTCCACATTTTCATCATATATATATATATATATATATATATATATATATATATATTGGCAGAAGAATTCATCCAAACAAGTTTTGTTAAATAGTTTTTTTTGTTAATTTCTTACATTTTTGCAATGAAATATATATATGGATTGAAATTATGAATAAACTGTGCATATTGTTTTTGCTACTTTGTATAAATACTTTCAACTATCTCAGTTATTATCAAGAACTGGGTGTTGTTTGTATAGTAATTAACATTTTTTGACTAAATTCTGGAATTAGAATTGGAATCTGTCTAAAGTGATGTCACACATTACGGTTTAACGCCAAAGCATGTATCAATGATTTATCGTTCCTTTCTATAGTATAGTAGGGTCAGTTGGTCACTATATGTGAGAGAAAGAGCACCGTGACGTCATTCAGAGATTTTGAAACAGCATGCTGTACTGCTTGGCGTTCGCAACGGAGGCTCCAATTTGAACATTTCAGAGTGTTGTCTATTTGAGGACAGTGCAGAGGATGTGCAAAAAATTTGGATGAATCTCATGGTGATTACGAAAGTGTTTGGAGTGATTACTAGTGATGGCGACGTTATGCCGACATTCCTCTTCCCACGGGGCCTCACACTCAACACAGAGGCCGACATCAAGTGGCTCGAATAGGCAATGCTGCCCTGGGTCAGGACTGTGGCTGCTGGAAGACACTGTGTCTGGCAACAGAACTCTGAACCCTGCCATATAAGCCGGAGAAACCAGTCATGGCTGTCAGACAATTTCTGCGATCATATCACCTCTTACATCTGGCCACCTAACACCCCAGACTGCAATCCCATTGATTATTATTAATGGGTCGCAGTTGAACGAGAGATCAAGAAAACTCCTTTAAACACCAAAGATTCTGGTTGTATTCACTAAGTTAAACAAGGAGACCGTCCAGACGATTTGCAGGAGATTCCAAAGTCGTCTGGAGACCGTAGTTGAAGCCAATGGCGATTTTATTGAATAAATTTACTCTTTAGTATTTCAAGATATTTTTGTGAAATATAGGTAAATATATTAGTTAAAATGAGATGTCAGTGTTATTTTCATTTTTGCGTAATCTTAGACGACAATTTATCCATTGTACCCTATATATATATATATATATATATATATATATATATATATATATGAAGAAATATAGTCTTAAAGTGTGCTATATTTATGGGATAAAGTGCTCAATATCAGGGATAGAGCGTGTGTAAATATAAAAGTGGACATGGAAGTCAGCACTTAGAGGCGACAGTCTGTTTCATGCTAGTGCAATCGTCAGGCGACTCTCTATATATATGTATGAAGAAATATAGTCTTAAAGTGTGCTATATTTATGGGATAAAGTGCTCAATATCAGAGATAGTGCGTGTGTAAATATAAAAGTGAACATAGAAGTCAACATTCAGGCCGGTAAATGTTGTTAATATTCTTTATTATAAACAGAGCATTTACTTAAATATTTGTATAAACATAAAAATGTCTTAAAATAATATATATATATATGTATATATAAAATAATATATATATGTATACATAAAATAATATATATATATATATATATATATATATATATATATATATATATATATATACGTGTGTGTGTGTATGTGTGTATATATATGTATATAAATATATATACTATTTGTAATCTTATAAATATAAGAAATTATACTCGTCCGGAAAACCTTCGGTTTCTTGATTTGCAAATAAAAAAAACAATACCGAAGGGGGAAAGAATTTACAAAAAAAGAAAGAACAGAGAATCTGTACGTCAGACGAAAATAATCGTCCAGCATCCAAGTTCAGAGCCCAAAGAAATAAAACCCCGATACGAGTAAGTAAAATAACTAATTAACGTGCTCAATACGTTAAGTAGAGCAAACCTAATTAAACCAAAAGAGCCAGACAAACCTACCACGGTTTCACCTAAGCGGATCGTCAAGGAATATAAATATATATATATATATATATGTGTGTGTGTGTGTGTGTGTGTGTGTGTGTGTGTGTGTGTGTGTGTGTGTGAATTTTCATTTGATTCATTTTGCCAAACAAGCAGGGAAATTAGAAAAACGTTAAAAATGTTTCTTTTGAAAGACAGCGTGCCTAAAATGGGGTGGTTGAAAAATGCTGTTAGATTGAAAAGTACGTTGAAAACTGTCAGTCCTGTCCTTTTCATTAAACATTCATTTCAAAAGCATTCACCATGAGTTGGTAATAAAAATGCAAGTTGAAACTTGTATTCAGTTAAATACAATGCATGCGCATATATATATATATATATATATATATATATATATATATATATATATATATATATATATATATATATGAGGTTAATGGTCAGAGTTGAATCAGACCAGGAAAGTGGAATTAAAAAGTGCTAAATACCCGTGTGAAAAACTAAAAGTAAAAATAACATGTAGAGCTTTTAACTTTAAAAATCAGGAGATCAGTTGAATCCGCTACCTTGGTTTCAACCTTACGGTCTCCTCAGGCGATTTTCATCAAATGACCTCTTAACGCTTTATTTTTTTTATAAACTAATGAACGCTATATTATTTAAAAACAAAAGAACAAACGCATGATGTCTAGTGTGATAGACGGGAGGAGGAGGAAGGAACGGTAAGAAGGAGAAGAAGAGGGAAGAGAAGAAAAGCAAGGCTATTATAAATGTATCGGTGGTATTGAAATGTACACACACACACACACACACACACACACACACACACACACACACACACACATATATATATATATATAAAAGTGAGCATTGCAGTCAGAGGAGACAGGCTGTTTCATGCTAGACGCAATCCTCAGGCCGTCTGACTATATCTGTTGCCTCTGAATGTTGACTTCAATGTTCACTTTTATATTTATATTTACATACGCTCTATCTCTGATCCTGAGTACTTTATCCTATAAATATAGCACACCTTAAAACTATATTTCTTCATATATATATATATATATATATATATATATATATATATGTATGTGTGTGTGTGTGTGTGTGTGTGTGTGCGTGTGTGTGTTTAAACAGGTATTATTAAAATCGACCGACAAGTTCCGTTTGTTTAATTTTTGTTACAATTTTATAGTTTGCGTCTAAGGTGTCACACATTCGGATGAAATTTATGAAGTACCTCCAAAAAGCTTATAATGTTTTGCTCAAGCGCAGTCCACCATCTTGCGCTCTCATCGGGAAGGTTAATGCCATTGGATATCATAACTAAATTCTTTTTAATTATGAGCTCTAAATTTCTAATTTGTTCTCAGTATTCGTCGGTGAAAATCATAAAACTGCTGCTTCAAAATCTTTCCTTCATTCCCAACAAAAACGTCCCGAATTCATTGCCATATTTCGTCCTGTGTGTCCAGACGTTCACCTTAACCGATTTCATTTAGCTCTCAAAACGTTTTTCTTTTTAATTACTGCTGGTTTTAAATATCTCACTTTACGACAACAGAAGACTAGTCAAGACATATGAAATGTGATTGGAAAGCAAATTTATTGTGTACGACTCTGAAATTAGTGCACGTTTTACACATTTTCGATTCTGTAAGCAGGTAAGAGGCACGGAGGAGTAATGGACAGCGGCTCGGATTCAGGAATCGGAGAGCCGAGTTCGAATTCCAGTCGAATCTATTACATTTATTTTACGTGCTAATAGCCTTGGGAAAGGTATGAATTCTCTTCTTTTCCATCCAGCTGTGGGTAAATAGAAGGGCAGAACGGGTTCTATAGCCTTGGATGGCAACTGGTCTACTACAGAAAGAAATGACAACCTATTGCGGGAAAAATCTGCCTCGTCAGTTATGTATCGAAAGATACATGATCGTCTAAGCGTGTATCACGCATGGTACATAACTTACTGACTGAAATTGGTCTCTCTTTTCATTACAACGACATGCTTTAAATCGAAATTATGGACAGTTTCCTTCCGATGAATGACTAATGTATTGAGTGTTTTGTAAAAGAGTTCTTTTGGGGTTATATAATCTTATATTGAAATTCCTTGAACTCTTTCTTTCTATTTTTTGTAACGTTTATTTTATTGTTTTAGAAGTATTTCTAACTAAATTCATATTAAGTTTAGATACATTTTTTTAATTGTAGTTGGGATTGAGTTGGTAAGTAGTATTATGTTCTTAGTTTTATCAAGATTATATTATTTTCATTTTTAATCTGTGAATTTAGTAAGCTTTACGCTGAGCATTAAATATGAAATAATTAAGATATTGGAGGACTTTCAAAGTATTTTCAGTAGATTTCGCTTCATCCTGTCAATATTGAGGGCTGAAAATTCTGAGTGCTCTTAAAAGAAAATCGTTCAATTTTCTGGATTTTCTTTTCTTTTCATCATGTGAATTGAAATTTTCAAAGTATTTTATGATCACTTGAAATAAATTTAAAGCCACATTGCCATTACAGCCATGAGAGCAAGTCATTATGAAGAACGTACGATTATCCAGTTTGACTCATTAATGTGCAAAAGGAACTGACTGAATGATAAGGTTGGGCGAAGTAACTATGATTTTTATGGAGGAGACAAATACATTCATACTAATTTAAAAGCCGCCTATTGGGCGGCATTTAAGTTAGCTCCTGCGTCGGGCTCTTAATTGGGGCTTCATCACAATAGTGGGGAGGAGTAGATGTGATAGGTAACAATAAACTACAGAAGAATTCAAAATTGATCGCTGTATTTAAGTATTTATCTTTTAAAAGTTCAACGATAATTCTTCTACAGCCACTTAATTCAAAGACAATGTGATGTACATATGTCTTTACAAACAATTATTTTTATTTCATGGATGACTTTCGCTGAATTTCGCAACTAATTTCGATTATTCACAAATTTATTTCCATGTTATAAGAATTGTTATCGAACAAAAAAGTTCATCGCAAAAATCACGTAAAAAATCGCCGAAAAATAATCGTAGTACTGAAAACATTAGAAATTTTGGGAATCCAAAATTTCAGGCTTGTGGGGTCCGGATCCGACCCGGAATGTTTTTAATTTGCTCAAGGAGTGAGCCTGATTCCAAAATGGTATATATTAGGTTACTGCCTTTAGGAGTAAATTTTTAAAACGTGTTACACATTGACATACTGGCATTCGCATTTATTATATAGAAGAGATTTTTCGACTTGAAGGCACACTCCAAATCATTGTAGTTTATAATGTTCATTAACTTTTTGAATCATCTGCAAATCTCCCTCTCCTGTTTTCACTCTTGGAAGACTTGCAGCACTTTCATAAGTGCTGCAAGTCTTCCAAGATCTTCTAAAGTGTTTTAACGGATAATGAAAGGATTTTATTGATAACACTTTTAATATCGTTGTTCTATGTGTATACTATGGTTGTTCGTCCAATGTCTATAGATGTAATTCTTCCATTTTTTTTGTATTGACCGGCAAAAGCATTTCAATATTATCATCATTTATTCAGTCAGCGCATTGTGGTCACCACAGTCAAAAGGGTGCAATAGCTTGCTGGTTCCTTTTGCACCAGAGATGCACCTCTCTGAATTTCCCCTGCCCACTGATAAAGCCGTTAACCTCTGAAGCGCAGCTCGTAATCCCAGGCTGGCGACTGGCTAATGCCGTTGGCTGGAGTGTGGCCGATCCAGTGTCCATGCGACTTCTTGGAGAGATGTTCGAGAGTTGGATGCAAGCCGTGGACCAGTACAGTTCCGTATCCCAATTCACTTGAGTAAAACAGGGTTAACCACTTCGCTGCAAAGGTACAACCATTGATAATACACCTTCATTTCCATAAAAGTTACTGTTTCTAAAGGTATTAACTTGTGCTGTCTAAACATGATATTAAGTCCTTCTTTGATTTGGGTTTCTTGGAGACAACATACATCAATGTCATAACTATTCCGAGCCAATGACACTAGCTTTTCTTTTTGCTCACGAGTCTTTCAAGATTAAAAGTCCCGATGTATATATAGATCGGATGTAACAACAAAATTGGCCGAATCGTGTAACAGCAAAATTGTCCAATTGTTAGATTAAGCTTTGAATTGTTCTAGCTTAGAAATGATTAAAGATATTTTACTGGAATACTTTATATGTAATTGAAGGCTTTTACAAAGTTTTAAATAAGAAGCTACCAACATTCAACGGTTGACAATCAGAGAAATCATATCTTCTCCGACAGTAAATTAGGCAAGTAGTTGGAAAATTACGTTCTGAGTTAATATGCGCCACAGTATAATTTGATGTGAGGTAACTAAAATTGTGATGGACGTGACGGGACATGATTTGTGTTTTATTTATTAATTTCATGAAGTTAGTCGTAAAAGCATTTTCAGGACTACAATAGTGGTTCTGCTGCTATAAAATCCTGGAATTGAGGTCAGCTAGTCTCAACATTTTTTCCAACGATTCTTAGAATTTTAATTTCAAATAAAAGCAAGGGAAAACTATGAGTAGCCTACTTAACGAGTATTTGTGTGGGTGTGGGTGTGTGCGTGCGTGTGTTTGTGTTTGTGTGTGTTTGTGTGTGTGTGTGTGTGTGTGTGTGTGTGCTTGTGTGTGTGTTTGTGTGTGCTTGTGTCTGTTTGTGTGTCTGTATGTGTTTGTGTGTGTGTGTGTGTTTGACAGAAGAAATGATAACTAGGAACGGTAAATGGAAAACACTGACTTGAAATGTGGAGGCACGTTTGAGTAATGGTAGCGGCTCGGATTGAGGAATCGGAGAGCCGAGTTCGAATTCCAGTCGGATCCATTACATTCACTTACATGCTAATAACCTTGGGAAAGGTATGAATCCTCTTCTTCTCCTCGCAGTAGTGGCAACCGGTCTAGGAGAAGGAAAAACTCTGAATTTAAAACTGGCCTGATTGGGTTCCGTCAGGCTATCTTGCCCAAGAAACACCACTGCAGGATTAAAAAAAAAACACAACAAAAAACAAAAAAAAATTTAGTGGGGATCGAACCTATGACAATAGTAATATTCTACCAGATTAGCTTGTTGTTTACTTCTTCACTAAGAAGGATCCACAGTATTTATTAAATACAGCCTGACATGACACAAGGACATGCTAGAAGGAAAGAATTGAACCTAACACGCTAGAGGGAATTAACTATTCTACTAAAGGTTGTCGATGTATTTTTGTTTATTCATAGACTACATATATTTCACTTGAGGCAATAATTCCATTTACTAACAGGCAACAATTTAATCTCTTGTCAATTGATTTATTTGCCTGGGACAATTAAAAGATTATTTCACCATTTTTATTATTACACCACTTTTATTGCCCGTAAAACTCCTCGATGTGTTGATGCTTGAGTCTTGGATGCTCAGCCGCTCTTGCCTAAGTAACTTAATTGGTCTCTCTTTCTTGTTAAGAGATGATATCAAAACAATGTTGAATTCTTATCCTGTCTTGCAATAAAATATTACAGAATGGCCTATTTGACGTATTCACAATTTCCTCGAGCTAAAAAACGTTTTTGACGTGAGAAAGATTTCGTATCGAGATTATTAAGCGTTCTATTAGGTAAACGTTTCAATTGCCGTTATGGCAGAACAAGGACTAGGCTAGATAGTAACGGGTCAAAGATTTCTTAGAGATAGAAAGGGTAGGATGTTGTGGAGAGCCATGACGCCAACGTCCAGAGAGATTAGGGGCATTAAAGAAAATTGTTGCTACTCAATGTTACCCGTGAAAAATTCTCAGATATATTTCAATTTTAAATAAAAACCATTAAAGAAAACATTTACATATATTAAGATCAAAGTGCAGAAGCTGTTTTCTACTATCTGAACTTATTTTCGATGTCCTTTAATTGTTGTGATATTTTCTTACACACTTCATAAGCCAATTGTTCTGATGAGCTTTCCACTTTGAATTTAGAATTTATGAATTTAAGCGCAGTACTAGATTGGCGGAAAGGTCTCATTATTTTACAGTTGAAATTATTAGATATAAACGTAAGAGGAAAATTAAACACTAACATGATAAGGCAAAGAACTTCAAAGGATAGGAAGTCGTGGAGAGTCATGATCGCCCACATGATCACGACACATAGAACAAGAATATCACTAATATTGAATACTCTTCAAGTATTAGTATAGTAAATTGTATATATATATATATATATATATATATATATATATATATATATATATATATATATATATATATAGTCAAACCTAATGAGCCAGACAAACCTACCAAGGTTTTCACTTAGGCAGATCGTCAGGGTCATGTTCCTGGCTCTTTCTTTTTAAAAACCTTTTTTCCATCGTGATGGATTTGGCTATTGTTAAATCAAGAAATCGAAGGTTTTTCAACACGAGTATATATATATATGTGTGTGTGTTGTGTTGTGTTGTGTGTGTGTGTATTTAGGCAGCAATCCTTCTTTCATACACATTTCATTGAATACGACAGACAAGGTGCTTTTATTTAGTTTTTTATACAATTTCTCATGCGATCTAATCATTTTTTTCCTTTCGGATGATAAATTATATAAAAACTGTCCGAATGTTCTTTTTATCCGAGCGCTTTCGGCTATACATTTATCCATTTTCAAGGATTAAATATTTTAACTGTTAAATAAGAAATAGTTTCTTGTATGTATGTTTTATAAAATGTTCTCATTTTTCAAAACACGGTCAAAATATTGTGTCCATGTTCAAAGTTAATATTATTTAGTGTTGTTTTTTTTTTATTAATAAGTCTTCCATTATTTTTAGCCTTTTTTTGCATGTAGATGATACTATTATATTAGTGTTGTCAACAAGTATGTTACGAATAGTATCCGGTAGGTGTCCATGAATATTTAAATGAGATCTAAACCTTGTCTGTCGTATTCAATGGAATGTGCATATATATATATATGTATGTATGCTCCTGAAAAATTTATTTCGTTTGAGCTCTCTGGGGAGGAAGTGTGGGTTTGTTAACAGTGACTAATAATGCAAGACTCTTCGGTAAATCGAATCGAGTTCTGTCAGTCACTCTGTGTTTATCTAAAAATAAATACGCTTAAATTCACCTTCGTCTCTGCCGTGCGCCAACGGCGTAGTGGTAGAATCCCCCGGCTGACGCCAATTCAGTCGGGTTTCGATCCCAGCTAGAGGCAACCGGGCGTCTAGCCACATGGATGAGCTGTGATACAGCGAAACATTCTCTCTGTGGATGACAATATATATATATATATATATATATATATATA
>OZ038475.1:11284566-11299566 GCA_964036315.1 Acanthosepion esculentum
CTATCACCTCGTGTCAATGTGAACCTGGGAACACCAGCAATTAAGAGGTGGTTCCACGCTCCTCAAAAACTCCTGGTCTTGCTGTTGGATGTAGTTTATCGTCTTATCCAGGACGCGAGTAATTTAAGATCGTATTAAAAGCAGAAAAGTGTACTTTTGTCTTTTGTCAGGCTTCGGGTGCTTATTTTCTATATACAGACATTGATTAATTGAAAAATACAAGGCAGGAAATTTTAATTAAAAAATATCAAAATTCGTGCTTTAATTATATTATTTTACTTTTTTACCAGAAATACAGGAGCCTCCAAAAATTTGACATCATTTCTCAGGCAATTCTTTTAGAAATAACCTCAAATTTTCACAGAATGTACAGAAACAGATCAAAATTTTATATTTAATGTTTTATTTTTATTCTGTTTTCAGGTTTCAGGTTCACTCCCAAAGAGATGTCATTTTGCGTCTTGAAATATGATCGCACACAGTCACCCAAGACTGGGCAGCATGCCTTCAATGCAAAATTTGAAAAAACTTCACCAACTGGCAAACAAATTTGGACTTGATACCAAAAATTTAAAGAGGAAAGCTGCTTATGCAGGGCTAAAAGATTTGGTAGACCATCAACATCAGCGTATTTGGCAAGAGCTTAACTACTTACTTGACATGTGCCGTGTCACAGGCGGTGCACATATTGAACACTTGTAAAATCAGTCCCGTCATAAACTTATGATGTTCAACACCTAAACTGTTCAATTTCATTGAGCTAGACTTAGTAGTTTTCAAGATAATTGCTTTTAAAGTGATGTCAGTCTTTTGGGGAGACCCTGTAATTCCTTCGTGCGTGTAGAGGTAACTAATACACAGCGAATGAAGGATGGAACAGCAATATAAAAAAGCTAATCCATGGATTTCTTTGATAACGTGACATCTGTCCTCCTTTACGGCAACGAATGCTGGACGGTCTCCTCTAAGGTGAAGAAAACTCGAGGCAACGGAGGTATGGTTCTACAGAAGGATGCTGAGGATATCATGAATCGAGCGTGTGAGCAACGATGAGGTCTTGGAAAGGATGCAAACAAGGGAGAGTCTTATATTTAACATCAGGAAGAGGCAGCTGAAATTTCTGGGACACGTAATGAGAAAGGAGGGCTTGGAGAATCTGATACTCACAGGTCGAATAGCGGGAAAGAGAGACAAAGGAAAGCAATGCATGACATACCTGGCGGGCTTAAGCAAGGGGATTACAGAACGTGGTCTAAGGGAGGAAGCAGAGGGAAGGAACTTGTTGAGAGCTACAAGGGATAGGAGGAAGTGGAGTGCCATGATCGCCTACGTCCTGAAAGGACACGGCACATAAAAACAAAGACAAATACTGCAATTAAACATGACTAAGATGGACAGGGATAGATTCCTACCTTTTCCAAGATTATTAGTGCAAAACTGACGGGAATCCTGCAATTCATATGAGTCACGGTCTCCATTTATAAGGTGATCTATATCAATATTGGAATCTTGCTGATATTACATAGAAGTTTCCCGTTTGTTAATATTTTGTTTAGCTTTTGAAAGGCATCTTTCGCTCTTCCAATAAACCTTGGAATGTCTGTGTCATTTTTCTCACCATCAATTACAACACTTCCTAGCAAATTAAATACTTCAATATTCAGGCGTTTGTAGATTCCATCTTCGACTGGTGCTTCTTGCTAACATTCTGTCTTCAGTTTTTAGGTTAATGTTTTGGCTTTGTACCAACTTATAGTATTGCGTGAAACTAACGCAATACTTTTCTATGTTCAATTTCCTTATCTCTTATACTAAATTTGTTACTGATGATTGAGGACATTATGGAATTATTTATAAATTCTAATATATTGATTCAAGAACTAACAAATAGATCGACATATCAATTGGCTGAAATCAGTTTTCTATTTTGGACTGAGTGTGTAGCAACGAATAAATTTCGAGACATAGCTACCTCAGTTTTCAGGTTTTCGTCCGACCCACATCAGTGATACCTGCAAATGTCTTATTAAATTACTCCAGATAATTATCCCGCGGTTTAAGAAATCAAATACCCACCACAGTAACTACGAGAAATTACAAAGAAAACGTTATTCGTCTGAGCTGATATGACAATTGCTGTTGCTGTTGAATCATAAACAGATAGCCGTAGGTGTTGGAAGCTTCGGGCTCATCACAGGTGTCCTTTCAGGCGACAGTTATTTGATATTTCCTGATCATTTCATTATTTGTGGACAGTCATTCGATTTTTCCTGAGAGGGTGAAATTAAAACAGGTATACCGAGAACCGTGAATTATATTTCTTCGTCTTCTGTGTGCTGGTGTCCATTCGGTAAGTGGGCGATAATGACTCTCTACAACTTCGCATTCTTTGTTTCTCTAAATAAGTTTGGTCTTTTCACCATGTCCTGTGAGTGTCGAATTCTCCAAGTCCTCTTTTCCCATTATGTGTCCTAAAAAATTCCCTTGTCACTTTCTGATTATAATTACGAGTGTCCTTTTTGTTTCCATTTTCCTTAAAACTTCCTTGCGATCAACACTGTCTTATCTTGTTAAGATTGTATTTAGGTATTTGAAATGTTATCTCTGATGTTTTTAAATAAGAATGACGCTGTCTATGATTGTGTTTGAACTATGTAAGAATAAAGCGAATAAAAAACAATGCCTCCAAATTATATATATAATATATAATAATAAATATTATTATTATATATACAGGGTGTCCATAAAGTTCGTGTGCACTTTTAAAAATTTATAACTTTAATTGAATTTGCGATAGAAATAATCTGTAAAAAATATTATAAAGTTTAATGTACCTAGTTTTAAGTATAGCTAAAATAACTAATGTGATTTCAGGCATTACTGTAAATCAGTTGGCAAATGTTTTCTGTGAACTGCAAAATCGTATTACCCTTTGTATTGCTAATGATGGAGGACATGTGGAAACTTAAATAAAATTTCAATAAAACCTTAAAAAATATAGATTTACTTCTTTCTAATCCTTTTTACAAATTATTTCTATCGAAAATACAAATAAAGTTATAATTTTTTTAAAGTGCACACGAACGTTATGGACACCTATATATATATATATATATATATATATATATATATATATATATATATATATATATATATATATATATAATGGACTCTCTAGTCGGTTTCGATTGATGAGACTCTGACAGCTTAATTGATTCAGTTATGAAATTTTGTGCGATAATCTTAAGTGGCACTTAAAACCCGCTAGTGATTTACAGAGGAGGCCACATATGGAGCAAGAGTGAGGATTGTGAGATGAGATCACTGTTAGATCACTGTTAGATTGGCTGACCTTTCAGATCTTGCTCTCGCTTCTTGAAGATGTTGAGTCCACTAAAACACGTTGATCTCCATTCTACCCGCTCCAAGGCTAAGCGCTCAAGAGTGTAATATATATATATATATATATATATATATATAGTGTGTGCGGTAGTCTTTATTTTGAATTTAGCTTCAGTGATATGAAGGCTTTAGATCGAAGGTTATAATTGCTCCAAAGTCTTTTCCTTTGATATATGACAAGAGTGAATAGAAGTTTTTGGATCTTGCCTGCCACACTTTTCAATGTTAAATCTCAAAAGCCATTTCATTGAACAGGCATATAATGCATGCAGATCGTTCAATGTGTTGGGCCTGTAAAGAGTTTGATGTTTGTAAACTTACATCAAGTTTTATATCAATGGTGTTTGTGGCATTTTCTCAAATAATCACCCTAAAATTAATCAGCAATTCTGTAAAAATGAAGAGGTCTAAGAACGCTCCCTTGTAGAACCCCTACCAGCTACAGAATTTCACTGTGCGACTGCTCCTCTTACTATAACAAGTGAAATCTCCACCATGACAAATGGAAATCTAGAAAATTAACTAATTAAGTGTTCATGATGGATTGTATCGGATATTTTTGGAAAAATCGGTAAATATAGAATTTCATTGTGTTGTCTATTGGACTCATTTGTCAAATATTCATAAGAATTGGTATGACAAATAGGACGTATTGTAAAGCTGTTTGGAAACAGCTAAAAAGTTCCGGCTAAGAGAAATGTTCACTTTCATGCAAACGAATTAATTGGTGATGATAGATTTGCAATATAACCATTTTTGACAGTTCCTGTAATTGTTAAGAAGGCATTCCCTTTGAAGCAATTCTAGCAGACGCAGAACTGTTTCTGGCTCGGCAAATTCTCTTTAGTTGAAATGATCAAGGCTGCCGTAGATTTGGTCATGAGTTTCTTCGTTTTGGATTCTCTTAATAAATCCATCTTTTATTGCCAGTGACTATCTTGTATAAAACTCTTTTCTTTACTATTCAAAAAGAGTCAAAACAAAACTTTAAACCCTGGCCGATGTTTGCTTCTGTAAGTTTATGTAAGAATCCATCGAATTTCATTCTCAATTAGGCTTGCAAACAACGATTGATTGCAAAAACAGTAACAATCAAGATAATATTTGAGAATACGCATTTCTTGTTCTTTTAAATTTTAGAAAAGATTAAAAAACAACAACACACAGCCATTTATCGATATGATCACCTACACCCTTGTGCAAATAAATTGAAAAAAAAATTCCGTTATTATTTACTATTTTTTCGTATTTTTCCAGTGAAGCATGACCCAGTCCACATGTTAGCACTTCGTATGTCCATTCCACGAATTCTTTCCTTGCAGATTGACCACAGACAGATTCTCGATTGGATTTAAAATCAGGAAAGTTTCCGGGACAATTTACAGTACTTTGATTTTCTGACTGGTAAGGATTGCCAGTGTGTTCGAGCAGCGTTACAATTTTCGTACGCTTCCTTGGAGTAACGTCCGTCGCAGACAATAGCAGTAGGACAACTAATGGACAGTCGAGACAATAGTGTCTGATATAATCACGGATGACGCAATATTTTTCAAGGCCAAACAGATTTTATCATATACCCCAAAAATAGTTACATATTACTGCACACCACTGCAAATGACCTAATCTGAACAAAAATAGAAATCAACTACACCCTGTCACTCCTGTGGGTCTAAAACTGACCGTATGCTGAAAGAAAGGAAACTAAAGCGGTTGTTTCAATTAATTTGCACACGGGTGTATTTCTCGCTCTTTTAATTCTTACAAAAATCGGTGCTCGTGAATTTTGCATCAACCTAATAAATACTGCATCAACCTAATAAATTTTGCATCAACCTAATAAATTCTGCATCAACCTAATAAATTTTGCATCAACCAAATAAATGGCGGATGTCGGGAAGTTGTATGCGGAATTACGTGTCTCTCCTTATTTTATTTGTTCCTTCGACTTTTACATTATTTTCTTCGGCTGCTTCCAGACAAGCTGAATAAAATCTTAATTTATACCAAGCAATAATTATAAAGACAAACTGGATGCAAAGAGATAAACATAAGTGTTAAAAGCACCAATCATTGTCCTGTTTTTGGCCGTATGTTTTAACAGTAATTTGCGTTGTCAAGACAACAATGTGTCGTGGAAAATCAGTAAAATGGCTGCTGTATTCGCATCTCTAACCCAACCACAACATCAACCGTTTTCACTTAAAACTTCTCAGTTATTCACAGTTCTTAAATAAAGAACTTGAAAATAATTGTTTGGAATTAAATTTAATTATTCTAACTAATTGTTTTAAATAATTAGGTAATTATTTCATTTTTTGTTTGTTGTCACGAGTTTCATCCAATTTGTTGCAGAAGGTAATGCAGGTAATTTCAGAAAGTAGACATGTGATCTTTTAGCGGATAAACCAGTCTACTTCAAAAGTAAGAACCACACACCCATACGTAATATAGCTTTATATTGATGCATACGCATCTGCTGAATATATATATATATATATATATATATATATATATATATATATATATATGTATGTATGTATTTTGCATGTATATTCAAAATAAATATACGAGTGAATATATATATATATTTATATGAATTTATATATTTATATATTCATTGTGTTTATATATATATTTAAAAAAAAAATATACAAGTGAATATATATATTTATATGAAATTATATATATATATATATTTAATAATACGCTTTTATATATATTTATATATATATATTTATATACTGTTATATATATACACAATATATACGTTTGTATATATATTTATATATATTTTTATACAGTTATATATATACACAATATATACGTTTATATATATATATATATATATATATATATATATATATATATATATGTATAAAAAATTGATATATATATATTTAATACGTATTTATACGTATATATTTAAAATAAATATATATTTATACATGTATACAGCTGTCGCCTTTTGTACTTAGACTTTTTGTATTTAAAATTCGTAGCAAGGTATCATCATCTTACAGTTGAAAAATCTAGATACAACCGTAAGTTCTATGCTAATAGTTTCTTCTCTCGCACTTCTGAAAAATTTAAATCTAATGTCAATTTTTAACTTCTGTCTTTTAATTTCTGTTCTTTATAATTCTCTCTCCTTAATAATGTTTTTATTTTCCCTTATTCTCTTACAGTCAGTAACCCATGCCGTCTTAGTAGTTTTATTGCCTTGTTTGGTGTAAAATGATTAAAAAATATTCACCTAATTTTTTGTTCATATATATATGCATATATTTATACATATATTTACTAGCATGCTTCGCCTGCTCGCTATCGCTTCGCAAAGTAAAATATATCCACTACTTGAAATCTTTAAAACAAAAATTTTAAATAAATATTTCACTCACCAATTAACTTGTTATAGATGAGGAAATAGATGCCAACTTGTTGAATGTCAAGTAAAATGCAAATTTCAAACACTTTTCTGCACTATATAAAACGATATTCCTAAACAGAACTATTTTTCTCGAATAAAAGAACAGTAATGAAGGACAGTTAATTAATGAAATAAATTATATTAAAAATCAATATGCAAATCAGTTAAACCTGAAGGGTGATATTGCCTAGAAGTAGATAATATATAATGCAGATATTGAGCTTTAAGTGTGTAAACCCCTCTTTGGAGGGGGTGTACGCGCTCGGATACAGGGCTCTGTCTCTGTGCTGGTGGTATCACGGCTATGATTAGCTTGGACCGGCTCTGAGCAGTTTGGACCAGCTATGACAAGCCAAGACCAGCTATAACTAGCTTGGACAAGCTAAGCCCAGCTTAGACCAGTGGCCCGAGTGAAAACACTCGGTTCCCCATGTTAAAAACTGACCTTGTGTCACAACCTGACTCAGTGGGGGGGTGTCAAGTAAATACCGTGTAAACCTCTCTTTGGTGCATAATTAGTACTTTAATTTGCATCAACTCTTTTTAATGACTAAAATTCAATCTTAAGCAGTAAAGAATAGATTTAGTGTGTTATTAAAATATTTATGAATTGTATACTATAAAAAGCACTGGTAATAAGTTATTTGAACTGTGTTTTTAATTATCTTCTACTAGCACCAATACCCATCTGATCGATCAGGAAAAGCGTTCAATTAGAATGGAGCAAAAACAGCATCATGTTTAGATGTAACAGAGTCTATCTTCTTCAATTACTTTAAAGTACTTTCATTAAAAAACATTTAGAATTAATGCAGTTACTGATATAACAGAAGTAGTCTATATTTATTCAATCGAAGTCAGCCTGAGGATATGAAGGGGTAAAACAGGCAACATGAAGACCCACTTCAGACCACAATTATTTTGGAGTTTTTGAAATTCAATTTGTCAGTGTGCTACCAGGGATGCAAAAGAGGATACATTTATCAAGCAGTTGTTAAGTTTGATGAAAATTGGTTGAAAGATCAACGAAAAATAAGTAGCCAATAAAAATTGCCATTTTTCGCTATTTACGCGAGTTTTCACTATATGGGCGAACTCAGTTATCAAATTAAGTGACTGTTAAACAATCAACTTATGGATGAATGAAGTTTGCATTAGGTTGCTTGAAAATTGTGGGAATTGTAGTGTAAAATTTGTGTTGAAATCGATTTTTCGTTGTTCGCGGTTTTTCGGTAAACGTACTGGTGTAGAAATAAAAATGAGTTATCGTTGAGTTCGTCATGGTGTAAGTAATCTACATACCGAGTTTGAATGAAATTGGTGGAAAAAAGTTGAAGTTATCGATTTTTGATCGGCTTTATCTATTATTGATTTTTAAAAATTATCGATATTTTACGCTAAGAACATATCTCTTACATTGTACAATGTATGTGCCAAGTTTGGTCAAAATCGGTTTGATGGATCTCGAGTGAAAAGGTATCACACAGACAGACACACCGGCACACAGACATCCTCTGTTTTATATATATAGATAATACTTTTACAAAAATATCATAGACCCAAGTGAAAATTAACCTGAAAGGAAGGTACACGTCTTCTTTATCCTAACTGAGCTCGTTGTAATCACAAACGCATCAATTCTTAATTGTTCCAAACAATCTTTTTAGTATCTAATGCCTTATATACAATTTCATCTGGCGGTGATATGAAAGCAATGCAATTATTTATGTATACTTTAAAAAAATTCTCAATGATTCAATGTTACGAATTTTATTAAAAAAATGTGCGAGACCCTCATCTCCCAATAATCAAACATGGCAGAATAGTAAGAAGAGAAATGATGTATCTTGACTATATTTACAATCCTTGCATAAATATGTGCATATGGAGCGCCCAGTGTGGATCGAACACATTACACTGTCGTAAATAATCTAACGCGAAAGCTTGCTAACTATTGTACCACACCCCTTCTTGATTTATTTAAATTAAAAAAGGGGCGTTAACCGCTTGTTAAAACATCTGAAACAGTTTTCATTATATCTTTTAAAACTTATTATTTTGCAGACCCAAGTTTTTCTTGACCAACAATTACCGAGAAAATTATTCCTACTAATATATCAATAATTTTTTAATAAGTGTAACTCGATAAAGGGGGTTCTGAATACAAAAAGAAAACAAAGAAATAAATGGTTAAGTTTAAAATTTTCTGAAGGCTAGCTTGATCGACAGATACCTGAAGAAGGCCCAATTACAATAGTCAAAAAGCTGTCATAGTAAGAACAAAGTAAGTACGAAAGAAGAGGAAAACATATCAGAAAAAAAAGGAATTAAAAAACAAAAAATATTAAAAAAACGAAAGTTAGAACGGAAAAAAATGACCAACAAAACAAAGATCAGAGAAACGGCAAATGGTGACTGAAGAAAGCCGGAGTACAACAGTCGAAACGTTATCATAGTAATAACAAAGAAGTACGAAATAAAAATGACCAACAAAACAAAGATCAGAGAAATGGCAAATGGTGACTTTTCCCATGACACATGGAATCTCTTACCGAATTCGTACCACAGTAAAGTCATATCGTAAAAGAAGTTGAAATGCTAGTTGATCAAACCAAATTGAGGAGTACTGAAAAACAAAAAAAAAATTGTATTACCCCCTTCTTATCCTTCACTCACTCCCCCTCCTCCTCCTCTCGGTAAAATGTAAAAATAAAATCTGTCGGATAAGTTTAAGGATTGGACTTCATTTGGCTGATTGCCTAATCAATAAAAGATCTCTAATCAATCAATAAAAGAACTTCTATAATTAATCCAGACCGCGTAAAGGATGTTGCCAAGTACTGTTAAATCGAACCAATATATTCCTTGGGGAACATGGGGTCGCAACAACACCTCTCCAACGGACGCAGTTCCGGGCGATCCTATTCAGCTCGGCCCATGTCGTGCCGGCTGCCTTCACCTTCAACACTTCTGCGACAAGTCTGTTTTGGTCAACCCACTTTTCGCTTCCCATGTGGACTCCAGTCAAGGGCCTGCCTGGTGACACTAGAAGCAAGCTTGCAGAGTGTGGGGCCAATCCATCCCCATTTCCGTAAATACCGTAAATTGCAGTGTATCAGTCGATTTTTCAAGCCAAAAAAAATATTTCCAAAACTAGGGGTCGACATATAAGGCGGATATAAAATGCAAACTTTTACCACCGAGTTGTAAACAAGTTAGACAGCCCTCCTAACAAAAACTGTACACCAGTTACGGTACCTCCAGCAGACTACCACAAATATATCCCATCAAAAACTAATGTTTGGTGAACATATTTGGCACATTAACACATGAATTAATATAAAATAATAAATTAGCAACACAAATTCAGTATTCTATTAACACTACACCCCACATCGCGTCAAACTGCTGATACACTAAACAACTAGGTATTGTACGTGTGGTATCTGCGCAATTTCATGATAGTAATGCCAGTTTAATGACCTAAGTGTCAATGGTTTAACAGATTCACATTTTTTTTCAAATGGCGGATGAGTGATACTGTGTTTTACGATAACATACGATACGTAGCAGTAATATTTAAAAATTACCTGGGGTGATGGGTAATCTACGGTATTAATATCTTATAGAAGTTGATGTTGACTTGAATGTGTTTATCAGCATACCTGACGAATGTTCGCTAAGTTATACCGATACCTAATACAGTACCTACCGTTATGTGTCGTAGTTTGTTTGCCATACAACCCATATGGGAATATACTACAGTTAGTGCCTCAATATACAGGTAAGGGATGTGACCAAGTGTAGTTATGGTGCAGGTTATTGTATACTCTAGCCAAAATTCATTTATTAGTAGGCCTAAATTTTGGGTTACTGATAGCCTACCGTGTGTTTTGGGGTCGACCTATGCTATGTATAGTGTAAACTCACAATTTGGAACTAAAAATCTTGAGGTCGACTTGTACGCCAGACAATTTACGGAACGTTGATTGATAGGAAATACTTCGAGTAATGAACTGATAAAAATTGAAAAAGGGAGATAAAAATTGGCCCTGATCTGGCATCTCGTCTGCAGCCGCTCTCTCACAGACGTCCCATTGCCTCCATCTTGTCTTTTTTACAAATTCTTTCACGGTGACTGCTCCGATGAGCTGCTTTCGCTGGTTCCCAGACTTCATGAATTTAAGCGCTCAACTAGTCTGGCATCTCGCTCTTACCCTTTCACTGTCGAAACTGTAGCCGTCTCTTCTACTCCAATAGCTTCATGTCTCGCACCTCTCGCCTGTGGAACTCCCTCCCCATTTCTTGTTTTCCTGATAGCTATCATCACTAACTATTCAAATGTAACGTCAATCGACGTCTCCAGATGCCCTGATCTAACCCCTATCATTCTCTTCATCCTTTCCTCTATCACCCCTCTTTGTTCTCGCTCCTACTCTGAAACCCTTTGCGTGCTAGTGGCTTCCCGTCTTGCTTGGGGTTGAATGCTTAAAAAAGATATGTCTTAACAGGAAATTGTGGTATTTCATTTTAAGCTTTTGAACAAATTGGGAACGATTTGATTTCGATGAAAAGTTAACTTGACAATGAGGGGATAAAAAAAAATGATTGCGAGATTTGTACAAAATCGTGGAAAGATAAAAAATCAAAAAAGAAGTCATGAGCTCCACACAGATTATCAGCTCATAATTTATGAGTCGTACTGGAAAGAATTTTTTATTGTTGTTTTCACTTTGTTTGGATGGGGGTGGGGGGTCATTCTTCATTGCCAACGGCTCTTAGTTAAACAGCTTTCGGCTTTGTCAGCCAATAATATCCTGAGGGTTGTTGTCAAATAAAGACTTTCTTTTTTCAATTAAGAGGGATGTAAAAAGAACCCTCTCCCCCTCTATCCCCCATATATATATATATATATATATATATATATATATATATATATATATATATATATATATATATTGTTTAAAATATGCTATATTTATGAGGAAGAGTGCTCAATATCGGAGTGATATAAACAGTATAGACATAGAAATCAACACTGCATGGCGAATGTTTGTTTTACATGTAAAGCGATAATCTCACTCCCTCCCTATATCTTACTCTGTCTTACTCTCCCCAAGGTATATACAGTGTGTATCAAAAATGCTTTTACAAACTTTTGGGGCGGGTCCCTCACACCAAAACTAGGTATAATGTCCATATAAACTTATGTCCAATTGACCATCGTTGTACCTCAACAGAGCAACTCAAATGTTCAAAATGGCACCCGTCGGATCATTGACTGGTGGACCCTTTCAAATACTCCCACACAGTGTTGAATGGTTTCGCGGGCCCCTATGACACGTTGATGAAGCGTCTCTGCATTATTGATATCTCCTTTATAAACCAATTATTTTAGGTGACCCACACATGAAAATCCAAAGGATTGCGGTGGCGGGAACGTGCAGGCCATAGAACCGGTCCTCCCCAACCTATCCATCTTTCATGGTAGATGTCAGCCAGGTCGTTCACTGAGGTAGACTGTTCTAGTTCCACGTGCCATGTCTAATGGATGTCAGTTATCAGTTATCTCCTGCTTAATTCCTTCTCAAGTTCTCCACTGCCTTAACCAGGTATTGAACTCACACTCTTTGCTCGAAGCACTTCAAGAGGTTTTTCCGATACAAATATTACTGAAATCGACTCGTTTTTTAACCCTTTCGAATCAAAATTGAAATATTCTTCGGTGGAATGTCTAATTTCGGTGTAATATCTACCTGTTACAATAAATAGCTTTACGACATATATAACCTTATTAGGTTAATTAATATCGCATTTTGTATGAGGCACCTAGTGAGGATCAAACTCACTACTCAGTCAGAATGGTCAAAAAACTTAGGTCGGTTGATTTTATGACATTCCAACCCTTGTTGGGTTATTTAGTCTCGTATATAGTATGGGGCACTCAGTGGGATTCGAACTCACTACTCAGTACTGATGGTCAACCAAACTAACCTTGTCAACTATTACCCAAACGAGGAGTCTTGAGTGCTCAGGTCTGACACAAGGTCTGTTATTCAATGTGACAATCATCAGAAGTTAAGGGAATGACCCGATCCTCTCCCAGGTTCAATTTAATGACACAATCGCACAGAAAGAGAGTGAGAGTGAAAGAGAGAGAGAGGGAGTGAGAAAGAGAGGGAGAATGAAAGAGAGAGAGGGAGTGAGAAAGAGAGGGAGAGTAAAAGATAGAGAGAGTGAGAAAGAGAGTGAGAGTGAAAGAGAGAGAGGGAGTGAGAAAGAGAGTGAGAGTGAAAGAGAGAGAGGGAGTGAGAAAGAGAGCGAGAGTGAAAGACAGAGAGAGAGAGAGTGAGAAAGAGAGAGAGGGAGTGAGAAAGAGAGTGAGAGTGAAAGAGAGAGTGAGAGTGAAAGAGAGAGAGAGGGAGTGTGAGAGAGAGAGAGTGAGGGTGAAAGAGAGAGAGGGAGTGAGAAAGAGAGTGAGAGAGTGAGAAAGAGAGTGAAAGTGAAAGAGAGAAAGAGGGAGTGAGAAAGAGAGGGAGAGAGTGAGTAAGAGAGTGAGAGTGAAAGAGAGAGAGGGAGTGAGAAAGAGAGTGAGAGTGAAAGAGAGAGAGGGAGTGAGAAAGAGAGTGAGAGTGAAAGAGAGAGAGGGAGTGAGAAAGAGAGTGAGAGTGAAAGAGAGAGAGAGAGAAAGTGATGGTTAGGAAAAAAATCGAGCTCATCTCACAGCCCATTTCCAATTAATTTTAAAATACCTCTGTCTGCCTGTGTAAACTTAGTGACGCTGTAAACATTAGGAGACGCGTTGGCCTTTCCCCTCCCTAACTAAAAGGAAAGTGGGCTTTCGGCAGCCACATTAAAACAAAATATATTACTTATCTCAATGTATTAATATCCCAATCAGATAAACATAAAAAATCGTGTTCCTACCCTTCCATCATAGTAAATATATGTCACTACACAAAGTGGTAAACAATATATGTCCCGAAATTGTTTCGCTAAAAATATACAATATATATTATATATTATACAATATATTATACAATATACAATATATATTAATATATTATACCATATATATTATCGAAATATGAATATATAATAGATTTAAATGAAAACAAAATCAACGTTTAATTTTTCAAACAGAACGGCGTTGTTAAAAATACATAGAGAGCTCTTCTTTTTGTTTTTGCTTCTTCCGATAATTCTCTTAAATTTCACCACTAATCTGGCTCCTGTCGCCACCCACGAGCCTTGACCTACCCGTTTTGGTCTTATAAACTAACTCTTTTCTTTTATGGGGCAACATCATTGTTTTCGGACTGACGAAAAAGGCCGGATGTTTCAACAAACTCGAACTTTGGCCCCAGAGTTAAGCTATAAACATTCTATAGCGGAATTGTTGTTGTAAAGTAAACAACACCGGACTGGAGTAGCAGGTACCCGATACCCGAGAATTGACAATTATTGCCAGAGGAAAATTTAAGATGACCTTCTGTAAGTTAAAACTGTTCTTGTCGAGTAGACGGTGAGTGGTCCCGTGTGCGTTCAGTGTCGAGTTTTCGGTTGTATATAAAATTTCAAGAAACCTTTGGAATGAGGTCAGTTTATCTATTTGAGCAACTCACTGATTTCACGTTTGTCTATTTTTTATTTGCGTATGTTTCTCTCTGTGTGCATACTTACGTGTGTATGTGTTTTTATGTGAGTGTGTGTGTGTGTGTGTAAGGTCATATGTCTTCATATTTCATCAGCACTCACATTTTATTAGGTAGCTCGACTAAGCAATGTCATCTATCTATCTATCTACACACACACACACACACACGAAGACATATATATATATATATATATATATATATATATATATATGTGTGTGTGTGTGTGTGTGTGTGTGAAAGTATTCAATATGCATATAAAAGTAGAAACCGAGGCCAACGCCAATTGATGACAGTCTGTTTCTTGCTTGAACGCAGTCTTCAGGTCACCTCTTCAGTCCTTTTGCCCAAGAATATATAATGCTTTAAAATTATATTTTCATCATATATATATATATATATATATATATATATATATATATATATATATATATATATATATGTATGTATGTATTTATATGTATACATATATATATACAATATCTTAATACTATATTTTTAACATATATATATATA
>OZ038475.1:11307066-11412066 GCA_964036315.1 Acanthosepion esculentum
GGAAAGCCGAAATATATTTAAGAATTTAGCAGGATTCTTACAGTACAAAAGAATAATAGCATAATTTGAGATTTTAGAAAAGGCTCATGAGTTGTGAAGAACTGTACAAGTGGAACAGTATAAGAAGAATTGTATAAGAACTGTATAAGAGAAACTGTATAAGAAGAACTGTATAATAACTGAATAAGAAAAACTATATAAGAAATTTATAAAAAGAACTGCATAAGAACTGTATAAGAAGAATTATATAAGAAATTTATAAGAGAAACTGTATAAGAAGAACTGTATAATAACTGTATAAGAAAAACTATAAAAGGAACTGTATAAAAGAAACTGTATAAAAGAAACTGTATAAAAGAAACTGTATAAGAAGAAATGTATAACTCCATAAAAGGAACTGTATAAAAACTTTATACGAGGAACTGTATAAGAACTGTATAAGAGAAACTTCATAAGAAGAAATGTATAACTCTATTAGAAGATCTATATAAGAAATGTAGAAAGAAACTCTATAAGAAGAACTGTAGAAAAGGAAGTGTATAAGAAGAACTGTATAAGAACGGTATAATAAGAACTGTCTAAGAAGAACTGTATAATATCTGTATAAGAACTCTATAAAAGGAACTGTATAAGAACTGTATAAGAGAAACTGTATAAGAACTATAGAAAAGGAACTCTATAATAAGAACTGTCTAAGAAGAACTGTATAATATTTCTATAAGAAAAATTATATATGAACTCTGTAAGAAATGTACAAGAATAACTGTATAAGAACTGTATAAAAGAAACGGAATGAGAAGAACTGTATGAGAAAAACTGTATAAGAAGAAATGTATAATAACTGTACATGATAAACTATACAAGAATTGTATAAAAGGAACTTTATAAGAAGAACTGTATAATAAGTGTATAAGAGGAACTATATAAGAACTATATAAAAAGAACTGTATAAGAACTGTTTAAGAAGAACTGTATAAAAACTGTTTATGAACTGTATAAGAAGAATTGTATAGGAGGCACTAAAATTGTTCAAGGAAGAAGGAAGTCATTTTGAACGTTAAACTTCGTTCTTTCATTTACTTGACAAACACTTGTCTTTGCTGAAATAAAACTGTGTTAATAAAACAATATTAAGGCAAAATAACTTTCGTCCTACCCCCGGGTGAGGGCAGGATTGATTCCTTATCCACAGCCAAACAGTTGTGACCCCCCCCCACTTCGGCCCTCTTTTGTTAAAAACTAGTTACTTATTTTGAATGTAATAACATACTCTATTCATATGCATTCTGTAAATATAAAGTAACTTAAATAATGGGGAATTTAAGAACTTGTTTCTTCATACAATCCAAATGAAACGTTTAAATTGACACATTTCTTTGAGACTTCAAGAACTTGAATGAAGATTGAGAGGCAAAAGAATAAACCTAGACAGTTTCGAACATTCCAAAACCTTTTTGAATTCTGATCAAGAAAAGTCATTTTTATATTCTGCAGCTTTGCCTGCAAAAAGTTAAAAACAAACACGGATTTCTTTGTAAAAGACCGTCCCCAAAAAGAGTTCACAAATAAAATAAAATAAAATAACGATTTTTCATCAGTTTATACGGTGGTTTTACAGGCGACAATTAAATTTGATTGTAATTATGATTTGTTCACTCCAAGGCTTAATACCTTCAGATGTCTAACGCAGTAGCATGCACTTCTGATTGGTTTTGACAGTATATGTGCATGAATAGGTTATCAACTCGTTGGAGATCAGTTTAGAAAAAGCTTAGAAGAGGCAAGATTGTTTAAGCTCCGATTGTTACAATTCTGAAAGAAGAGAAAGACCGAGAAAGATCAGCAGAGAAAGACATACAAAGACTGAGATTCGCTCTTTGCTTTTTAACAACCCGCCATAATGGAAGAAATGATGTGAGGGTAACGTAACGGTTATTGAGGTGAAAAGCTGAACCGGTGAGTCGAATTGGAATTCTCACCGAATTTGTTGCGCTCGCTTTCACACTAATGATATCGGAAAAGGGCTTGAAACTATCTCATCTCCTATTACTTTGGATATCAGGATAGGCCAAGCTTTCTAGTCTTTCGTGGCTACCAGTCTAGGAGAAGGACTAGTTTGAATTCAAAACCATAGGAAAGATAACGCGGAATTAAGATTTACTTTAAAAAGTCACCGCAGTTCACAGATACTAAACAGAAAAGGCCCTGGAAAGCCACATCGCCTATGTCCTGAAGAGTTTGAAAAGTCAAAATGTTAGAAAAGAAACAAACATCATATATACGAAATATATCTTTCAAAAGAAAACAAAGGAATGAAAAGTTTTTGGAGTTGAGTTTAGAGTAAAATAAGATGAGGAAATATATTTTTAAAATGTTTTGGCTTTAGTATGAGGAGCTGTTGTAATAATCAGACGACTAAAGAACCTTTTTCTTACATTTTCTACCTTTTTCCCCTCCCCTTTGAAGACAATCTAAATTCTAAGTTGACCTCTTGTAGCAGACATTTATGTAACATTTTATATTAACAATTCTCATTCTTAAAAAGTTATTTTGGCTTACAGTGTTGACTACGAAGTCCATCTGTGCTGAAAAATCCAACCGTTTCTTAAATATATCATAAATAAGCGATAAAAAATGAATTACATACAACATAAAAGTCACTATATTAAGGAGGATAAGACTTCCCAAGTGAATTTAAAATCTGAGCTCTTTGGAAGGAAATATTATGCGTTTAGTGGGATCATTGTGGTATTCTTCAACGCAATAAAACACTAAATACACATTTACACGCCCAGCAGCTGAAACATGTCCCTAGACATTTGGACTAAAAGCTCCCTTCGTTTTTCAAACGGAAATACAGTGCTGTTCGATCAAAGTGACTTTTACTTACTAATAGAAAGACCCCTTCCCAACCACCTAGTAATAAAGTTTACTCACCCTAAGGTATTCTATTGATAATTATAATTTTGGATATAAATGAGATTTAGGGAAAACTCTGCGCAAAAAAAGTGACTCACTTATTTCCTGCAACTAGTAATCAATAGAAACATAACCGAACAGCTTTAAATAAAAAATAATAGAGGTATAATTTATTTATAATAGTTAATATAGTTCGAAATATTTAATAATCTATGGGTCCTCCTTTATTTTGAATAACCTTTTCAACCCTTTTGGCATTAACTTCATTAGGTTCTGGCAAATCTCACCTCCAAGCATTGAATTCCATTCGGATATAAAATTCACAATCAAATCCTCTTTGTTGCTCAACTGCTTTCTCGACAGCATGTACTTTATAATGCTCCATAAGTTTTCTATGGAGTTGAGGTCAGGAGATTGGGGTTGCCATGTCATATCCCTCACCTGCTTCTTCTCAAATTATTCCTTTATCAATTTTGATTTGTCACAGGGAGCATTATCCTGCATAAAAATGAGCTTGGGGGGCGATTTGCACCCTTTCAGCAGAAGGGAGCAGACAAGGCTCTAAAATTCTCTTGTACTGCTCGCGCCTGAGGGTCTTTTCAATAGGTTTTAAGAAACCAGTTCCACGCAAAGAAAAGCATCCCCAGAACATTACACTGAACGGATTCTTGACAGTACATACTGCTAAATTTAAAGAGCTTTCAAAGCTTCTTCGGATTTTTGATCGCTTATCCTTTGAATTTAGCTCGACTTTCGTTTCATCGGAGAAGAGAACATTTAGTAAGAAAATTCAGGTGAGTCACTTTTATCGAACAGCACTGCATGTTGTTCTCCATGAAAACGCAATTTTTCACACAACAAGACTAATACAGAAAAACATTTGGAAACATAGTTGGTTCATTCTACTCACACCCACCAGATTCACCTGGCATTGCACCATCCGATTATCACCTTTTCCGATCTCTGCAAAATGTTTTGATGGAGACAACCTTCTCTAAGGAAAACGTAATTCCAGAGTTCGTCGAAAACGTCTTACACTTAAATTTTTCTCAAATTGTATCGAAGTGTTACCTGATAAGTGACAGCAAATCATTCAAATAATGGCAAATATATAATTAAATCAAATGTAATTGTACTTTATTTTTTGCAGAATTTTTTTTTCATCCCGTGACCTGTATGAGAACCATGTGTACTGCAGCCACAGTACTTCCTTCTCCTGGACCGGTTGCCATCCAAGGCTATAGAACCCGGTTTGTCCTGCCATTTACCCATAGCCGGGGAGGGGAGAAGAAGAGGATCCATACCTTTCCCAAAGGTATTAGCACGTAAGTGAATATAATGGAACTGACTGCAATTCGAACTTGGCTCTCCGATTCCGCAATCCGAGCCTCTATCCCTTACTCCACCGTGCCTATCCTTTGCTAAATAAAAACGGAAATTACTTATGACTAAACATAATATTAACAATAGTTATAGATGCTTTGGAACAGAGTTTCGACATTGTATAGAGAGGATGAGTATATGATCTCAGAAATGACCTAAAATCTGTTATTAACTGAGGCAGGGAATGGTGTGTTAATTTTAACGCCTCTTAAACAAAACTGCTCTCCCTTAGTCTGAGAGAATCCTTTTGACCTTCTATCAGTATGGCTGATGCTAACCTCCAGAAGAGTGACTCATTGCGCCTTTTCGGATGAACGTTTCCCGCTGGCATGAAGTGGAAAGATTATATTGAATCAATTGATAGGTCTGCTGTTAGGAAAATTGGTTCACTGTGTCGAGTTAGACAATTTTTCTATCCAGAATCTATCTTACATATTTATAAGTCTACCATTCGTCCTTGATTTCAATATTGCTGCCATATATGGTCTGGTGACCCTGATATATATTTAAAGATTCTTGATAAAATCCAAAGAAGAATCTACAATATTATTGGTCCTGCCCTGGCATCTCGGCTTCAGACCGTTTCCCATCGCCGTAACGTAGCTTCTCCATGCCTTTTCAATAAATATTTTCATGGCACTTGTTTTGAGGAGATTTCCTCTTTAGTACCCAGACTTTATGAATTGAAGCGGAGTACTAGATTGGCGATAAGAACGCATCGTTTTACAGTTGAAATGGTTAGATGTAACCGTAAGTTCTATGTTAAGAGTTTCTTCTCTTGCTCTTCTCACTTGTGGAACTCTCTTCGGGTTTTTTTCCTTCCCGGTCAGCTTTGATCTTCAAAACTTTAAATCCTTATCGCCCGTCTTCTTAATTCCTGTTCTTTTATCGTTCTCTCTCCTTAATTGTGCTTTTCTCATATTCTATAACATTCAGTAACCCCTTGCATCTTAGTGTCTCTATTGCATTGTTTGTGGCGAAATGATTAAAAAAATACCAAGATGTCTCCGGGATACCACAAGTATTTTCACATTTTCAGAATTTATCCGCAAAACCTATTGGGTCAGATATCTATGTCCATCAATGTGTCGGAAGCATCCGTGGGCAGGTGAGTAAATTTCGTTGAATCGGTTCTGTCAGAATTAAACTGTGAAACGGAATTCTAGTTTTTGGCCTTGTTTTCTTCACAGCCACATTGTTTTTTTATATTTTATTTTACTCTTTTAAAGCGGTCAGGTGTCGGGTTTCGCTTGAAATAAAATGCCGTGTCTATAATTAACCAGGCAGTGACGAATCAAGTAGTGAATGGGTCTAGGTTTGTTTGCATGTAAGTAGACAAAATTAGATACAAACCCGATATCATAAAATAGGGTTCTCTCATGTTACAAAAATTCTGCAATGAAATTATACACATGAGCCTCACTATTACAGCAACACCAAAAGATTTAATATCTTATTTTACACTCAGTTGGCAGATTTGCATGTGTTTAACTAGTCATACACTATATTTAAATTCATTTGAGACTCAATCCAGAGAAGCATAACTTGTAAACAGTGTTTATTCTGAAAAATTGTAATAAAATGCTGAGACTGCAACACAAGAACCATAACGAGAATTGATTGATTTGTTTTTTTACGGCTTATCAACCCTTTGTGTGTTATTTAAAGCCGACATTATGTTAGATTGTAAGAATAATTCTTGCGAGTGAGTACTGCATTAACAACTTTTTGCGAAAACCAATGATTTTCCCAGATACACATCGTACTATTTAACCCATAGCTAGTGGTCAGAAATGGATTCATACATTTCCCAAGGGTATTTGCGCATAAATAAATGTAAGTAACCCGACTGGAATTCGAACTCGGCTCTCTGATTTCTCATTCCGTGCCACTATCCATTACACCATCCACAGGAATGTCGGAAAGGTAATGGTTAACTCGAGCCTTGAAGACGTTAAGATTGCAGAGGTGGCGAAAGCAGCCTCTCAGGAGTCTGTTTCCCAAAGTAACGGTTCCTGAGAACTTCCTCCTTACTAATGAAATACGAGGGAAATGGGAATGATTCATCCTCGTGTATGTGGCATGGCGGATCCTAGCTGCGAAAGATAGAACTAGCGGAACATATTCCATGGAAATAGCGATAGTGTGAGAAAGACAATTAATCGCCCACATGGCCGCGTAGATATATTTTTGAACTCAAGCAAAACTAGAAAGTAAATACTGGGAAGCTCGATCCAAAATATGGCACCAGTACTCCATCTTTGATCAGATCTGGCTCTTGTAAAGGCAGAGCATAACAGAAATATTTACTAGAGCAGAAAAAAGAGACAACCATTTAGCCAGCACATTTAGCGATGGATCGTTTTTATATATATATATATATATATATATATATATATATATATATATATATATAAAGACTTATTGAATAATTTAGACAAGTTTTGCCTACTTATTTTCAATAGGATCCTCTCATATTCATAAGTGAGCTTCTTAGTATCCTCATTAAAGGAAGAGAGAAAATTACCATGTTGATACATATTCATTTATTCCCAGTACTTTCGACATTAGCATAATGTCATCATCAGGAGGTTGTTTGTTTTTTAAGACAAAATCGTTGTGTTCATCTGAAAGTTAAATATTTAACTGTGATGTGAAAAATGCTAACGTTATGTACTGTATGATTTAAGATTACACGATGTAAACGTCAGGGGAGGTAACTAGGTTTTAAAAAAAGAATCTATTAGTTAAAACCACGATATTTTAAACTATCTGTTGTAAACATTTTAAAATATTTGTGCAGTATTCATCATTAATTTTATTAAGGGTTGGTTTTAATTTTCTTTATTATAGATAGCTTCAAATATTTTTAGTTTATGTTTATTATTTTCATGAAGAAGTATAGAAGTATTTTAGACAAAAATTTTCCTAAATTGCGAATGTGAACAGCTATGCTGTTGTAAATGTGATATTATTGAAAACTCAACTTTCGAGACAACGTAGTAGTAATATGACAAACATATATATTATTTGTTCTGTTGGAGATAAATCTCCCATAGGGCATTTAAATTTATATATAATGTTGGTTTTATATATATATATATATATATATATATATATATATATATATATATATATATATATATATATATATGTATGTATTATTACTTAAACGTTATTTTTCTTGGATACTCGTTTTGAGTAGAAGCTCTGTTTATTTATTAAACAGTATATTTATTTTCGTCTACCGGCTTGCATAAATCTTATTAGAGAAAAATATGCGCTCACCAACAGGATTCGAACCTGAGTTCCCTTTTATCCGAGCAATAGTTTTCTTTGGCTCAAGGCTTTTGATAAATCTGGAAACTTCCTGTGACATGATAGAAATATTAAAAAAAGAAAGAAAAAGATACGCCATGCTCGAAGCTCCAGGTGTCAACCAAAGTGTCCAGGTGCTGTCTGATCAAGGTAAAAAAAAATAAATGAATTCCGTGGTCAGATCATGGGGCCAAGAAAAATTCCAAACGGTCAGATAATCTACGTACGACCAATTCCATCCAGCAAGATGAGAGCCATAACCGAGGAGACATGAGGACATTATGCATCAGTCCTAGGCGATAAGAGGAAAATTGTTTATGTCCATCATGGTCTAGGAGAACTACGTAATCTGATTGAATGCTGTATAGGTCACTTGCTCTGGAGTGATCTTGGGGCGACGGTTTCAATTCCATAATAACGTTATCATCTTTTTCAACCGGTGATCGCTCGTTGTTTTGGTTCGGAGATAAAAGAACTTCGACAAAAGAATTTTAAACTTCTCTAGTTTATTAACGTCGACATATACGTCTCTAACTATCCAGTGGGTTTGCTCTCCCATCCCACTAGGGAGCAGATCCAGAGACGAAAGAGACACGTCTACATTGTTCGACGTGTAAGAACCAACTCCTCGAAAAACCTTTCTCTATCTATCATTCCCACGCACGTTCAGCCAATCAAGATCGACTTCTTTTGTTTTGTCCTGTATCTGACCTCAAAGGTCAATCTGAAGAAATCAGAGTAGAATTTCTTTATATTTCTCTAAAAAATAACAGTCTGCTAAAGTATTATTTAACACAAAGAGCTTGCTGAACAAGTTGAAGCATCGCTAGTATCATGACAGGCACTTCGATCCACACCATAAGTTGGACAGGAGTATCTGTCCAAACACTACAGAAATACACACGGTGATGCACGTCTGTGGTGATGGTCTTTAAGGTTGTGATCAACAAGGGCTATGTTATGCTGCATCACTTCAGGTGGTATACATGGTATTCAAGGTTCGAGTCGAGGAGATGCTCGAATGTGTTCCAACAAGTTTCTACTCATTTCCGGGAGAAGCTGGTCGGAAATTTACACCTAACATGTGGTCTTGCAGATTTTCTGGTTTGAATCTCCAGGACTGTTACGTCTGGGTACGTCGTCAGAAAGGAAACTAGTTAGCGGCTTAAGTGAAGGCCAACATTGCGGACATGATGGTTAGTTAGAATGACAGCCATCTGATCAGGGCATGACATTTCCGGAGCCGCATTGAGGTCATCCACAAGGCTGAGGTCAGTTTTATTGAATAATACTTTTCATTTTTTTAAGATGAATATATGTACAACATCATTTTTGGAAATATTTGGAGTAAATTTATTTATTTTTCTTTAAATGTGTTTCCCAGTTCTCTTATGCATATGACAGACACACACATATATTTTTTAATTTATTCATTAAACGTTATTATTAATGGATATCCATATTAGGGTAGATGGCATGTTTTTATTTAATCATTAAACAATATAAAAAACATTATTAACTAATATATATATATATATATATATATACAGAAATATAGTCTTTTATATATATATATATATATATATATATATATATAAAAAACTAAAAAGTTGCAAATTAAAAAAAATGAATGTTTTTTTTTGTGAAAGTATTTTTATATATATATATATATTTGATATTTCAGATTGACCCCGATCTTTCATCAGAAATAACTGTTTTTAGAAGTTTGTTTACAAGTAGCGTCCGTCGCGAGACGAGGCGGTCACTTGATATGGAATGCAACTCTGTTCGAATAATTTTTAACGTAAATATATATATATATATATATATATATATATATATATATAATAGCTGGCCACGCGTATTCGAGGATATCCGTCTATTAGGGCAGCTAGCCAATCCCTATTGCAGACGCTTTCTCAGGCACATTTGTGTTTGTTAAACACCCACAAAGCCCACCTGTGGTTTATAATGCAACTATACTGAGTAGACCAGAGAGAGAGTGAGAGAGAGAGAGAGAGAGAGAGAGAGAGAGAGAGAGAGCGTGTTATCTAGCGTGATCAACAATCTGAACAACGCCAGAACACTCAAACCCTCGGTGACGATAACATGTGATTTCGTGCTAGAACAGCTATCGACGGTCCCATCTCCCCAATTTCACTTACAAGGCTTGGGTCAACTCGTGGTATGGTTTTTCGGGCATTTTCCAAAGGTACCGCATGCTAGAATCAACCTTCCAGTCCGATAACATCAGGAAGTCCCCTTTCTGACAAATCGATCATGGTGAGATTCGAACCCGGGTCTCATGTTCAGAAAGCAAACGTTCTAACCACTCGGCCACGCGTGGTTAGAACGTTCGCTTTCTGACCAAATACTGTTAGCGGAGCGTAGTTTCGAGCTACGAACCTCTGGGGTATGGGCGCACAGCACGCTTCCACTGCGTCATTCTGCTACACACACACACACACACACACACACACACACACACACACACACACACACACACACACACACACACACACACATATATATATATATGTGGATATTGCGTTTAAACGCAATCTTCATGGCCTGCCAATTGTGTATAAAGCATGTAACAGACTGTCGCTGCTGTCTGTTGACCTCAATGTGTACTTTTATATTTACATACGCTATATCCCTGATATTGAGGAAAAAGAAAATGAGAAATTCGAATACTGGGAAATTAGGCTAATACTAACCGGTTAAAAGTTTAAGACCATCCCTAAAAGAAGTCCTAACAGAATAGGAAATACCCAACAAGACGGCACAGTAGTGAGTTACACGGCCTTCATTGTAAATAACTTCAAGTTGGCATGGTCGATATACGCATCTGCAGAAGGCTGGTTGGAATGTTATTCCAGCTGGTGAAGAAAGTTTCACGAAGATCATCACTATTGAAATTGACGTCCATTTCTATAAAATCTTCCCTAGCCATCGACGCACAAACAGTTTCTATAAGGTTTAAATCGGGTGAACACGCTGGATTTTCCAACATAATCCTATTATTCGCCATGAAAAAGTCCTTTGTTCTGCTGGCATTATGGATTGCAGCGTCGTCCTGCTTAATGGTCCAGTTATTTCCAACATAAATGAGGGCCTTCAATAAGGATGCTCTCTCTCCAACATATTAATTATTGTGGAGTAAAGAAGACGTCCCCGGTAACACAAATGAACTCGGCAAGACGCTTTAAATAAAGAAAGTGAGTTAAGGAAAGTCCGTTAGAGTAAGTCGGGAAGAATTTCTGATGACGTCACGGCAAGTAGCCTAATAAGTGAGTTATAAGAGTTGCGACCAGGAATCGAAAATCATACGAAATAGGAAAAATATTTTTGCTTTGGCTAAGATGATAACAGTGACGACGAGAAATTGGAACGACGTTTGTTTAATTTTTTCTTTGGTGTGTGTAAAAAAGAAAGAAAAGAGAAAGAAGAAGAAAAAACACAGATATACTTTAAATATGGAAGAATTATTAGCCCAAGTGGTAAAAATACAACAAAATTAACAGCAGTTGTTGGAACTTCAGAAACATCAACAACCGAAATAATACGGAAGTAAATGAAAAATTCAAGTTATTTCATTCCCAACGCGGTGGCAAATGCCATAGCTGTATTCATATACAATTCAGATGATGAAATTATATTTTCTGCTTATTTTAGAAGATATAAGCAAATTTTCAGAGAAGAATGCAGAAACTGCGATGACGAGAAACAACAAGACTTTTGTTGAGAAAGTTAGCACTGGTAGAACATGAAAAATAATGTAATATTGTACTACCGAAAAACCCAGAGAAATTTGCCTTAAAGAAACAGCAAATATTCTGTTTAAAACTTTTAACGAGAAAAGTTCGTTATTCAATACTTGTTGGAAGTTTATGAATCTGATGAAAAAAGATGAAGATTTTGTCATATATGCTGGAATCGTTAACAAGGAGTGTGAAAGATTCAAATTAAACGAATTGACCCCCGGAGATGTTTAAAGGGTTAATTTTCATTCAAGGGTTAACGACGAAAAAAGATGCAGAAATACGTGCTAGAATTCTAACGAAATTTGAACAGAATAAAGAAAAAAAAAACACTACAAGAAATATCGGACGAATATCAGACAATAGTAAATCTGAGACGCGATATGGAAGAAATTGAAGAAAACGAATGCGCATACATACAGACTAAAGAAATTTGTGGAAAAACATTAATCCATGTTTCTGATGTAGAAGCTTAAATCTCGGAGACGACTGTCTCTTTAAGAATTCAAAGTGCTACAAGTGTGGAAAAGTAGGACATAAATAGTCACACTGTAAAACTAAATCAAGGAAAAGTTCTCAGAAAAAATTCGGTACACAGCGTTGCGACGGAAGAAATAATTACATAAAACCCAGAGAAATTTGACTATATTAAAATTAATATGTGGACGTAAAAATGCAATTAGAGACTGGTAGTGATATTACAATAATCAACGAAGCCACATGGAAAGCAAACGGAAACCCACATTAAAAGAACTTCGAAAATCGCACGTGGCGTGTTAGGTGAGAAATTATTTTTTATTGGTGAAATGACTTGTAACGGTTCATTTCGTAAGAAGTGTGCAAAAGCTAAGGCTAAAAAATATTAAAAACTTTTTCGGTACCGACTGGATGGAATTATTTGAGTTTTACCTATAAATTTACCTATAAATATTTATTGCAATAATGTAAGTGGACATGCTACCGGTTTGAAAAAAAAAAGTGTGAAAATTTAAAGGAAGACTTGAGAAAATGTTTTCCTGATGTTCTGTCGGATGAGTTGAGTCGGTCTTCCGAAGTGAAAGTAAAAAAAGTGTTAACGCCAGAGTTTAAACTGAAACGCAGTGTAATGTTCGCTGCATTGGAAAATTGTCCAACAATTGGATACTTTTCAAAAATTAATTTGGTCCTAAGCTTTCGACTCACATGAGCCATCCACAGAGTGGTTATATAGACATGAAACAGAGCTATCCACTGTCAAAGATGATATTTTGTTATTTTGACATGGAAAATTTACTATGCGACTATAACTCTGAAGATGGCTCATGTGAGCCGAAAGCTTAGGACCAACTTAATAAAAAAATATCCAAATGTTGGACAATTATTCTCTTTGTTTTCACCAGAAATTAAAGCAAACATTCGAGCATGAGAATGGCTCATGATCTGACATAATAGACATTCATTGTCTGTTATATTTAATAATATATGTTTTATATACACACACATATATATATATATATATATATATATATATATATATATATATATATATATATGAAGAAATATAGTCTTATATATATGTAAAAGTGAATATAGAAGTCAGCACTTAGAGGTGACAGTCTGTTTCATGCTAGACGCAATCGTCAGGCCATTTTTTAATTCGTGGCCTGACGATTGCGTCTAGCATGAAACAGACTGTTTCCTCTAAGTATTGACTTCTATGTTCACTTTTACATATATATATCTATATCTATATCTATATCTATATATGTATGTATGTATGCGTGTGTGTTTGTGTGTGTGTGTGTGACAGCATAGTACCCGGCAATGGGATCTTAACTCTAGGACCAGAGTTTCTGTGCACACTTCACCTTGTATAAAAAATACTGCATAATTATGCTCATCACTAAACAGAAAAGCATTATGAAGTGTGACATAGGAGTTAAGAAAGGAATGTCAGAAACATTTTACAAATCAAGAATTGCTTTCAGAAACTCCATTTATTCGAGGTTTCTCAGCAGTTTGAAAATGAAATAGAAGTTTTATTATAGTAATAGAAAGTGATTTTTTATGCCTGCCTAGAGTGGAAAGACAAGAACAAGACGTCTTCCAAAACGATTTTGTGAGGAAAGATTATAGCATTTGTCACTAACAAGGATTTGTACAAGACCAACATAAAAAAGATAAACAGCCGGTTTCTTGAGTTAAAAGCGTAGAGATTCAAATGTCTAAGTCAAGCCTCGAGCATGAAAAACCACAGATTACTGATGGTTGTCCTGTGTGGACACCATCAAAGAAAAGGAGGTGACAAAGGCTGAGGACCTTTTACCAGCGTTGAACATTAACAGCCGAGTAAGCGTAGATAGGCCTCTCATACTGTGAATCTCGGGACAAAGTACACGCCAAAGTCGAACAGAGAAGACTAGTTGTAGCCTTATGTTCTCGATATTTTTTAATCATTGTACCTTAAGCAAGGAGACAATGCCACTAAAATGCAGGAATTCGGGAACTAATAACGCATCATTTTTCGCATTTTCATAATCTCTGTTCATACATTTTATGATCAGTAATTTAATATTCGATGTGGACGTATTCATATTTGAATTGTTTATGATTTTTTTAATTCTTGCGTCATTTAGTATCTATTTGCTCTTACTTGAACCACCAGAAATACTAAAATTTTTCACAGTATGATCACCATAAGCCATTTTAAATAGCATTTCACTAGTACTTTTACAAATTTTCACATAAAACTTGATGCTAATCCACTGCTTCACATTCCTTTTACTCATTCTCAGCCAGCCGAATAATATGAACACATAACACTTCCCTTACTGCTCGGCAAGGACTGACTTATCTAGTCTGTGTATCAAGAAAACGTAAATTGACCCATTACTTTTGACTTATTACTCTAGCGGCACCCTGCGGCAATATCTTTCTTGATCTAGATTGGTATTGTTCCTTTCCTTATCCCAATATGTATTGTTTTAATGTTTGCGTGACCGGTTACCTTATCAATCATTTATGTCTGAGGCTTGAGATTGATGGGGTGTGGGAAATATATTTGAGTGACGCGGAGCCGTTTGGAGGGTCAGCTGATTCAGGATCGATTAATGAATCTGGTCCAAATGTCTTCATTAAACCCAACTAATGAAAGTTGTAAAAACGGTTACGACTCCGCAAAGCTTTCGATGTTTCATCTTGTAAAATGTAATACGAAGATATTTCCTTGCAATTTATTCAAACTCGAAAGCAATACTATCCTAAGGGAACTACACACCTTTACTGGATGATGTATTATCGGTGGGTGTAACAATATATGATACGTAGATGACACTGTGCTGATGGCTGTCCCAGTAATAAAACTACAGGACCCCATAGGGTAGTAAGAAGATAGGGTAGAGAAAAAAAAAGACTAACAATCAGTTGCAAAAAATACATAAAGTATGGTAAGGTAACGAGAAAGAGAAAAAGCCCAAGATGCGAGTTACGAATTGGAGATATAAATATTAAGCAGGTGCACAAGTTCAAATATCTGGGAAGCGTTTTAACAGAGGATGAAAAATCCGATGCCGAGATCCGAACACGCATCGGACTAGCGGAAGTAACATCTCAAAAGATAGGCAGGGTACTGAGAAACAGGAGAAATTTTGTCAATATGTCTAGGGATGAGGTATTGTAACTATTTACATTATCGACTGTTGTCCTCGTCTTTATTGTAATATTCACGACGTTTCAGCTGCTGTACGCTCCGGCCTTCTTCTGGTGATATGCCGTATTTTCCGGCTTGGAAGACGCACCCTGATATTGGAAAGAAATTTCTAAAAAAAAAAGCCATTTTCATACAACACATTCACCATATGTCCCTCACATACTGGCGCCAAGTATTGTTTACTTTAATCACTCGTCCGATTTTGTCTGTATGGCAATGACATACTTGTTGGTGGTTAGTAAATATACTATACATCTTTCATTGTCCAAGGGTGGTTTTATTTTCATAAAAATGAATAAGAAATTTAAAAATATGCATGTAAAAATATAAAACAATGGAAGAAATTAAGGAAATACTTGTAACAGCTAAGTACTAAGGTTACATCAAATAAAAGGGTGAATTAGATAGATAGCTAACATTAGTGTATTGACTCAACATACAAATCCACGTCAAAGTCAAGCCAATTAGGTGACCGTCCAAGATTACTTGAACCTGGGCGTTGCCTTGCATTCGTCTTCAGGGCATTTTTTAGAAAAAAGTGCGTCTTGTAAGCCGAAAAATACGGTACGTTAGAATTTCGAACCGAACCCTTTATTTAGTTCAGTGGGGTAGATTGTTCTACTTCCACGTGCCATGCCCTTTCTGGATATCTCCGTTTCAGAAAAGGCATGTCACGTAGAACTAGAACAATCTACACCAGCTGAGTAAATAAAGGGATCAATTCAAAATTCCAACGTAGATCACCTGAAGAAGGCCGGAGTGTACAACGGCCGAAACGTCGTGAATATGACAATAAAGATGAGAACAACTGCCCGAACAATGTAAATAGAAGAAATTTTGTTAGAAAGAAAGAAAAGAGTGCTATGTGATATCCACCCTCTTTATATGGCAGTCACTACTGGACAATCTTCCCAGGGGTGAGTAGAAAATGAGAGATAGCAGAAATCTGTTTCTACAGAAGGATACTGAAGTCCCCTTTTCCTCATGTGTTCTACAAATTTCAACTGTCTCTTTCTGATGTTAAGTATAAGTCTTTTTTTTCGATTCTTTCTTGCTCCCATGCTCAGTCGATGGTATTCTCAGTATCCTTCTATGGAATCACATCTCTATCGCCTAAATTTTCTTTCTGTTTCATAATACTTCGCTTAGCTTTCGGAAGGCATCTTTCGTTATCCCAATGCATCTTCGGATTTGAGTGCCGCACTTTCGGTCCTCTGTTAAATCAATCCCCAAATATTTAAATTGTTGTACTTGATTGATTTTGGTATCTCCAATTTGTAATTTGCATCTTGGACTGTCTTGCTGACGACTATGCATTTTGTTTTCTTGCAAATGAGGTTTAGTCCTTTCTTCTAGCTTCCCTTCATTACCTTTTGTAAGAGATTTTGTAGTTTTTTATGTTTCTGTAATCAACACCGTGTCGTCTTCATATGTTTATATTGTTAAGATTGTGACCGCCAATAGTGTATGCTGGCAGGACTTCTACTGTAATATAAAATGTAAATGTGAGAGTCTGACACGAAGAAAGAAGCTAAGTGGTCGGATAATGTTTACCCGGGTGCCATAGAGCACATCTAATTGCATCCAGTCTCACTCTATAATAAATTAATATCAAAAGTAAATAAGGAACTTTGCATCAGAAGATGAGTTATTTTTATCGAAACGCCATTGACTATCGATATTTGTACCTCGCTTAACTTTATAATATTTTAATATCTTAAGTATATATAGGGATCCTTACATTATAAACCTACATATCTATCAAATTAATGTTTACTCAAACACAGTGGACTATTAGTACATACACACTTGTGCAAATTAATTGAAACAAAACGAATAATTCCGTTATTATTTACTTTTTTTCCGTATTTTTCCAATGAAACATGAGTCAGTGCACATGTTAGTACTTCATATGTCCAATCCATGTAGTTTTTCCTTGCAGATTGACCACATATTCTCAGTTGGATTTAAATCAGGAGAGTTTCCGGGCCAGTCTAGAGTACTTTAATTTTCTCACTAGTAAGGTTGGCCAGTGTGTCCGTGCAGCGTCATAATTTTTGTACGCTTCCTTGGAGTAACGTCCATCGTAGACAATGGCCGTAGGCCAACTAATCGACAGTCGAGACAATAGTGGCTGGATGTGATAAAAATCTGATGCAATCACCGATGACACAATATTTTCAAGGTCAATCAAATTTCATCAAACACCGCGAAAATAAATTCACATTACTGCACACCACTGCAAATGACCTAATCTGAGGAAAAAATAGAAATTGATTAAACCTGTCACTCCAGCGTGTCTAAGACTGACAGTATGGTGAAAGAAATGAACGGTTGTTTCAATTAATTTGCACAAGGGGTATATATAGTCTAACTCCATAATCTTGTCATATTAAATGTAATTAGCAAGTCTTACATGTGGCATTTGGTATGCTTCTGTTTACTCAGACGTTGTAAACAGTCAGGACTTGTACAGAGATGAAATTAATGTTAAAATCAAATAAAGAGCCTTAAAGGGCAAGTATCTTGTAGGCTAATGTTCAACTAGACATCGAAGACAAGGGATACTTGCACCAAGCCATACTCTGTAATACTGAAATATTAAATGTAAAAAAAATTCTTAAATGACAAATTTAGGTATCGTATAAACTGATGTTTACCCAGACACTACCTGGTAATTGTTCGGATGAGCTCTTCGTTACGTGTTGTAACCTAGGAAAGGTTACTGGATAGAATAATCAAACGAGGGTTGGTAATGAACGATAATACTTAGGACAAGAACAACACATATAAGATTCGCCAGCGGCACGTAGAAGTAGTAATCAACTGGTAGAAGTGAGTCAAGTGAATTCCACAATGAATTTCCAACTGAAGGATATCTACCAACCGCCCCACGCGGTCAGATGTGGCACAAGGCTGAATTTAATGCCTGGTATCCGAGCCCGTAGGGTCGGCCAAAAATTACCCGTAGACTCCGTATAAAACCGGGTCGGGTAGCTGGTTAAACTCTTGCCTCCGGACAGAGGATCCCTAGACGAGGCTATGTAGAAGGGCAGAGTCTCGTCGGGATCCTCTCTGTTAGGAGGCAAGAGTTTGATTAGCACAGCTGGAGAGGAATCTCCGACTGCAGGATATCTACCAACCTCCCCACGCGGTCAGATGTGGCACAAGGCCGAATTTAATGTGGGGTATCCGAGCCCATAGGCTCGGCCAAATTTTCCCGTAGACCCCGTATAACTCCAATAGAATCTCCAACTGCAGATCAACATACAGTATTTACTACTGTATTTATGTGAATGGCAACATACCCATTATCGTCCGTAGGTATGCTACATCACTATTATAACTAGACTTAATGAATAGAAGCGTAGTACTTGATTGCGAACGAGCTCTCATCGATATAAAATTGAGTTGGCTAGATGTAACAGTAAGATCTATGTTAACAGTTTCTTTTCTCGCACTTCTTGTTTGTCGATCTTAAAAAAATAAAGTCAATGTCAGTCGCTATCTACTGTCCTATTGATTACTCTTCATCTGTACTCGCTCTTTAGTGTGTTTCTGTTTTCTAATTCTTTCAGACACAGTGACCTCTTGTGTCTCAGTGGCTTTAATGCCTTGCTTTGGGTGAACTAGATTAAAGAAAGAAATGCAAATTCAGAATCTTACATGACAGGTTTAGGTGTCTTGTAGGCCGATGCTTACCCAGACAACGTAGTACTTGTACCCAGCGTAGCACAATAATAACGTAATTTTAAATATAAATAGGGAAGAATTCTTTTTCTGACATCAAATACAAAATATTTTAATCTGTCAGCAAACTGTCACATAAAAAGCTATTTTTCATCCATACATAATTTTTATTTCTTTATTTTTTCAGTAAAAGCTTGTCTGAGTTGTGTTGCAGATTTAAAAAAAAATTATGGAGAAACTTTCAAACGCATTGCAATTTCTGAAACGTTGTTGACCTACAAAAATGACACTTGATTACAATGACAGCAGTAGCAAGTCATATTTACATAACTAACCTTTAAAAGTTTAAATCACTTAACAGGGATTTCAACAAAGGCATGCAAGGAATAAGCAAAACTAGATTTAGCAATGCAACATCATCTAAGGAGGAGCTAAAAAAGAATTTAACCACTTGAGATTATTTCCCAATTCGGCTGACGAGATATCTTGAGAGAAATGGTTTTTTGTCCTAATGCAGCCGACGAGATATCTCGCGAGAAATGTCTTTGTCCTAATGCGGCGGACGAGATAACTCGCGAGAAATGTTTTTGCCCTCAATGCGGCTGACGAGATATCTCTCGAAAAATGTCTTTGCCCTCAACGCGGCTGACGAGATATCTCGCAAGAAATGTCTTTGTCCTCATGCGGCAGATGAGATATCTTGCGAGAAATGTCTTTGTCCTAATGCGGCGGACGAGATAACCCGGGAGAAATGTCTTTGCGCCCAATTCAGCTGACAAGATATGTCTCGAAAAATGTTTTTGCCCTCAATGCGGCTGACGAGATATCTCGCGAGAAATGTCTTTGTCCTAATGCGGCTGACGAGATATCTCTCGAAAAATGTCTTTGCCCTCAACACAGCTGACGAGATATCTCGCAAGAAATGTCTTTGTCCTCATGCGGCAGATGAGATATCTCGCGAGAAATGTCTTTGTCCTAATGCGGCGGACGAGATAACTCGCGAGAAATGTCTTTGCGCCCAATGCCGCTGACAATATCTCTCGAAAAATGTTTTTGCCCTCAATGCGGCTGACGAGATATCTCTCGAAAAATGTCTTTGCCCTCAACGCAGCTGACGAGATATCTCGCAAGAAATGTCTTTGTCCTCATGCGGCAGATGAGATATCTCGCGAGAAATGTCTTTGTCCTAATGCGGCGGACGAGATAACCCGGGAAGAAATGTCTTTGCGCCCAATTCAGCTGACGAGATATCTCTCGAAAAATGTCTTTGCCCTCAATGCGGCTGACGAGATATCTCGCGAGAAATGTCTTTGTCCTAATGCGGCGGACGAGATAACTCGCGAGAAATGTTTTTGCGCCCAATGCGGCTGACAAGATATGTCTCGAAAAATGTTTTTGCCCTCAATGCGGCTGACGAGATATCTCGCGAGAAATGTCTTTGTCCTAATGCGGCGGACGAGATAACTCGCGAGAAATGTTTTTGCGCCCAATGCGGCTGACAAGATATGTCTCGAAAAATGTTTTTGCCCTCAATGCGGCTGACGAGATATCTCGCGAGAAATGTCTTTGTCCTAATGCGGCGGACGAGATATCTCCTGAGATTTCGCAAACAATAACTAATGATCCTGATAGTCAAGGGACATATAATCTAGGTGATCTCTAAATTGACTTACATTCACTAACATCGCATTTCTTCATTGTATTGAAACAGTTTTCTTCAATGAAAGCAAAATAAGATTATATACTTTAACGCTTCAATGAGAAACCCTAAGGTTCTGTCTAAAAAGAGTCCATTGTGGCGTGTTTCAAATAGATATTTTAAATTTCCTTTTTTGATAAAATACCTTTAGTAACAGTCCCAACACAATTATAAATGTAGTTAGCAGTTTGCATTGTAATTAGTGATCCAATTAAAATCAATTAATGAACAACGATAAAAAGAAACTATTTTAAAAAATACATTTCAAATATGTTTAGGAAACTTGATTTACCGGACCCCATTGTTGCTGAATAAAAAATAAAAAAAAATGTATAAGCGAAATAAAATGCGAATTAAAATCACGAAACGTAAGCATACGAATTTAGCCAATTCGTTCTCGGCACGTCACGGATGAAAAGAGTTGAAAACTTCCTTAGCTCCATGACCGTTAAAAAGCGTTTGTTTTCTACTGTACATTAATAGGCACACGTAGATACTTGCTTGCGTGTAAAAGGCCTGTGCAGTTCGCCTTCTATGTGCCGTGTGCCTTCAGGATGTTGGCTAGGATGGCTTCCTGTCCTTAGTAACTATCAATTAATTTTGTCTTTTCGCCATCTCTCCCAAACCCTGCTCTGCTTGTCCATTCACTGAAGCTCGCCTTGTTTTCCTCTCTCCTTTCCTTCGGGTTGCTCTGAGAGTATCAAATTTTCCGAGCCTACTTTACTCTTTGTGTCTAGGAATTTCAACTGTATCATCCTGATAAGTGTAAGTTTCCTTTTTGCCTCCATTTTCTGATAAATGTCCTTTTTGTTTCCATTGTCTCTAAAACTTCGTTGTTGCTCACATGTTCGGTCCATGGTATTCTCAGCATCCTTCTGTAGAACTACATTTCTATTGTTTCGAAACTTTTCATCATATGTGACGAGATTGTGTAGCATATAGCGGGATGGGGGGCAGATATTACATAACATTTCAGTAATCTTTTCTTTGTTTCTAAATGTTAGCTTATCGTTCTCTACGCCAAGTCAGCGGAATTATCTTTCCTTGAATAGGTCGCTTTATGTCATCGACGTAGATGATTACAAACCTTTTCTATTTCGCTGCGTCCTGGGTAAGACGATAAACTACGTCCAGTAGCAAAGCCTCTGATCGGGAGGTTTTGAGGAGCGTGGAACCACTTCTTAATTGCTGGTGTTCCCAGGTCCACCCTGACCCGGGGTAGTAGCACATGATATGGTCCCAGCTAGGGTCAAATAGTTAACCCCGAAACTGAGGTAAAAAGCATTATAAAAGTGTAAAAATAGGTTTTAATACTAGAAATACTTTGTAAAAAATTATTATCAGAAATAAATTTTTGAAGACAAAAAAACTATTACCAGCAATTAGTTTTTGAAAAAAAAATTAACAGCAATACGTTTTTGAAAAAAAATATTACCAGCTATACGTTTTTGAAAATAATATTACCAGCGATACATTTTTGAGGAAAAAAAAATATTACCAGAAATAGATTTATGACAAAACAAAATATTACCAGAAATATATTTTTGACAAAACAAAATATTACCAGAAATAGATTTTTGACAAAACAAAATATTAACAGGAAAAAAGTTGTCGGCATTAAATAACCCATTGAGGCTGATATGCCGTAGAACAAACGAAACCAAACCAATATATACTGAGATAGATAGATAGATAGATAGATAGATAACCAAATAAAACTAAACCAAAGAATACATATTGTATTCATATGAACCTATCCTAAAAATCTTGTTGGCATTAAATAACCCATTGAGGTTGATATGCCGTAAAACAAAGCAAACCAAATAAAACTAAACCAAAGAATACATATTCTATTCATAGAAACCTATCCAAAAAATTTTGTCGGCATTAAATAACCCATTGATGTGGATATGCCGTAAAACAAAACAAACCAAATAAAACTAAACCAAAGAATACATATTCTATACATATGAACCTATCCTAAAAATCTTGTCGCCATTAAATAACCCATTGAGGTTGATATGTCGTAAAACAAACCAAACCAAACTATTTCGCTTTTTTTTTTACTATTTCTAATCTCATTTATTTCGAATTATTTCAGTATTTTCTTTAATTAATTATGAAGATGGAGGCTTGTTTCCTGTTCAATGCAATCTTAATTTGGCCACAACGATTGAATTTATAGCAACCGAGAAATCGTTGGAAAGATAGCAACCGGTTATGACCAGTCAGTTACGTGCCATGCGTGATACACGCTTAGGCGATCATGTATCTTTCGATACATGACTGACGAGGCATATTTTTTCCCGCAGTAGGTTGCCATTTCTTTCTGAGATACAGCAGTTGCAATCCAAGTTTATAGAACCCGGAAGAGAAGAGGATTCATATCTTTCCCAAGGGTATTAGCATGTTAGTGAATGTGATGGATTCGACTGGAATTTGAATGAGGTTCTCCAATTCCTCAATCCATTACTCTACCGTCAAATATGACTGCTGTCAACAATCATTTTTCTACTATAATTTTGACTTGCTTAATATTATTAGGTGCCGAAAAATGATCAGGCGAGCTGTACAAATTCTCCAAAAACAAATCAAAACTTTTGTTTAGGACATCTAGAAAGTGTTCGAATCAATAAGCAGTCGTCTTATACTACAGGTATAGTATAAATTCATGAAAATTTGCTATATTTTTTACCTCGTCTTGTCTAAAGGCCGCCTTATCCGCAGAAATATACGGTATTTAATTTTTCAGTTATTTTTGTTTTATACTTGTTTTCAACATACCTTTCGGCTGTTAAACTAAATAGAAGAAAGAAGCAGAATGCAACGAGAATTGAACTCACTTCTCTATGTTCGGAAGCTTTAACTAATTCAGTCCTGTAAGCATCATGTGGAGATAAAGTTGAAATCCTTCTGATTTTTATTCCATATTCTTTACTTACTACTTTATTGTATTAGAAGTCGTCTGAAGCTGGTTTCAATTTTATATACAGAATTTCCATTATAAATTTTTAATTCATTTTCTTTATTTTATTGCATTTTTTACTCGACCGTCAAAATCTTCGGCCGTTAACTAACGGCATACTGGTCTTTTCCACACGTTGAAAGTTTATGGTATTTCGAGACGAATTTTTTTTACCGATTCAGTCTTTCTTATCAAATCGAGAAATGAAATTTAACCTGACCGGCCACTCTTCCAGCTTCTTTGGTGCTAAAGGCAGGTGTCCACCTCCAGGGTTCTATCCGTGGTCTTTGTTCTTAATTTTCATCAATGACCTTCCTGATAGTATCACCTGTCACCTTGGAATCTATGACACAATCATTTACTTCCATCTCGATAGTAAGCCTGCTCTGTTCGATACGGTCAAATTGGCGGCTGATCTAGAAAACCATAGTCTTTTGTTAACTGGGGCAAAGGATGGCTTGTTGACTTTCATCTGAGAAACCCTCTTTGCCTTCAATCAACATGGCTGATGCTAACCTCCAAGAGAGTGACCCGTTGCACCTTCTCGGTCTAACATTCTCGACTGGCATGAAGTGAGAAGATTAAATCCATTGCTAGGTTTGCTTCTAAGAAAGTTGATTCATTGTGTTGTGCTAAATATTTTTACTCTCCAGAATATATCTTGCATAAGTCTACCATTCGTCTATGCTTTGAATATTGCTGCCACATATAGTCCTGTGCTCCTGCTATATTTTTAGAGATTCTTGATAAAATCCAAAGTAGAATCAGCAATATTATTGGTCCTGACCTGGCGTCTCGGCTTCAGTCACCTTCGTAAAGTTTCTTCCCTGTGCCTTTTCTATAAATACTTTCATGGAAATTGTTTGGATGAACTTTTTGCTATGGTACTAGACTGGCAACAAGGTATCATCGATTGGCTAGATATAACCGCATGTTCTATGCTAACGGTTTCCTTTCTCACACTACTTGCTTGTGGAACACTCTTCCGGCTCCAGGCTTTTCAGTCAGCTTAGATCTTCAAAAATTTAAATGCAATGTCAATCGTTTACTACTGTATTTCTGATTACTCTTCTATTGTTCTTGGGCCTTAATAATGTTTCTGTTTTCTAATTCTTTCACACTTAGTGACCCTTTGTGTCTTAGCGGATTTACTGCTTTGCATGGGGTAAATTCAATTGTAAAAAAAGAAGCAAAACTGTCTACTTTGCAAAGTGTTTAAATATTAGGTTGAGTAATTACAGTTATAAAGAACAAATTGTAATGACGCATGCTGCATCCTAACTAAACGTTCCATAAATATATAAAAACAGGTGAGGAAGAATGGGTCATTTACGACAATGTTTAACGCAAAGGGCTTCAGATCAAGGATAAAAATCTCCACAGCCGGCCCCCAAAAACTGAGCTCCATGGAAGATAGAAGGTAATGTTGTGTGGTGGGATCTTCGAGATATTCTTCATTTAGAGTTCTTAAAGCGCAGTAAAACTCTAAATGCACATTGATAAATCCATCATCTGCAACGTGGCCATAGAAGTTTGGTCGAAAATCTTCCCCTGTTCGTCAATAGAACAAAAATTATTTTCCTCCATAATAAGAGCATGCAATAAAAATAACACAAGAAGAACATTTACAATTCAGTTAGTTTTTTTCTACCCGACCCGCCATACTCACCCGATTATGCAACCATCTGGGTAAACCTTTTTCCAACGAATCATTGAATAAAATGTAATTGGACTTTATTTTTTAAGAATGGCAATGGTAAACAAAAGGGTAAATTATTTATGACTGAGCCTAATAAATATTTTTGTTTTCTAAAATATCTGTTTATGAACTGAATGTCAAATACGAAGACATTCTTGTGTTGTTTTGGCAATTTTCAACTAGCCTGACCATAGAATACTTTGGTAGACGTCTAAGTCAAATTAGGACACGTTTGGTGTACCTTTCATCTTGCATCTCATCCATCACAGTTAAAATGCACACATTAAGTTTTACTTTAACGGCCGAAGGTTTTGACGGCCGAGTAAACAAAGCAATAAAATAAAGAAAGTGAATTAAAAATTTATAATGGGAATTCTGTATATAAAATTGGAACCAGCTTCAGACGACTTCTAATACAATAAAGTAGTAAGTAAAGAATATGGAATAAAAATCAGAAGAAGGATTTCAACTCTATCGCCCCATAAATCTTATAGGACTGAATTAGTTAAAGCTTCCTTAATATAAAAAGGAAGAGTTCCGAAGTGAGTTCAATTCTCGTTGCATTCTGCTTCTTTATTCTATTCAGTTTAACAGTCGAAGGGTATGCTGAAAACTATTGTAAGGCACAAAAATAACTGAAAAATTAAATACCGTATATTTCTGCGGATAAGGCGAACTTTAGACAAGACGAGGTAAAAAATATAGCAAATTTTCATGAATGTATACTACACCTGTAGTATAAGACGACTGCTTATTGATTATATAAAGATGATGTTATTGGAAATGTTGTTACTTACTGTATCCTTAGAAATTCAAAATAAACGAAATAACAAAACCGATTCTACATCATGTTTTCCCTACACACGTCACTTAAAAGGGAAATCATTGTTTTGTTTATGTTTCATCACGTGATCTCTTGCGATTACTGATTCTTCTTCTTCTTCCTCTTCTTTTTCTATATTTAAACAGTTACAAACAGCCTGGTTGATGAATGACCATTTACTTATGCTACATCGACAATCACAAAATACCGCCCATCGTAGCACGTTAATAGTACATTCCACTTTTATTGAAAGTTTAGCGAATGATAAAGGTTGCAGTTGACGCAATCATAACTCGATGTTTACACTTTCTCAGCTGAGCTTGCATGGATACAAGTTGATTTTCTTGATATGGAATTCTTCGAATGAGCTATTTATTATGAAGTTATACCATTAATATATAAAGTAGAAATGGTTTTATTATTTTTATTATTATTTGATAATGTGAACTTTTCATGTACGTTATTGGTTATCGCACCGAAGCCGGGGTTAGCCTACCGACAAACATCACGCAGAATTTGAGGTTTCTTTTTTAGAATTGTAGCATAAGACGACCCCCAATTTTTAAGGATGATTTTGGGGATTTAAATGTCGTCTTATACGCGAAAATATACGGTATATAGAAATGAAAAGCAGTAATCTATATTTGTGCGTTACTGAAGCAAATATTGATGGTCAGGTTAAAATACAAATTCAAAAATAATTTACATAAAGAAAAATCTGAAATTAAAAAAAATGTAGTTAAGTTGAGATTTTCTTACCTTGGAGACGGAAGAGTTATCGGAGACGCATTTGGGGTTGGGTTGTCCACACAAAGATAAACTCTGAAATAAGAAAGAAATGAAATATTTCATAATTCTCCATGTTCCCGAGTTGATTAGTTAGCACATACGTTATGTCCTCCCAATACTTCATAAATAAAGAAAAGACATATCAGAGACGCTGTTTGATTTCAGTGAGAGAAAGAAAAAAGAAAGCCGAAAGGGAAGATAACGGAGGTGAAAACGTTTTCATATGTTTAACGTCTGCTCCATTGAAACTTGTTAATTGTTAATCATTTCAATTGTACCCACTTACTTCTTTAAATAATGACCTGCCTAGCATTGAGCTCACAACTCTCTGGGGTCTAGTCACGAGTCGTTTGGTTCGAAATTCCAATCACCTGAAGAAATCAGGAGCGAACAACAGACGAAACATTGTGAATATGGTAATGAAGATGAGGATAACAGTCTAAATAATGTAAATAATACAAGTAATCATAATACCTCATCTCAGAGATATAGACAGATATAGAGAGAGACATGAAGGCTGGAACGTACAATGGCCGAAACGTTGTGAATATTGCAATGAAGATGAAGATAACATCCAGAATATGTGAATAATGTAAGTAAAAATATTTCAGTTGAACAGAAAATAAAAAATCCCGTTAAAGAAGTCATTTTTTGAGACATTATTTATAATATTTTTATATTGGTTTATTCTGATTACATTACTTAATAAACGTTTTTAATCATTTTCTGTTTAGATTGGTTGAGTTTTGAATCTTTCATTTGGAATCATTTCTAACAATGTCTTGTGGAAGATCAAAATTAAAAACAAATCGTACACAAGCAGATAATTAGTATTTAATTTTGTTAATGTTCTCATGTTACTTCCAATGCTCCTCAGAATATGCTACCGATAAATATCTCCCGAGAAGAGAATGAAATATATTTATCTACGAGTATACGTGTACCAGAAAAAACAAAAAACAAAACAAAACAACAAAAAAACAAAAACAAAAAACGTACATATTAGCAGGTAATTAATATTTAATTTCATTAATGTATTCATGTTTATTCGCAGGATCTTCAGGTTATGATACCAGTAAACAACACAAAAGTTTATTAATTTCCATGTTAGATATGCACACGCACACACACACACACACACACACACACACACACACACACACACACACACACACACACACACACACACACACACACACACGAATCCAGGATGGATGGTAGACATTTAAATGTATCTATAGTTGTCAGGCTACAAATAGGAGTTATCCAAATCAAGCAAGTGCAGGAATTTAAATACCTAAGACGTGTTTTAACAAATGACACTGAAATCCAAATAATAAAAAATGATTTCCCAAAGCTAAACAAAGTATTAAAAAAACAGAAAATTTTCATTAGAAACAAAGAAAACAATATTCAATAATTATCTAATATTAGACCTCCTTCAGTGAATGCTGGACAATTTCTTCAGAGACGAAGAGGAAACTCAATGGTTAACTGGGACGAGAAATAGTTTGTAAATTTTAAAGCCTCCAATATGAAGCTGCTTTCATTTAACCACCGTAGAGATCCTTTTCTGCCTGCCATGAAGTGGACATCCATTGCTAGGTCTGCTGCTAAGGAAGTTGGTTAAGTGTGTCGTGCGAGACAATTTTTCTTTCCAGAATCTATCTTTATATCTATAAGCCTCGAATCTTGCTGCCACATATTAGTCGGTGCTCCTGCTATATTTTTAGAAATTCTTGATAAAATCCACAGACGAAGCAGCAATATTATTAGACCTGACCTGGCGTCTCGGTTTCAGTCACATTCCTATCATTGTAAAGGTTCTTCCCTGTTACTTTTCCATAAAGATTTCATGGTAATTGTTACGATGAGCCCGTTGCTATGGCACCTAGACTTTATGAGGTTAACCCTTTGAGCCCTGACCACCGCTTTACCGGTGGTAGAGAAAAATGACGCAATGTCCAGCCACCGGTTGAATAGTGTTAGAGAAAAATGACTTAATGGTCAGCCTCCAGTTGAACGGTGGGTAAACACTTGAAAGTATTTTTATATCTACCGTGAAATATTACCTACCAATAATTTGCGAATTTTCACTGAGAAGCTCAGCCAGGAGGGTTAGAATTGCTCCGGGCTCAAAGGGTTAAATGTAGTACTAGATTAGCAACAAGGTCTCATCGATATACAGATGAGTTGGCTGATACCGTAAGTTCTATGCTAACAGTTTCTTCTATCGCACATCTCGCTTCTGGAACACTTCCGGCATCTTGCTTTCCAGTCACGTTTGATCTTCAAAAATTTAAATGTAATGTCAATCCTTATTTACAGTTTTCCTGATGACTCTTGTATTGGTCTTGCTACTCAATAATATTCCTGTTTTCTCATTCTTTCACACTCAATAACCCCTTATGTCTTAATTATTATTTTTATAAAGAACCCGCTATAAGTTAACCGTTCTTACAATAATACCTTTCTTGGAAGATCTTCCATTATTACAATGTGGCATACTTAATAATAAAAATGGTAAATACTAAAAGAAAAGCACGAGGAAACTGAACGGAATGCGATACATTAATTCACATTCATGTCTAAAAACAAACAACCCAAAATATTTCATCATTCCAGCCGCTTCACAGTCAATGCATAATTATAAAAAACAGGTGCGTTTTAATTTCTCCCCCTCTTCTCCCTACACATATATAATTCCCTAAAGAAAAATTACCTTAGTCCGATGAAGTCCTTCTGGAAGATGAAACGCGTTGCACATAATTGTGTCATTAATTTGCTTAACATTGTTCTGATATGTGATGTATATATCATATTCTCCTATATATATATATATATATATATATATATATATATATATATATATATATATATATATATAAACCATAAAAAAATCTTAAAGATCCATTTCAGTTATAAGTTATTTCGTGAATATTTCTATATTCATCTCTTCAGACAGAAAGTCATTAATATAAAAAAATTATAAAGAACTTTCGGTGTGAAGAGATGAAATAAATTATAACCGAAATGGATTTTTAAGGTTTTCTTCATTTTTTTTCATTTTTTTATTATTATTATTATTCCTCACATTGGTAATTTATTATTATTATTATTATAATGCTCGGTAGTTTACATTGAGCTCTCTCTGGATTAATATCCTCTTTGGAATTATCCCTACCAGTCACAACTTGGTAATATATATATATATATATATATATATATATATATATATATATATATATATATATATATATATATATATATATATATATATATATATATATATATATCGTGGTCGGCTATATAGATAGATAAATAGATAAATAGAAAGAAAGTTTAAAATTTGTTTTATTTTCTAAATTATTATTATTATTAATTAAAGAATATCAAACACTTAAAATCCTTAGGTTTGATATTCTTTCATTAATAATAATTTTGCTCTGTCGTTTGACATGGAGCTCTCCCTGGAAATTCCATTCGGATTACCATATTGTATCATTACTACATATACATATATATATATATATATATATATATATATATATATACAAGCAGTGTAGACACAGGAATCAATATTTCATGGTGACTGTCACTTTCACACTTCAGTGCGATATTCAGTATATAAATCGAGTATATACTATTGGAAAATATGTGTTCTTTTAAGAAATGTAATCCATATATTTTACATAAAAATTGACTAAAATAAATCTACCAGGTTAAAATTACTAATAATTCTATTCCGTTAAGATATCTCTGATAATTAATGTAACAATAAATAATGAGTTAGAAAAACACACTGCATTCTCTGTCTGCCTTTCATGAGACGTTCAGGATGAGAGGAGAGACCCTTATTGCTGAATATATAGTTTTTAGATAACTTTTTTAAAAACTTTTACGAACACCAAGCTCGTAAAGGACACAGAAAAATATTTGCAAAAGCAGAGAGTAGTCTTACTGTTACCATGGCTTCAAAAAAGAAATACACATGCTTTTAATTAATTGATATTTATTTAAAAAAAATAGTGATACAAATTTTTATTAGTTTAATTAACATCATCATAATCATAACATTATACCAACAATGGCAAACCAGGGATTCGATGTGACTGGCAATTCATTTAAATAATTTGTACTTTATATATCGACTATGGGAAGTGACCTTACGAAGAAATGTTGGCTAGTTACGGTGGGGTCTGGATCTGAACTTTTTCGACAATACAAATAATGTTTTGGAAAGATATGAAGTAACCATGTTAAAGTGAAATCTCGTGAAAAAAAGTCCCGTATTTCAGGATAAAAAATATGCATGTGTGATGTACACAATATACATCACATGGATATGATACACATACACAAACACACACACACATATATATATATATATATATATATATATATATATATATATAGATAGATAGATAGATACACAAACATATAATGCACATGGAAACTTTTTGTCATATATTATTTCCACCAAAAATTGTTATTCATATATAAAAAATTATATAACTTTATCCCTCCCCTATATATATATATATATATAATATGGGATAGTCGATTTTATTTAGTTTCGTCAACCGACCTGAATATTCGGGAAATCTTATTAGGCAAAAATATGCACTATCCAGCAGTATTCGAACATGCGATCCCCTAGGAGAAACTATCATTAGATCTGGCTTGTTTTGAACCTCTCAGCTCTGGATTTCTCGAATATTTAGGCCGGTGTATCAATATCACTGTAAAAGCACTACCTCCTTGAGTAGATGACTCACGTCTCACTTATTTGACCAAAATGCCATATAAAGACACTAAGTCACCCACAATTTACAACAACCATTAAGGAAAAGTGTAGTCAGTAACACTAGCATCTTATATAGGTCCTGTTACCGAAAACATCTCGTGAGAGAGGCCTTTTACATAAAACACCTAGCACCCAATATAAATCTCACCTTATCTAGCATTAGAAAATGGTGTGTTGAATGTTTATTACAAATAGAATGACACCATGTCGAATTCCAGTTACGCTCAATTCGCCAAGCTTAGAATAAACGCTACTACTATTCAAATAACACAAAAAACATCTTAAACAGACAAACACGAAAAGAAATTAACAATACCAAAAAACAAAACAAAAACACTGAAAATGGCTATGAAGTGGTCTATTGCTATCCTTATTTTGTTGAAATAATATTTATGCGTTAAAGTCATTTAATACAAAAACTAAATATAACATTTAATTTTAATTTTATGACATTTTATCGGAATCTGTTTAATATAAACTTAAAGAACAGTAAACGGACACAAATTTAGATGAAATTTTGTGTAATCCAAAACGTCATTAATGAAAATAAAAAAAAATAAAAAAATAATAAAGCACCTTAAAAATCATGATTTTATTACGAACTGTCGCTAGATGACGGTCAAGTAGCATATCTTATATATGTCTCTCTTTCACAAGAGAAGAATCACCCCCTTCAGACCATTTTCTGTTATTCCTGTATTGCTTTCAGCTATATTATTTTTCTTGGAAAAATCTCTACAATGATTTTGAAACACTACCTCTTTATGTTTTAAATGTTGTCTTTAAAGATTTATAGCAATAAATACATTTATGCTAAAATATATATTTGTATAATTTAAATGTTCCTCTCATTTTTGAAAAGTACAACGTTACTTTATTAATAATTGTCCGAATTTTAATGGACTTCATAACGTTTATAAATTAAACAAATTACATAGGAAATCTTTACATTTTGGATTTCGTATCCATTTTTGTGGTTGCGTTTCGTGTGCTAAAATTTGATTCTTGAAGAAGAAAGTTGACAAAAACAAGAACTGAAGATTATTAAAGAAGTGATCAACCTTTCGACATGTCTTTCTTGGAACTGATACGTGACAGACAATATAGACAATGGATTATACTTAGGAAGGGCTCATTGCAACAAAAGATGTTGGCCCCTATATGCGACTGTCCCCTTTAAACGGCATTGTAGAAAAACTCCGATTAAAAGATACTAGATATAATATATAACTGACATTTTCTGGAGTGTTTAACGATCGAAACCTTATGTTAATTTTTAAAAAAAGGAATGAGAAAATTTACCCGAAAAAAGAAAGATGATTGGATAATTCACTGATTTGCTTTTTTCCAAACAAGCGAATTATCTTTTTACTATCATCTTATGAGTAGTCATTACCATTTCAAGAGTTATTTAACTATGGGTTACTTTTCTTGTTAATGGGCACGTGACAGAGTCAGGACGTCTGCATTCTGAAAATGAGATTTGTCAGGAAGGAGGCTTCCTGATGTTATCGGACTGGTCAATCCCACATTTGGAAAGTGCCTGAGAACCTTACCACGGCTTGACCTAAGCCTTGTGAGTGAAATTGGGTAGAGGAAACACTTGGGAGCTGTCGATAGTCGATAGTTGTGCTAGCACGAAGTCACAAGTCATCGTGGCCGAGGATTTGAGCGTGCTGACCTTGTTCAATTGTTGATCACGCTAGATAACACGCTCTTTCCCAGAAAGTAACTGTAAGTAAGGTCTGCTCAGCGTGGGTCAGTGGATGTTGAATAAACACAAATGCGCCTGAGCGAGCGTCTGTAATAGGGATTGGCTAGCCGCCCTAGTAGACGGGTATCCTCGAATACGAGTGGCCAGCTATACTTTTGTTGTTACCACAATGAAACAAGCCAGTCATATTGTTCACCAGTTTTTGTTCGTTATCTGTTTCTGTAGAAATAGAGGCCTCTCTTTTAGCCATACGGACTGTGTGCCTGAAGAAGGTTACGGAGTTAATATGTCGAAACGTCGAAATAATCAACCCAGAGAATGAGTTCAAACATTGTCGTAACGTTTCTTTCTTCGAGCCTCATTTTTAAAGCAGAACGAAAAAGACAGATTCAAAGGTCGCACGTGTACATCATTTAAGATTTATGCATCTGCTTTTTTCCAGCTACTTGAAATCCATTTTTGCTTACGACTTACCCTCAAGTTTCTCAAGAGCATAATGTCCTGCATATCAATAAAATAATCGTTTGAAAGCTTTTGGGGTTTTTTATTACCCGTTAACCTTAATAAATTAAGACTTTTTCTTTTGCTGAGTTAGTGATGAAAATTTTGTTTGGACGCATATTTTGCTATCTAAAATACATATTAAATGTTTTTGCTTCATTTTCGTTTTAATTTATTGTGTAATGAATCCGACTTTATTTTTATACTTATTTCTTTGCGTAACATTATACTTCGTTGAAAGCGTTTTCGTGGCACGTTGCCGTTTTATCATTTGCTGTATACCGTGCCTTATTAAGGTGATATAATTAAACACGTCTAACATATTTACTGCGCACTTTATCTTACTGCGTAAGAAAGAAAGACATATAATCTGGAAGAGCCTTTCCATTTTGTATTTCAGCTCAAAGAGATACAAACAAACCCAACCCGTTGAGCTTTACCTGATTAACTTAACAATCATAAAGATACCTTTTGTTTAAAGTTGATCTAGGTGCACATCTCAAAATTGAGAAGCACCCAAATTTTAGAGGGCAGCTTGTCGCTGATCACACTTTGAAAAAATGGACACGGTTTTATATCTAGCCTTGCAGTGACAGTTGACTTTGTTTTCGGTCTTTGTAAAAATACTATAATCAAAGGCGATTTCTCTTAGCTATCATTCATCAACTCGACCTTCAGAATAGGACACCTTGGCGTGAGGTAACGGTTAGTGAGATAGTTTCGTTAGCCATCACTCTTCGTGGACTTAAGTCAAACTAAGATAAGCTTGGTAAATAACAATTCGACCTTCAGAAAAATGTGTAGAAACTGAAGTTACATTATTGGTTAAGGAGAGTATCTCTAGTATAATATTATTATTGAACTACATACGATATATCATGTAAAAAAATGTTAACGAAAATACGTATATATATATATATATATATATATATATATATATATACGTATATATATATATATACGTATATATATATATATATATATATATTATATATATATATATATATATATATATACGTATATATATATATATATATATATATATATATATATATATATATATATATATATATATATATATATATATATATATATATATACGTATATATATATATATATATATATATATATATATATATACGTATATATATATATATATATATATATATATATATATATATACGTATATATATATATATATATATATATATATATATACGTATATATATATATATATATATATATATATATATATATATATATACGTATATATATATATATATATATATATATATATATATACGTATATATATATATATATATATATATATATATATATACGTATATATATATATATATATATATATATATATATACGTATATATATATATATACGTATATATATATATATATATATATATATATATATACGTATATATATATATATATATATATACGTATATATATATATATATATATATATATATATATATATATATATATACGTATATATATATATATACGTATATATATATATATATATACGTATATATATATATATATATACGTATATATATATATATATACGTATATATATATATATATACGTATATATATATATATATATATATAGAGAGAGAGAGAGAGAGAGAGACAGACAGACATACAGAGAGAGCAAGAGAGAGAGAGAGTGATGTGAATTTTTTTCAAACACTGTCAGCACGTTTTCGCCGTGTTCATAGTTGATACTATTGAGTATGTTTTTATGCTTCCATTATTTTAAGTAGTTTTTTTTTACATGTGGATATACAAAATATACGTTAGCTAACAGTGTTTGTTGAAGGTTGTTTTTTTATACAACGCATATAGAAATATATTATGGTTAGTGTCTCAATATACAGGTAAGTGGTGTGATCTTATGTAATTTTGGTATAGGTTATCGTATCCTGTAGCCGACTTCATTTACCGGAAAGCTTAAGTTTTGGGCAACTAGTAGCCTACTTTAGGCATAACTTATCCAAATTTCTCAACCTTCTGAGTATATATATATATATATATATATGTATATATATATATATATATATATATATATATATATATATATATATATATATATATATATATATATATATATATATATATATATGAGATGAGGTATTGTGATTATTTATATTTACATTTTTTGGACTGTTGTCCTCATCCTTGTTGCCATATTCAAGACGTTTCGGTCGTTTTACGCTCCAGCCTTATTCAGGTGGTTGGAATTTTCGAACTGAACTTTTTATTTAGTCCACCGGGGTAGGATATTCTAGTTCCACGTGACACGCCTCTTTCGGATATCTCAGTACCAGATATCTCCCTTTAACTCAACTCTTCAAGATTTTTTCTGCTACACCTGAGGTGTGCAAAAAAAAACAACAAAAAAACAAAACAAAAAAAAACTTGGAAAGTTGAGTTAGATGGAGAAAACTGATTCTGAGACACTTCGAAGAAGCATAGCACATGGAACTAGAACAATCTACTCCGGTCGACAAAATAAAGTGTTCAGTTCAAAATTCCAAACTCCTGAAGAAGGCCGTAGCGTCCAACGGCCGAAACGTCGTGAATATGGCAACAAAGATGAGAACCGTCCAAACAATATATATATATATATACATATATATATCTATAACTGTTTTTAAAACCACAATTTTCCATGATTTCTCTCATACATTTATATCTGCTCGATGCGTATCCAAATGTAAACATTTTTTTAAAGCTTATCACCCCAAGCAAGGCTGGAAGCCACTAGAACGCAAGGGGTTACAGAATGTTTGGACGAAGAGCAGATAGGAGTGGTAAAGGAGAGGATGTGGAGAAAGATAGTGGATCGATCAAGGCAAGGGGGTTACAGAAGATTTGGAGCGAGAGCAGATAGGAATGAAAGGTGAAAGGATGTGGAGAAGGGAAGTGGATAGATCAAGGCAACTGGAGATGTCGATTGACGATTTGTCAGGGAAACAGGAATAAGGAAGGGAGTTCCACAGGCGAGATGTGCGAGACATGAAGGTATTGGAGTAGAAGAGACGTCTACATCTAACAGTTTCAACGGTGAAGGTGTGGGAACGGGATGCCAGCCTCGTAGGAAGCTTAAATTCATGAGGCCTGGGAATCAGCGAAAGCAGCTCATCGGAGCAATTACCGTGAAAGTATTTGTAAAAAAAACAGAGCGAGGCAATGGTGCGTCTGTGAGAGAGCGACTTCAGACGAGATGACAGATCAGGGCCAATTACATTGTATATCCGTCTCTGGATCTTATCAAAAACCCTGAGGCAAACAGCAGGGGCTCCAGACCATATATGGCAGCAATACTCCATGCAAGGGCGAATGGTTGATTTATAGATTTGGAGGATCGATTCCGGGGAGAAAAATTTCCTGACTCGACACAGGGAGCCAACTTTCCTTGCGGTGGATGATGCAATTGACTCAATGTATTTGTTCCATCTCAGGTCAGCGGACAGCGTGAGACCGAGCAGCCGCAGAGAGGAGCTCTCGAGAAGCTGGTCTTCAGACATTCTAATGGGATGCAGGGATGGATTCCTGTGGTGGTTAATAGAGAGCAGTTTTGTTTTAGAGGCGTTAAAGTTAACCAACCAATTCTTGCCCGAGTTCACAACCGATTGTAGGTCCTTTTCGAGACGAACTGCCAGGTTAACTTTGTCAGCATCACTAGATTTGTTTTTGAGGCAGGAGTAAATTGTGGTGTCATCCGCGTAGATGCCGACTTGGGAATCTATGGCGCCAGGAAGATCATTTATGAATATGAGGAACAGAGTAGGGCCTAGGATGGAGCCTTGAGGAACACCTGCGTTAGTGGGATAGGAGCTGTAGATGAATCCATTGAGAACGACTTTCAATTCATGGTTTGACAGGAATGATTGTATTAGGTCAAACAATCGACCTGTAATACCATAACACTGAAGCTTCCGAAGAAGGCCGGCATGCCAAACCCTATCAAACGGTTTGGAGATGTCTAGGGCCACGGCACGAGCTTCACCGTTATTATGAATAGCTTGGTAGACAAATTCAGTGATGGCCGTAAGCACATCGGCTGTAGATCGGGCAAAGCGGAAACCATACTGCTTGTCTGAGAGCAGATCATGGGATATAAGGTGATTAATCACCTCGGTGTTGATAAGGGCTTCGAAGACTTTGCCGAAGAGGGGTAGGGGACTGATAGGACGGTAATTAGAAGGGTCGGAGGGGTCACCAGAGTTCTTAAAGACAGGAACAATGAATGAGGACACACATGAAATGGACAAAGTCCGATAATTATTTGAAGACATTTTTTATGTTTATACGTTCTTTTTATAGATACAAATATTTAAGTAAATGCTCTGTTTATAATAAACAGTATTAACGACATTTACAGGACTGAATGTCCGAGAAATTTTCATAGAAAATATGCGTCCTCCGGTAAATGTTATTAATACTGTTTATTATAAACAGAGCATTTACTTAAATATTTGTATCTATAAAAAGAACGTATAAACATAAAGAAATGTCTCAAAATAATTGTCGGACTTTGTCCATTTCATAATGTGTGACGTAATTTGTTTACATTTGGATACGCATCGAGCAGATATGAATATATGAGAGAAATTCATGGAGAATTGTGGCTTAAAAACAATATATATATATATATATATATATATATATATATATATATATATATATATATATATATATAGTACTATCTTTACGAAAGTGTTTAGCTTCTTCTCGAACTATAATGGCTCCACGCGTGTCTTCATAAACTAAATGTTTTCTCTGGGGTATCATTTCTCTCGCCTTGTTAAATTTTGATTATGTGAGGCTGATTTCCGCGATTAGACCCGCAGCAGTTTAGTCCATCTAGGGTAGCATACGTTGGCTAGAAGAACTGCTGACAAATTAGAATTTGTTTGTTCTGTTGGCAATTTCCATCCATTTTTCTTATAGATGTCTTTTGAATGAGACTGTTTGATCAGTCACACCTATTTTGCTACTTAATTTGAGACATCGAGTACTTTTAGACATTTAAAAAAATAATAATAGCTTAATTTGTCTTTGTGTAAACACTGTCAGACTTTTATTAACTTCTCTCGTGGGACGGGGCATAGATCGACCTGATAAAGTGTTTAACTTGCCTTTATCACACCTGCATCGCATTTGTCTAGGATTTTCAACGATTTATTTTCTTTTCGTTTTGGCGGTATTACCGATAATTTCTGAAATAGTGAAGGAAAGCGAGAAGAAAGGACTAAATATCAATTGCAAGAAGACAGAATGCGTGAGCAAAAGAAACAGCCCAACACGCAAATTACAAATTGGAAATACCAAAATTCAGCAAATACAACAATTTAAATATCAGGGAAGTGTTTTAACAGAGGATGGGAAACGTGATACTGAAATTCGAAGGCGCATTGGGATGGCAAAAGTTGCTTTCCAAAAGTTAAGCAGTGTACTAAGAAACAGAAAAATTTCGTTAAAAATAAAGAAACGAATACTGGCTAATCTCAACACTAATGAAGAAGAAACTTGGAGCAACAAAAATGCGGTTCTACAGAAGGATACTGAGAATACCGTGCACTGAAAATATAAGCGACGAGGAGGTTTTAGAAAAAATGAAAACAAAAAGTACAATTATACTTAACATCAAAAAGAGACAATTGAAATTTATAGGGCACATGAGGAAAGGGGGCTTCAAAAATTTGACACTCACGAGACATATTGAAGGCAAGAGCGAGCTAGAGTAAATGGATGGCGGAACAAGATTTAGGATAGATAACAAAAAAGACAAAATGTTATTAACTTCTTCAAGTCAACGGTCAATCATTATCTGTCCTCCTCGTCTTTATTCTCTTAAATTCCTATAATTTCCTTGGAAATTGGAAATTCTAGGCCGCATAAAGAGGAAAGATGGATTGGAAAGTTTGAGATTCACAGGGAATAATGAAGGCAAGAGGGATAGAGACAAACAGCGCATGACCAACCAAACGAACTTGTGTAAATGGATGGCAGAATAGGATTTAGGAGAGATTAAAAAAAAATAAAAAAATTACTACGAGCTACAAAAGGCAAGAAATTATGGAGATCCATGATTGTCGACGTCCTGAAGGGACATGGCACATAGAAGAAGAAATTCAAACGTTAAATTACAACCAATTTAAAATTTAAACTATAAATAAAAGCTCTAATAGATATTATAAATCTGAGACTAAATTAACGATATTTTATACAAATGGCCGCCGTTTATTTATATTTGCGCAGAATGAGCCTTCTTTTATCCTCATTGCGCAGATAGATGTTGCCATCGTTCAGCAAATAAAACCACTGTATTTTCAAGTATTTATTTTATATATCAATCGATCAGACTAGTAGTAGCTAATAATGTGAATATATATATATATATATATATATATATATATATAATGCAAGACTCTTCGGTATATCGAATCGAGTTCTCTCAGTCACTGTGTGTTTATCTAAAAATAAATACGCTTAAATTCACCTTCTTCTCTGCCGTGCGACAACGGCTTCAGGGTAAAATTTCCGACTGACGCGAATTCAGCCAATTTTCGATTCTAGCCAGAGGCAACCGGACGTCTAGCCACACTGATTAGCTGTGATACAGCGAAACAGTCTGTCTGTGGATGACAATATATATATATATATATATATATATATATATATATATATATATGTATGTGTGTGTGTGTGTGTGTGTGTGTGTGTGTGTGTGTGTGCGTGCGTTGTGTGTGTGGATGTTGGTGTATGTGTGTGTGTGTGTGTGTGTGTGCAGTGAGAGAGAGAAAGAGAGAGTTGAAGAGAGCTAGGTATTTGGTTACACCTTTCTAGTAGACCATAAACAGAAAACGTGAAGTTTATGATGACCATCACGTCCTATATTATCGGTACCGACCTGGCATCTCGGCTTGAATCACTTACCCCCCCCCCCCCGTCGTAACGTCGCCTCCATGTACCTTTGCAACACATATTTCCATGGTAATTGTTCTAATGAGCTTTCCTCTTTGGTACGTAGACTTTATGAAATTTAAGCGTACTACTCGATTAGCAGCGAGGTGTCACCATTTTATTGTTGAAATTGTTAAACATAACCGTAAGTTCTATTCTAATAGTTTCTTCTCTCGCCCTCCTCGCCTATAGAACTCTCTTTTCGCTAGTTGATTTCCTGACAACTACGATCTACAAAAATCTAACTGTTATCTATCCTACACATCATAGAAGTCAATCGTTATCTATCTTACATATCTTCATAAACTGCACTTCTAGCCTTCTCCTCTTACGTGCATCAATTTCAGTCAGTAGCACTCTACCTTGAATGGCTATTGAGCCTAATATTGTATGAAGATTTAGTAAAAAAAACTCCTTGCGTCTAGTGACTTTATCGCTTTGATTGGAATAAAATGATAAAAAAAAGAAGAAAATATAGGCGCCAAATACAGGGACACAGATTCCCAATGCCAAAGACAATGACAGAAATCAATAACGTATCCATTATGAGTATCCACAGTGACGCAACCGTATTCATGTCATGATGACGAACGTAGGGATCGAGTGTTTCCTCATGCCGCGTCACTTTTCCCAACAAGAACCCAGAGTCTATGCCACACCCTACATTGTGATAATGGACAAGATCCTTGGGTAGAAGAGATGACCATACGAAATCAGTCAGCAGGACTCTGCTTCTTTCCCCATGACACATGTGGGGCTGAAAAATTTAACAACCATATCACCCCAAACATATCGGAAGGTGCGCCGTCGGAACGATGATACACCGGAGAATAATAGAAAGGACAAGTTGAAAGGCACCATCGTGGACGAGATGGTCACCATAAATACGAAATCTCTCCCCAGGATGTATCGGGGGTAATCCTCAACACTGAAAGTTTTATTACTGAATAAACATTTCTGTTTAGCCTAGGTTTATAATGTGTAGTACAAATTTGTCTGAAAATGTACTGATCTTGTCTACTGAATGTCAGTTTTACTCTAAAGTATTATTTGTTAATCACCTGGCACGATATATATATATATATGCATATATTATTAATATAAACGTTATATTTACTGGGTTTACGTGCAGTGAAATTAATGTCTACTGGCCTAGAGATCGGATGTCTTAGAAAAGAAAATGTTCCTCTCGACATGAACCAAAACCTGTATCATCTTTTTAATCTTCGGGGGCACATTCAGACCTAACGTGCTCTCGCCATCCATTAATTGCTTCAAATGACTTTGTTTTCGCATCCAAAATGCGAAACAAAGTTAGGACACGTACACCCCGAAAGACCCCCAGCGAGAGACATGCATTTCCGGAATGGGTTAATTGAGCCTGGTCTTACTGTAATGATTTCTTTTGTAAAGCACGCCTAGGCTGAAGGTGATTTCTCGAATTAAAAGAGAATTCAAGTTCAATTCCTGTTGGGAGGTATGTTTTCTTTAATAAGACTCTCCCGGCGAGGAGATCTACATAACACGTTTATCTATTTATATATTTAACTTTTATAAGAAATACTATCAGATAAAAAAAATCTATTGCTTATATAGATAGATAGATAGATAGATAGAGAGAGAGAGAGATAGATATGGACAGACTGAGATAGAGAGATAGATATGGACAGACTGAGATAGATAGATAGATAGATAGATATGGACAGACTGAGATAGATAGATAGATAGATAGATATGGACAGACTGAGATAGATAGATATGGACAGACTGAGATAGATAGATAGATAGATAGATATGGACAGACTGAGATAGATAGATAGATAGATAGATATGGACAGACTGAGATAGATAGATAGATAGATAGATAGATATGGACAGACTGAGATAGATAGATAGATAGATAGATATGGACAGACTGAGATAGATAGATAGATAGATAGATAGATAGATAGATAGATATGGACCGACTGAGATAGATAGATAGATAGATAGATAGATATGGACAGACTGAGATAGATAGATAGATAGATAGATAGATAGATAGATAGATATGGACCGACTGAGATAGATAGATAGATAGATAGATAGATATGGACAGACTGAGATAGATAGATAGATAGATAGATAGATAGATAGATAGATATGGACCGACTGAGATAGATAGATAGATAGATAGATAGATATGGACAGACTGAGATAGATAGATAGATAGATAGATAGATAGATAGATAGATATGGACCGACTGAGATAGATAGATAGATAGATAGATAGATATGGACAGACTGAGATAGATAGATAGATAGATAGATAGATAGATATGGACAGACTGAGATAGATAGATAGATAGATAGATATGGACAGACTGAGATAGATAGATAGATAGATAGATAGATATGGACAGACTGAGATAGATAGATAGATAGATATGGACAGACTGAGATAGATAGATAGATAGATAGATAGATAGATAGATAGATATGGACAGACTGATATAGATAGATAGATAGATAGATAGATATGGACAGACTGAGATAGATAGATAGATAGATATGGACAGACTGAGATAGATAGATAGATAGATAGATAGATAGATAGATAGATAGATAGATAGATTTAATGTTTATCTTAGTTTTATCAATCTTCGACTTAGAGATTTTGTTTTCCATACGTTCCGGTCAACTCAAGGCATGATCAGATTTATTAAAAACGACTGATAAGGTATATTGATTAAACGTTTTATTCAATTTCTCTTTCATTCGTGCAAGCATTTTCTGTTCTAGAAATAAAACGCGTATAAGCGGTTTAAATGTTCTAGATATCCGAGCACTTTCGGCTATTCTATTAATCATTATCAAGGAATCTTTAACTGAATATGTAGATTACTTTTTTTGTTAAGCATTTCACCCCAAGCAAGGCGGGAAGCCACTAGCACGCAAGCGGTTACAGAAGATTTGGAGCGAGAGCAGATAGGAGTGATAGAGGAAAGGATGATGAGAAGGATAGGGGATAGATCAAGGAAACTGGAGATGTCGATTGACATTACATTTGAATAGTTAGAGATTATAGTTGTCAGGGAAACAGGAATAAGGAAGAGAGTTCCACAGGCGAGAGGTGCGAGATATGAAGTTATTGGAGTAGAAGAGACGGCTACATTTAACAGTTTCAACAGGGAAAGGGGGAGAGCGGGATGCCAGCCTCGTAGGGCGCTTGAATTCATGAAGTCTGGGAGGGGACGGCGCGTCTGTGAGAGAGCGACTGCAGACGAGCTGTCAGATCAGGGCCAATTACATTGCATATCCGTCTCTGGATCTTATCAAGAACCCCGAGGCAAACAGAAAGGGCTCCAGACCATATATGGCAGCTATACTCCATGCAAGGGCGAACGGTTGATTTGTAGATCTGAAGGATCGATTCCGGTGAGAAAAATTTCCTGGCGCGGCACAGGGAGCAAACTTTCCTTGCAGTGGACGAAGCAATGTATTTGTTCCATCTCAGGTCAGCAGACAGCGTGAGAATGAGCAGCCGCAGAGAGGTGCTTTCGAGAAGTTGGGCATCAGACATTCTAATGGGGTCAGGGAAGGATCCTTGTGGTGATTAATAGAGAGCAGTTTTGTTTTTGTGGCATTAAAGTTAACCAGCCAATTTTTGCCCCAATTCACAACCGATTGAAGGTCCTTTTCGAGACGAACGGCCGGGTTAGTCTTGTCAGCGACGAGATTTGTTTTTGAGGCAGGAGTAAATTGTAGTGTCATCCGTGTAGATGCCAACTTGATGTGTGTGTGTGTGTGTGTGTGTGTGTGTGTGTGTGTGTGTGTGTGTGTGTGTGTATTACATAAAAACGAAACTCTATTACCCCATTCAGATGGCCATTTCACCTTCGGGATAGTCTCCCTGGGGCTTGTCAATGCAAAAACGTTTGTTAAAAAAATAAGAATTAAATAAGGAAGGAAAGAAAGAAGAAAAATAAGAAGAAAGAAGAGGAACAAACAACAAATAATGGAAATGGCATTAAAAGAGAGATATGGAGAAAATTCATTTTTTTAACAAACGTTTTTGCATTGACTAGCCCCAGGGAGAATATCCCAGGGTTGAAATGGTCATCTAAATGGGGTAATAGAGTTTCATTTTTATGTAATTCATTTATATGTTCTGAGAGAGAGTGAGAGAGAGAGAGATAGAGAAAGAGAGAGTGAGTGTGTGTGTGTGTGTGTGTGTGTGTGATGTGAATTTTTTCAAACACTGTCAACACGTTTTGGCCGTGTTTATAGTTAATATTATTGAGTGTATTTTTTATGCTTCCATATTTTTTTCAGTTTTTATTTTACATGTGGATATACAGAGCATTTGGACAGTTTTTAGACACGGTCCAGATAACAAAATACGTATACGGATGCAAGAAAAAGTGAATGCATATCTTCATCGCTGTATCTTGTCAGCCGTTTTTACTAAAACTTGCATAAAGGAAGGATTGATACCCAATTACAAAACTTGGTGAACATATTTAACATACTGACAGAGGATTTAATATAAAATAATAAAATAGTAACACAATTTCAGTATTCTATTAACGTATAATTTTTAAATGTTCGCTAAGTTATCCCGATAGAATATACGTTACCAATAGTGTGTGTTGTAGGTTGTTTTTTATACAACACATTTAGAAAGATACATATATTGTGGTTAGTGTCTCAATATACAGGTAAGTGGTGTGAATTGTGTAATTTTGGTATAGGTTATCGTATACTATAACCGAACTTTATTTACCGGTAAGCTTAAGTTTTGGGCAACTAGTAGCCTACTTTAGGCATAACTCGGAATTTTCAGCTAAAAGTCTTGAAGTCGATTTGTACGCTGCAATTTACTATATGTATTTATGTATGAGTACTTACGCAAATATCAAGTCCTTATTACTGCAAATTGTTACGTTTACGATTCTCTTGTCCTTGTTATAAAAGTGACAGTCATCTGTTTATGGAGAGGTAAATGACACGCGAATAATTTGGAGATAATTAACATAAATAAGGTCAAGATAAAATACTTATAATCTCATCTTTATGCTAAAGCGATGTTTATCAAATAGAAAAACAATAACATAATTTATAAATCTACCATTCTTCCGGGCACTGAATTGGTTGTCCAAGTATATATTTCAAGGATATTGATAAAATCCAAAGAAGGATATCTAATGTAAACAATCCTGGCTTGACATCTCCACTTCAGTCACTTTCTCACCGATGTGATGTGGCTTCCCTTTGTCTTTTCTCCAATTATTTCATAACAAGTGCTCCGAGGAGTTTTCCACCTTGATGTCTCGACTGTATGAATTTAAGCGTGCTACTAGACTAGCAACTAGGTCTCATCGTTTTTGCTAGATGCACTCGCCAGTTGTATTCTAATAGTTTCTTTTCTCGCATTTCTTGCCTGTGGAACTCCCTTCCGATTTCTTGCTTCCCTGTCAACTACAATCTTCAAAGTTTTAAATGCAACGTTAATTTTCTGTCTCCCTGAATCCCATTAATTTATTATCCCTTCTCATCACTAAAGTGTTCGCCTTCTCTTTCATACCCTGTAACCACTTGCATTTTTAAAAGCGTTTTACCGCATGCAAGGGGTTACAGAGAGTTGAGCGAGAGCAAATAGGAGTGATAGAGGAAAGGATGAAGAGAAGGATAGGGGATAGATCAAGGCAACTGGAAACGTCGATTGACATTACATTTGAATAGTTGGAGATTATAGCTATAAGGGAAACAGGAAAAGGGGAGGGAGTTCCACAGGCGAGAGGTGCGAGACATGAAGCTATTGGAGTAGAAGAGACGGCTACATTTAACAGTTTCTACAGTGAGAGGGCGAGATGCCAGCCTAGTTGAACGCATAAATTCATGAAGTCTGGGAACCAGCGAAAGCAGCTCATCGGAGCAGTTACCGTGAAAATATTTGTAAAAAATACCGAGGGAGGCGATGTCATGTCTGTGAGAGAGCGACTGCTGGTGAGATGTCAGGTTTCTCCTTGCCCACTTTGACATTCAGGTCTCCATGACGAGTGTAAGTTCCTGCGATTTGCATTGAGCCTTGGAGTTGTCTGATGTACAGTAAAAAAATTTAATTTTTTCTTGTGTTTTTGTTTCTGTCGGTACATGTACAACTATGATGAATATGTTGATAAGCTTACCTTTCAGTTTAACGACAAGAATTCTTTCAGATAGTCGATAGCATCTCAGGACACATTTCTTGATGTCTAATATCAGTCTTACTACCCTTTCATTTTTTTCTCCGCCTACATATATGGCTCTGTGTTTGTCACTGACGAAATATCCATTGTTTGCCCACCTAGTATCGCATACGCCTAAAATAATAACCTTTAACCTATTCCTTTCCTACTTTATATGTTTTAACTGGACACATTGATTCAGTTTTCTTATATTCAATGTCACAGGAATTAATTTTTTTTAATGCGAACAGTCGCTAAATGACGGTCCGATGATATTCCCGGGGGAGAAATCAATTCTCAAGAGTTTGATCCGCCTCCCTTACGCTGTTGATTTTGCTAACAGTCGCTGGTTGGCGGTCAGGTGACATCTGTTACACATGCCCTTCTCCTTACCGTGCGAGAAGTTAATTCCAATATACTTAAATATTTTCACGCTTTTATCTTTCATAATTTGATTGTTAAAAGCCATAAGTTTTCTTAGGATTGATAGTAAAATAATTTTCCGTTGCCTTCTCCACAGTGAATTTATCGAGACACCACCTCTAGTTAGCTGGACGTTGGCTCATCAAGAGTTCTTCTACCCTTTGATAGGTTTTATTTTTCATACAATAGAGTTGCTAAAATTGAAAAATTGGAGTGCAATTGCCGGTATAATCGCGGATCGTTCGATAATAGCATTCATAAACATTTTTGAAAACATACGCATGTCGGTTTTCTTTTCACAATGGTTCTTCTTTTTTGCCGTTAGAAATGGACTACCAATTTATATCTTCTCTTTCCCGCTCTTCCATTCTTTCTCCCTTCCTGCGAAAAGAACTTCACATCCAAGGGAAAACTTTCTTCAGTCAAAACAATATTGCAACATTAAACTCCCACCAAATCATAATCTCCCTGTGGGATTTCTTAAAACAACCCTAAACTATACAACTAAACAAGCTGATTAACAACACCATGTAAAGGTCTTTCAAGGTATAGTATTCTAGTTATGGGTTTGTTCCTATAGCGAAGAAAACGGCGATTTACCTCGTCAAACCAAGCGACAGCGCGTCGCGTGTATCCTACGACGGAAGAGAAAATTACTAACCAAAAAAAAAAAAAATAAAAGATGGCACGTATTCCGTATGACATGCTGAAGACGGAATATTTAGATTAAAAACAAGTCCGTCGCAAGAGTTTCTATAAAAGTATTTTGATATGCAAAACTTTGCTGCCCTCTCCCAGTTGTCGACGAATGAAAAAATGCTCGGCCGATAAATGCTGTTGGTGTTCTCGAATCGAGGTGTACAATTGATGTATTTTGGCTACCGCGTTCGTCGGAGAGTGAGTTATTTTTCTGACTGGTTACGTGCATTGAGATTTGTGAGATAGTACCTGTGAATCGAGTTTTCGGCATTTCTTTCTGCCCCCGATATTCGAGTCTGAACTTACAGTGATTTGTTCTCTGCGTTGTGGAATTAATCTGCAACAAACATTTCCTTTGCTTTCAGAACGCTTACAATTTCTTTTGCCAAATAAAATGTCACCAGTTTCTAATCCTATCATCTGACTCTGGATAAACATCATTTATTCTTTCTAACTTCCATTTGTTACGTGGTGCCAGGTTATCGGGGAGAAGAAAAATGTCGTTGGCCTTCTATTCTTCTGGCACATTTGTCTTATTTGTAACTTCAATAGATATTCTCTTTTCCATCGAGTTCAAAACTTGTTGGCTAAATATACTTTGCGACAATTTTTCCTTAAATAAAGATCTTGTCTGACGAATTTCCCAGGTGGATGTAGAATGATTGTAGACGTCATCGTAAGATTCGGTATTAAACGTTCAGGTCCAGAGAGGTCATTCGGATACTCGACGGTGAGAAGTCTTCTGTTAATGGTGGCCGTAACCGCGTATAAGAAAATCCTTAGTGAGGTGAAACCGAGCATTTGTGTTGACTGATCGAGAAAAATAGTAAGAGCACTTTTTATGGTTTTTATTCATCTCTCCCAGATGCCCACCCATATCTCTCCCAGATGCCACCCATATCTCTCCCAGATTCCCACCCATATCTCTCCCAGATTCCCACCCATATCTCTCTCAGATGCCCACCCATATGGCTTGCTGTAGGAGGGTTCATGCGAAATGCCCATCCTAGAGCGTTCACTCTTTATTGGTCTATTCTATCCATTAGTTCTTTAAACGGTTTCTTTGCAGCAATGAAATTAGTTTGTTTTTGCTTACAGCTTAGCTGGTGAACATTTCCTTTAATCGCAATGAATGGTCTTAGTGAATTTATAAATGCATCAATTATAATATTGTTATATACCGTACCTATGAACACTAATGGTTATATCCCAATCCTCGTAAATACGTTGGACACTATTGTAAGTGTGTGTGGGGTAATAAGCTGTCTAAGTAGTCTACCACTAGCAGTGGTTTACCTACTTCAAGTCGCTGGCGGGTATTGTATTTTGTTGATGTTATAAAGATTACTATTTCATTTTCAACCTCCGTTTTGGTTATTCTTCATTCAGTAACCCTTTCTAGTTTACAACAAATATCGCCAACAACTTCTATGTGTATGGCATAGACAGATAAATAATAGACCATATTTTTTTTTTAGAATTTTCCAAATCAATCAATGCCGGTGCAACTAAAGGATCGAGTTGTTTTCATTCTGTCCTTAGGTAAATCACCCATTTTCTGCTCACCACTCTTTCTTCAGTACTTTCTACACTTAAAGCATTCGAAGATGTGCGCTGAGACGAAAGTGTTGACTCCAAGGATCCATAATCCGTTATGTCGAATACAGTAATCGTCATTCCACGTCTTGAGGATGAATCCTTTCATAGAAAGGCTTAATAAGTATAGCTGAAGTGCCACTAGTTTCGGGTAGTATTAACGGATGCCTCACGTGTGGGTGTAATTGGTCTTGACCTGGGTGTCCTGCCACCCTCAGGATACCTTGTTCATCCAATAATGGATGTAGTTTTCCCAATTTACTATCCTTGATCTTGCCAATTGTTCTCTTCAGAATCAAGACTGAGAAAGCTTCTTCTTGGAGTCACGATGATCACAAATACCTCCTTTCTTCCCTGTAGACTTGCACTCGTAGATCAATCGAAAAATGTCTCAAGGCGACCTAATACTGATCTCTCTTCCTTTGCTTTTTTATTGCACACAAGAGCCTCTCATCCTTTGCTTTTCTTATTGCTCACAAGAGCCTCTCTTCCTCTGCTTTTCTTATTGCACACAAGAGCCTCTCTTCCACTGTTTTTCTTATTGCACACAAGAGCCTCTCTTCCTCTGCTTTTCTTATTGGACACAAGAACCTCTCTTCCTCTGCTTTTCTTATTGCACTTGATTTCTCCCACCTTATATTGTCTCTTGGATATTTTCTTGCCAGAGAAACTTCGGCCCTGTTAACCATTACCACACTACAGGCGACAATAATCATCGTAGAATTCTCTCCCTTGCTACTGTAGGCGCATTCTCTCACCTTGAGACGGTTACTATAAATAAACACTTGTCAACTGATATTTCCGGTATTTTAAGCTTGAAATAGCCTACTACTGCTTTGGAACAACGTTAAACTTCCATCGCCATTTTGAATTCTAAAAACGAGGAAACACGTCACTTTTTTGACGAAATGAAAACCTGAGCGATTTTGCTTCTTATTGCCCCCTGAACTCCACAAGGAGTAATAAAAGTTAAAGTACCTTAAATTATTTAGGTATTTTTAATGTATTATTTTTTTTATTTCGCGTTTTTATTTCGCGTTTTTTATTTCGCGTTCCATTTTTTTTTGTTTTCGAACGTCAAAACTCGCATTCAAAACGTAATGCATTACATCAAGATATTACTCATTCATTCTTTTATTTGTGTACATAAATTAAAATCTATATGCACAATACAAAAAAAGTTATAACAATTTTAAAAAAGTAGGTGTTCATGTTTTTGCACCCTCAAAAAATGCAGTGGCAGGGGAGACAAGAAATTAACGTGGTAACGGTTAAACAATTTGAGTTTTTAAGTTGCTATGCAGTCAATCGTTTAGAAGCAAGATCCGCCGGATTTTCTTTACAGGTAACATAAAGCCAATGTTCTGGTTGAGAACTTGATTTAATTCTTTTTATGTGTATAGCTGAAAACTTGGGATTCTGTCGCACAGACACTAGAAACACACGCGCAACGGATTCAGGATCACTACGCACCAACGTGACCTGCGTTGAGCGCAGGCGCCTTCTCAATGAACACTCGCCTTTTAAAAATATTCTTGCCAAGCCAGAGAATTTGCATATTGAGCATGCTGCCAGCCTCGATCTGACTCATTGACTCATGCGCATCGTAATTCCAGCGCTGATGCTCGGACAGTTTGCATCGCTTGCAATTCGCTCGTCTTATACACACATTTAGGTTACGTTTCTCTATCCCTCTTAGACCGCCGAAGTAATTCTCCAGCACAATGCGGTTAGCTAGAAACATCTGAAACCTAGAATTATTGTTTATGTAACAACAGCAGTTGAATCTGTCCAAAAGAACTCTTTTAGATTTAGTATTTCTAGCTCCTTTAAGAGCATTTTGGCGACTTTAAGAGGATGTTGGAAATTTTTTTCTGACACATTTACTGGATTATTTGTTTCCCTAAAAGAACAACGAGTGCTATAAACCCTCGATATAAACAGACGAAATATTCGAGACTACGCCTCTTGGTTGAGGATGGGATTTTACTTGAATCTTAAATCTGAATGGATCTGATGTTACGCACCATTCTACACCAGGAGCTTACGTCACGTGAGTTAAACAAAGACAGGTCTTGATTTTTAATGTTGGCACGATTTTCTTTCGATATGGTTGCCATTACTTTCTCATTGTTGAAAAGAAACTTGAGAGACTTAAATTGCCACTTCTACGAAGTTCTCTTTATTCCTTGATACGTTGAATGAATCTTTTATTCTTTTGACGCTTCTTAGACCGTCATCATCAGAAAGATTTTTTTCTGGACGAAGCGTAGAGTGTCTTCACTAAACTAAGCTTTTCCCTGTGCTACTAGATATTTCAGGCCACTGTTGGCACAGCCAAATTGACCTCCATTCTATAGTATAGTTGGACACTCGTATTCGAGGATACCCGTCTACTAGGGCAGCGGCAATCCCTATTGCAGACGCTTGCTCAGGCACATTTGTATTTCTTCAACACCCAGAGATCCCACCTGTGGTTTATACTGCATCTATGCTGAGCAGACCTTAGTTACAGTTTCTGGGAAAGAGCGTGTTATCTAGCGTGATCAACAGTTTGAATAAGGCCAGCACGCTCAAGCTCTCGGCCACGATGACTTGTAACTTCGCGCTACCATAGCTATCGACGGTCCCTAACGGTTCCGTCTACCCAATTTCATTCACAAGGCTTGGGTCAACCCGTGACATGGTTTTCAGGCATTTTTCAAAGGGACCACACGCTGGATTCAACCCCTCCAATCCGATAATATCAGGAAGTTTTCTTCCTAAGAATTCGAACCCGGGTCTCATGGTCAGAATGCAAACGTTCTAACCACTCGGCCAGATGCCCATATTGACCTCCAAATTGACCTCCATTCTATAGAATGATTTTATCGTTGCTATTTTGACATTCTTCCACCATAAAAATCGTAAGTAATCATTCTTTCGTTGTCACACGTGGTCGCAACAATCCCTTTCGGAAGCTGCAAAGGACACCATCCAATGTATTTGTTAAGCCGAGACAAGTAAGTAAATGGTCATGATGTCTCTTGAAACTTAGTAGAACAGTCGAATATCACACGTATTTTCCAGGTTTACATGGATGGTAACCGCCATGATGTGGAACGATCAAGCTGAATTGTCAAACTTTCACAGGGATCTTTTTCGCATCACCGCGTGCAATTATAACATCCACGAGGTTAACATAATCTTGACAGTATCTTTGATCTATCTTTAGTCTTCTCTCAAAACAATTTAGGTAATGTATTGCGCATGTCCTATTGTTAGGTAATTGTGGTTTTTCTATTTAAATTGTAAGGACATTCCATAATGACCACTGATTCTTTTAGTTATATTGTTATATCTCAATTTCTATAGAAGCTTAAAATCTTCTTGTGAAACATGGTTATCTTTTTCTCTATTTGAGAAGTTTGACTCAAAGACCTTTATGATATCTGAAGAAATAATTTCTTTTATTTTAATTCGACTCAGTGTATTTCCGTTTTGAGATTGACCGAGATCTCTACATCGGGTGTCACCATTTTGACTACTACAGTTGCGGCCAAAATGTTCAGAAAGGCATTGTTTTCATCAGAAAAGTAAGTATAATTTTTTATCAAAGTTGTTTTATATTCTATAATTTTCACAGACAATAAATACCATATTATTTTTATTGTTTGAGATTTTAGTATAATTTGAGAGGATAATACAAAATTATGGGTGATTTAGTGATTTACTGCAAAACCCATGGCGGCCAAAATGATCAGAACGGTTGCTTTTACTCCGTGCTTTAGTATATTTAACCGGCGAACTCTAATTTTTTAAATTTGTTTACGTGACGGTTCGTTTACTAAACATTAGTAAGAATATCTGCAGTGTACTTTGTTAATATAATGCCACTTACTCCGTTACCAATTCGTCAGCAGATTATTAAGCTTCGAAAGAAGGATAATTTAAGTATTGGGTCTATTGCAAAGAGTGTTAACAAGTCAAAAAGTGTTGTTCACGTTATTATTAAGGTCTACGATGATTGTGGTTCGTGTGAAGCAAGAAAGTCTACAGGTAGGCCAAGAAAAACGACCAAGAGAGAAGATCATGCTATGGTAAAGTTGGTTAAAATTTAAAACTGCTGTTGCTGTTTCTCGGGAAATGAGCATTATACTGAAGAAAACTTTATCTCGAAAAACTGTGTCTCGTCGTTTAGTTGAACATGACCTACAAGCAAGAGCACCTGCAGTGAAGCCACTGATCAGCTCCAAGAATAAAAAGTGTCGTCTTACCTTTGCAACCGAACATGTGTTGTGGTCTAAAGAAAAATGGCAAACGGTGCATTTCAGTGATGAATCTAAGTTTACGTTATTTGGCTCAAATGGGAAAAGGTACGTTCGTCGAAAAGTAGGTAAAAAATTGTCGCCTAAATGCCTTAAGACTAGTGTTACATTCGGAGAAAGTGTCATGGTTTGGGGGATGATATCTGGAGATAGTGTGGGCCCTCTCGTGCCATTGCATGGAAGGGTAAATGCAGGAGTTTATAAACAACTTGTAAAAGATCATGTTTTGCCTGTGCTGAGAAATTCAACTAAGCGACCACCGATATTCATGCAGGACAGTACCCCATGTCACAAGGCTAAGGTAGTCATGGACTTCCTCAAGGCTGAAAAGGTTATTGTTATGGATTGGCCTGCTCAAAGCCCAGATCTCAATCCTATTGAAAATGTGTGGAATATTCTAGAAGAACGTTTGAAAGCCAGAAATCCTAAAACAACCGAGCAATTATGGAATGCCTTTCAGGAAGAATAGAATAAGATCACCCAGAAAGAAATTGAAAATTTAATTTCCTCATGCACTCGAAGATGTCAAAGTGTGACTGAAGCTAAAGGGCTCTACACTAAATATTAAATAATTCCAGTATTCTCTGTCATTGTTTATTATTTTGTTATTTTTTCAACCGTTCTGATCATTTTGGCCGCCATGGGTTTTGCAGTAAATCACTAAATCATCCATAATCTTTGTATTATCCGCCCAAATTACACCAAAATCTCAGACAATAACAATTCATATCGTATTTATTGTCTGTGAAAATTATAGAATATCAAACAACTTTAATAAAAACTTATACCTATTTTTCTGATGAAAACAATGCCGTTCTGAACATTTTGGCCGCAACTGTATGTCGTGGCTGATTCTGATGTCGTTGCCACTGTTCATGCAGGAATTCGCAATCCAAGATATATGCATTGCACATAAGGCCGAGTTTCTCTTCCAAATACAACATTTCTTGGAAGTAGGACCTGTGAGCAGTTTTACCAAATAAGCAGAACGACTTGGTAATCTTGTCGAGGTGGTATTTCATCTTAAAGATACTCTAGATTAGGCCAAACTTTAGCAGTTTCATATGTTGGTTCTATGTGAGTTCGAATCGCGTATAAAAGGAATAACTTCTTGCGTGTAAACTGGCAATAAGGAAATCAGCTTACTCGAGTAAAAACCTCGGGAATGTGGGTCTTTTATTCTCTGAGAACTCACTAATATGATTTTGAAGCCATAGTAGACAGTTCAAGCTTGTTTCTTGGACACTTCCAAGGTTTCAGACTCTTAACTTAAAATAAAGGTTATGTCACTTTGGGAATCTCGTCTTGGGTATGACGATAAACTACATCCGGCAGCAAGGCTTCTGAACAGTAGATTGGAGATTTTGATGAGCGTGGAACCACCTCTTAACTACTGTTATTCCCAGGCCCACCCTAACCAGGCATGGTAGCTTCCGTTAGGGTCCCAGCTATGGGAAAATAGTGAACTCCCCCCAAAAAACCAATAGTACATTTTTATAATAAAACTTTATAAAAATTGACAATCAATGCAACACGAAAAAAAATAATACATTTTTATAGTAAAATTACGAAAAGTACATCTTGTAATCTACAAACTATATATCTGTTGTATCTCGTGTTTTTGAGATAACAGAGGGAAATAAATAAGGAAGACAAACTCTTAGGTAAGTAGATATTTACGTAGCCCTCCCCCCACAAGGTCAGTCTTTAACGTGGGGGCCCGAGTGAAAGCACTCGGGCCGCTGGTCCAAGTTGGTCATAGCTTGTCCAAGCTGCTCTTGGTTTGTCACAGATTGTCAGAGCTGGTCCAAGCAATTCATATCTGCTGGTCTTGGCTTGTCATATCTGGTGAGAGCCGGTCCTAGCTAGTCGTAGCCGTGATACCACCAGCACAAGGACGGAGCCCTGGGCTACGTAAGTATCAACTCGTAGGTTATTAATGAAATAGGTTTATACACTTAGTCACTAACATAATGATAACTCCAATCAACTCCGGTTATTTATATAAACGGACGATTCCATTCATTTATGTCCTATATGACAGTATCTAAAAAAATACTTTCTCTCTAAAAGTATAAAATTATGTACACAAATATTTAGATATCGTTATTAAATGACCAATAGAGATTGATATACCGCTAAACAAAATTCAACCAACCAACCCTTTGGGAACTCAATAAGGCGTATAAAAGGACTTCGGTGGCTGGCCTAATTGTAGATAAAAGTCAAACCGGAATTATTGCAGCTGTTTCTGAGATAGTTTCTTCAACTTTCTCTCTACGTGAAGTAACAGCTGTGGTTGTCTCTTTGTACTGCAATAATGGCGACCTTTCACTATGACTTTCAAGTTTTTTGTCTCCTTTTTTTGTCCTCATGCAGCAGGTGATAGTATCTTTTTTTTGACAAATATCGCAAACACTATTTACATTATTCGGACTATTGTCCTCATCTTCGTCGCCATATTTATTACAATGTTTCGGCCGTTGTACGCTCCGGCCTTCTTCAGGTGGTTGGAATATCGAACTGAACCCTTCATTTCGCTCACTGGGATAGGCTGTTCTAGTTCTACGTGCCATGTTTAATGGATGTCAGTTATCTCCTGTTCATTTCCCTCTGAAAGTTCTTCACTGCCATAACCTGGTAATGAACTCAACTCTTTGGGTCCTGTCACTGGATCTAACCAACGCCTTTATCCACTGTGCCATGTGTCCTTGTGGATAAAGGCATTGGTTAGATCCAGTTACGGGACCCAAAGAGTGTGAGTTCAGTACCTGGTTAAGGCGGTGGAGAACTTGGAGAGGGGAATTAACAAGAGATAACTGATAACTGGCATCCATTAGACATGGCACGTGGAACTAGAACAGTCTACCCAGTGAGCGAAATAAAGGGTTCAGTTCGACATTCCAACCACCTGAATAAGGCCGGAGCGTATAACGGCTGAAACGTTGTGATAAACATGGCGACAAAGATGAGGACAATAGTCCGAATAATGTAAATAATGTACATAATACCTCATCTCAGAAATATAGACAGATATAAAAATATATATTCGTATAGCCTACAAGTAATAAATAGATAAAAACCGGCTAAATAGATATAAACCGGCTGTTTTGAAAAGACAGACAGACAAAAAGATTAGCAGTGACCTTTTTAAATTCAAGTTTCTAATTATCAGCTATGAAACGTCGTAATAAATATGGTGACAAAGATGAGGACACTAGTCCGAATAATGTAAATAGTGTACATAATACCTCATCTCAGAAATATAGACATAACACAAACACTTCAACTCTTTGAGAACTGACAGTCCCTAGGCAACCAAAGCAAAGTCCTTCGGCTTGAACAATTTTGATTCTACCCGACACGGCTTTCTTTATTAATTTTCCTCATTTGCCTAAAGTATGCTCAGTTCTTTTACAGAAAACACGTTAGAATAGCCATTTCCTTAGAATCTACTGACAATATTCTTTTCAATGGAAGTTGTATTCAATGTCTTTGGTCGAAAACTTTGTTGTCCAAAGCATTGAAATTTATTAGAATCCCCTTTTCTTAATTACTGCAGTGAAATGAGACGGGATTGCAAGCAATTTTTGTTTTTCTTCTGAAGGAAGGACATTGCTTAGTTGTTTTTATTTCACTAACCTTTTGATCCCACCTCGTTAAATACCAGTCTGATAACTTCAAAAGAATTTTCCTATTTTCATTACAGCCATTAATAATTCTAATGGTTTGAAGTGGACCATGGCTGCCTCGCAGCTCTTCAGAAAATTAACAAATTCTCTAAGCACAAAATTAACCTTAGACCCTATCTTGTCTTGCTCGGATCTTGTCCCTGTAGGAATTTACGATTGTGAAGGGTTTTCCAAATCTTTCTCTAAAACCTCTCATGCAGTAGCATAGGCATATTCAGTACTAATGTAGAAGTAACTGCCGAGTGCTTTCTTCGCTTGTCTAATCACACATCTGTGCAGGTAATATATATTTTCCTTATCCTGAATATTCTTCTTGCCAGTTATTATTTCAAATAAGATTTTCCAATTGTTATATTTCAATGGGTCACCATTGAATATTAAAGTTTCAGTAATTGGAATTCTACTTGCATTTAAGGCATCTTCCAACAGCTTAAAAAGTTCTACACTTTCATTTGAGCTAGTTGTCATAATTCCTGAAATAGGAGACACATTTATCGGCAAAGAACTTGTTTAAGCTAGTTCTTGCTTATCTGCTACAATCTCATTTCCTCTAAATGCTGTATGTTTCTCTTTATTCTCTGTCAGAGTTTTTTGTCGAGCTAAACGCTCCAAATGAGGCATTATTTTAACTTTTTCTGTCTAACCATTTCTTAATATCTTAACCTCGTCCTGAGTATGACGATAAACTAGATCCGACAGTATAGCTTCTGATTAAGTGGGTGGATGTTTTGAGGCACGTGGAACCACCGCTTAATTGTCGTTCGCAGGTCCGTCCTGAACCGGATTGTAGCACCTGTTAGGGTCCAAGTTATGGGCAAATAGTGAACCCCCAAACAAAACTATGAAAATATAAAAATACATATTTATAGAAAAAAATTACCAGCAGTATATTTTATCTGTAGTTGAGTGCTTGCAATTGCGTTCAAAGTAATTACATTTCGGCATTAAATAACCCATAGAAGTGTTGATGTGTCGCTAAACCAAATCAAACCTCTACAGCCAATACTTTCTAATTGTTGTTTCCTTATTGACTTACTTTTTATTTCTCTTTCTAGATGCTCTAATCTTCAGTTATCTCCCTTTAATTCTCCAATTATTATTCTAATCTCCAATTATTATTCTAATCTCCAATTAATCTCCAACAACACTGGTCAACAACAAAAAAATTGAAATCGTGTCGAGACACCAAACATCTTTTTTAGTCAATTTGACGGCGATGAATCTGAAAATGGCCTCACTTTTTCTTGATTAGCTACCATTTTCACTGTACAGCAATGCCTCGATTTTGGAAAAAAGCATTTTCTTTGATTTTCTTTCTGTATATATGATATTGACCGATGGCAATATTTCTCAAAATAAATTCGTAGAAACCTCTCAATTCGTATTTAAACCAACAAATACTGGTCAGCTTATTGAGAAATACTATTTTTACAATAACAATCAGACCCTAAGTCCTTAAAAATAACACGATTGAATAAACCAAGACCAACAAGTATATTCATAAAATCACTTAATAAGCTAACAGCAGAAATAGAACCTTCGTGTACATAAGAACTATGATAAAAATTGTCTCTTTCTTGATTGTCTGCCATGATCAATGTTATTTAAGTCCCTTTTGATACTCCAGCAGTATCATGTATAATGGAATAGGTGCATTCAATTGGGATGTCTTTAGTTGGAGTTTCTTTCCAACAGTGAAGCTTCTTGTGTTTTCAGAGAACACATGTTGAAATATTCTGAGATGCCTCACAAAATAGAAATAACCAGATTTAGAGATACTTAAGGTAAAGAGAGAGTCTGTTTCCGGTCATTTTGTTTTTCTTTGGAATCCCGCTATCCAATCGACCTGAGGCTCTAGATATAATGAAATTAGAAATATGTACACAGCCATCCACCTTTCGACTTATATCCTGATCTGGAGTCATTATTTTACGTAGATGCTCACAAGCAGGCTGGATATCTGCAGATAGACTTGTGAATTCACCAATCATATCATTCATAAGTTCTTCAGATAAAGGCTCGTTCAGTTGTGAGAGAAGCCTCTTAAAATATGATTTCCATTTGGCGTAAACAGTTAAGTCTCTGTTGAAGGGCTTTAATTCTTTCAGCTGGCATGTCCTGAATCTTCTCAGGTTTCCTCATCGGCGATGCCATTCCCCCTGGTTGGAACAGTTCTGGCTGCATTTTAATAGTATGCCCAGTTGGTTCTGATATTTTAAATCAAGTTTTAAATTGCATACATTAAATACGAATGCAAATGTAAACTTAAAGGCACTACCGTAAAACACCATATAAGTTCCAAATGTCTTAACATCACAAACATTCAACGTAATAATTATTTTAAAACCGTCTCTATTTTCGAAAGAAAAGAGTTCCTTTTTAACACACAGTTTTGAAATTTCAAGGTTCAGTAAAAAAATTAAAATTTCATGAAATTTCAAGGTTCAGTGAAAAAAATTTTCTTTTCCCGATACATTTTCTTCCGAAATTTATTTTTTCAGATAAGTAATTTAGTTTGAAAGTCCATAGGTTTCTTAAAAGAGAATGCTGTGCAGATCCAATAAATTTGCTTCCAAAATGATAGTTTCTTGGTGGGGGATTACTTTTGCTAAATAAATTATGCTGCAAATACTTAACCAAATGTAATAGTCTCACAAGTATGTTGAACGCTTACACGTGTTTAATTCTATAGAATATCAGCTTAATTCAAATTAAGGGAATAAATACGTCTTGAAAACCTAATTCTTAAACTATACTTTTTATTTACTTCTAATTTATGTCGTAGCAGAACCGAGTCCATACTTGTAGTTTGCGTTGAAACAACCAGTTTCTACTGTTGTCCCCTTTTTCTGCAACCATACGCAAGTCGTTTTGCATTTTCTAATGGTACTTCAACAATCACAAAACAAATTGTTCGCCGCTTGTCACGTAAAAGGGACAACCCATTTATATCTTTTCATCCCCATATATAATAAAAAGACTTAAACACTAATATTCCATGGTCATAATTTATTCCATTGGAATCGTGAAAACGATCCAATTCATCAGACCTACAAATTCAAAAAGAAAACAGAAAAAACAACTCCGGAAAAAATTTTTTAGTGAAAGTGTATGGCACAGTGGATAAAGGCGTTGGTTAGATCCAGTGACAGGACCCAAAGAGTGTAAGTTCAGTATCCGGTTAAGGTAGTGGAGAACTTTCAGAGATAACTGTTAAAATATGGCACATGGAACTAGAGCAGTCTACCCCAGTGAGCGAAATAAAGGGTTCAGCTGGAAATTCCAAAACAGCCGAAACGTTGTGATAAACATGGCGACTAAGATGAGGACAATAGTCCAAATAATGTAATATATATTTTTATCTAATTAGTACTTTTGCCTTTGCAGAGCTGTCGACGAAGGTTGGTTTAAAAGTAAGGCTTGTTCATTTTTTACAAAAGATTTGATAATGCAAGCACACCAAGTATACATAAAACGTATAGAAATGTCTCAAGCATTCAAATCTCTGCCCCCATCTACTCAACAAATTTCTTATTTTTGCAAGAGGCTTGATAAAAAAAAGCAATCACTATACTTTAATTACAATAGAATAAAATTACAAGCACTCAACTCATACCAAAATGAACACAACCTTTGCGGGATTCCAACTATATTTTTCAACATAGTCTCTTTCTTTTTTGTATATGTACGGAATTACATTTTTTTGAATAACTGCACCTTTTTTTTAAGCATTCAACCCCAAGCAAGGCGGGAAGACACTAGCACGCAAGGGGTTACACAGTCGGAGCGAGAACAGAGGGGAGTGATAGAGGAAAGGATGAAGAGAAGTTAAGGGGATAGATCAGGGCATCTGGAGACGTCGATTGACGTTACATTTGAATAGTCGGAGATTATAGCTATCAGGAAAACAAGAAATGGGGAGTGAGTTCCACAGGCGAGAAGTGCGAGATATGAAGCTATTGGAGTAGAAGAGACAGCTACATTTAACAGTTTCGACAGTGAAAGGGTGAGAGCGAGATGCCAGCCTAGTTCAGCGCTTAAATTCATGAAGTCTGGGAACCAGCGAAAGCAGCTCATCGGAGCAGGTACCGTGAAAGTATTTGTAAAAAAGATAGAGAGAGGCAACGGCACGTCTGTGAGAGAGCGGCTGCTGACGAGATGCCAGATCAGGGCCAATTACATTGCATATCCGTCTTTGGATTTTATCAAGGACCCTGAGATAATTAGAAGTGGCTCCAGACCATATATGGCAGAAATACTCCATGTAAGGGCGAATGGTTGATTTGTAGATTTGAAGGATCGACTCCGGCGAGAAAAATCTCCTGGCGCGGCACAGGGAGCCAACTTTGCTAGCGGTGTACGAAGCTATTGACTCAATGTATTCGTTCCATCTCAAGTCAGCGGACAATGTGAGACCGAACAGTCGCAAAGAGGTGCTCTCGCGGCGTTGAGCGTTAGCCATTCTAATGGTGGGCAGGGATGGTTCTCTCTGGTGAGTAATAGAGAGCAGTTTTGTTGTTGAGACATTAAAGTTAACCAGCCAATTCCTGCCCCAGTCCACAACCGATTAGAGGTCCTTTTCAAGACAAACGGCCAGGTTAGTTTTGTCGGCGACACTTATTTCACATCATCATCATTACCATCGAGGAGTGTTGTGTAGCTCCAGATAGCCTTGGGCTGCAACCACCCGGTACTTCTTGGATTCAATCAGCATTCTGGGAATCGTCTTTGCACAGACATTAGAGTGGCTAGGAGACGACGCTAAAATGTAGTCATGATTATGGATCACCTGAAAGCTTTCATGGAATTGTGTTGAGAGCATCAACCTGTTTGGCCTAAACTTTATTCACAACAGTTGCTGGTTTGTTACTGCGAAACCTGTCACAACGTCTCTCTTTTCTCTCGAGGATTGCCGTTAACACCATGTCCTTACTCCGATTCCATAAATAGAGACTTTCTCATAAACATTCACTAACCCGTGAATGTTTGCAGCACTTTTTCTTCCAAATGGAATACTGCTGCCATATATGGTCTGGTGCCCGCGCTGTTCGCTTTAAGGTCCTCGACAAGATCCAGAGATGGATATGCAATGTTGTTGGTCCTGATCTGGCATCTGGTCTACAGTCGCTCTATCATAGACCTGCTGTCGCCTCCCTCTGTCTTTTCTACAATTTCATTTTCGCTAGCTCCCAGACTGCATGAATTTAAGCGTGCTACTAGGCTGGCATCACGGTCCCACATTTTCACAGTCGAAACGGTTTAATGTGGCCATCTCATCTACTCCAGTAGCTTCATGTCTCGCACCTCTCGTCAGTGGAATTCTTCACTGATAGCTATAATCTCCAACTATTCAAATGTTATGTCAATCGACATCTCCAGATGCCCTGACCTATTCCCTGTCCTTCTCTTCATCCTTTTGCTCCATCACGCCTCTTTACTCTCGCCCCCACTCTGTAACTCTTTGTGCGCTAGTGGCATCCCGCCTTGCTTAAGGTGAAATGCTTAAAAAAAAAACAAATAACAAAACAAACAAAAAACAAAAAACAAAAAATAAAACAAAAACAGAAATTGTACGACAGCTCTTTGATTTTTATGAGTGTCCACAGGAGTTGTCATTTTGATAGCAGATTACGAGTAGAAAAAAGATATCCTGTTCTGTTCTATATCTAGATTTATTAATGATAGTTTATTCATCGCTGTTTATTCGTTACAACCAGTCTTATTTCATTTGTAATCTATCTATATCTCCCTCCTATGTCCGTATTTAGTGATTAATTAGTTCTAGTCTGTTTATATGTATTTATTAATCTCACTCTGTCTCCTGAAAAGTTGCGTTAACAACAGCAAATGTACAACGAAATGTAAATTTGAATATGTTAATGACGCTTCTCAAAGTTCTTGAGATACTCTCCTTGGATTATTTTTTAATAAATGCTAAAATAATTAAGAAATTAATTTTATAGATTTTAAATAAATTTGAGGACAATGATAGAAAAGTGGCTTGTGTCGTCAGAATGACTCACACCTTTTGGGACTTTCACTTTCTGGTTAGATAATAGACTGAGACTTTCGAATTAGTCATCGCAGTTTTGTTATGACTGACACAAAGTGTGCAGCAGGAAGATAGTTTATAAGTGGATTTTTGTCGGCATAGAGAGAACACTTTGGAAGATTAGACATGAGTAATGATTTCTGGCCATTTACACGGCCCTAATATCGCTTTTCTTCGCTTCACCGGGGTACGCATTTGTTTCATAATGTAAAGGATTTGCCTCTGCTTCTGCCATCGTATAGACGAACTTGTAATGAAAGCATTTCGATTGTCTTCGTTTGGTAATCATTTATTTCGTATGCATTACGTTATAATTAGTTTGGTTTCGTTTCGTTTGTTCTACAGCATATCAACCCCAATGGGTTATTTAATGCCGACAAGATTTTTATTGCTGGTAATATTTTTTCTTCAAAAATGCATTGCTGGTAATTTTTTTTACAAAAATGGATTGCTGGTATTTTTTTTTACAAAAATGTATTGCTGGTATTAAAACCTATTTTTTTACACTTTCATAGTGTTTTGACCCCAGTTTGGGGGTTAACTATTTGCCCACAGCTGGGACCCTAACAGCTCCCACCACCCCAGGTCTGGGTGAACCTGGGAACACCAGCAGTTAAGAGATGGTTCCACACTCCTCAAAGCCCACTGATCAGAAGCCTTGCTGTTCGATGTAGTTTATCGTCTTACCCAGGATGGACGTAATAATAGTCCCATAGCATAGTGTGGCCGTAGTATCTCTGCGCACTTGAGCACCTTGATCATCTTCATCCTTATTTATCGTGTGTCTAAATCTCTATGAATGATCTTCCATTCCACTCAGTGCCATTATCACCCCACATTTTCATTTGAATGCCTCCTCTTTAATTGAATTTACCCCAAGCAAGGCAGTAAAGCCACTAAGACACAAGTGTTTACTGGGTGTGAAAGAATAAGAAAGAAGAAAATCTGATGTGTTCATTTCTGCACATAAATCAGTAGTCACTTCTCGACATAGCTATAAATTAAATAGTAGTATAAAATGCGTTCACAGAATTCCAAATTATGGAAAGCTACTCTACTAACTAAAGAAAAAGAAGTCGTGGTGAGTCATAATCACTTATCACCTGAAGTGACGTGGAATTTTAAAGAAGGATAAAAATATTAAAAAAAACCAGATTAATAGTATAAAAATAAAGTTTATGGACAAAAGGTAACTGGAATCTTGAAAGCTATTTTTTTAGAAAATGGCTGGAAACTATTTTTAGAAAGGGAAAATTAACTAGCAACTTTGAAAGATCGAGAAGAATAATCAAAAAGAGAGGAGATGCATTTAAATTTTCGAAGATCAAAGTTGCTCGGAAAACAGAGAGCCGGGAGAGAGTTCTACATGCGAGAAAAAAAACTGTTACATTTTTGCCTGAGATGGCACCTTGCAGGATGATAATTGAAAGATTGTTAGCCCTTATGACAGATCCATGTCCTTTCAATTTTTTTTTTCTTGGGGGTGCTTATGAGGTTCTTGCAATGAACTTTTTTCTTGCTTGATCGTTTCTGTGATGCGTTCTACGTAGGCATGCCTAACATGGTTATGTAACATCTCAATTTCTAATGCTTGGGTCTTTGTAATTCTGCTGTTAATTTGCGAAGATTCGCAGACCTTCTCTTATAATATCATAATCTAATCTCTCAAAATAAACTATAAAATTACTTCTTTTTGCTCCTGGGCAGAAATAGTGGGTAATTCAATTATAAATTTCACCAGCAAAACAATCGCGTATTTAAAAAAAAAAATACACAAAAAATTAGAAATGGATAACAGTACAGATAGTTAATATTTCTTTTAATTAAGTTTGGACAACTTTTAGTGATTTTCCAAGCGTAGCTTAGATGTGGGGCACCCAGTGAGGATCGAACTCAGTACTCAGTTATAATTGTTCTAGAGAGACAAGCTTGTTAACCATTACGCCGCCTCGAGGTGCCCAGTTTTGGACAACTTTTATCCTAACACCAATATACGCGTTGAACTCCCATTTTAACTCGGCGTTGTCATATTCCTTTTGATTGGGTGAACGGTTAAAACCCATGCTATTATTACGCTCAGTGGTTAGTGTGTGTGTGTGTGGGGGTATCACCTCAGGAAGGCAGGCAGGCAGTCTGTTATGTGCCATACGTGATACCCGCTTTCGATACATAACCGACGAGGCAGATTTTTTCCCCGCAGTAGATTGCCATTTCTTTCTGCGGTAGACCAGTTGCCATCCAAGGCTATAGAACCCGGTCTGTCTTGCTATTTACCCATACATGGGGGAGAGGGAGAAGACGAGGTTTCATGCCTTTCCCAATTGTATTAGCACGTAAGAGAATGTAATGGATTCGACTGGATTCGAACTCAGCTCTCCGATTTTTCAATCCGAGCCGCTATACTAAAAGGGAAAGAACTAGGGTTAATTCCTGGTGTCAACCGCTCACTAAAGAGGAACACTTGGCATTTTCTGTTCACAGACCTATATACACGCGAGACCCCCACTTTAACCTTGGCCTTGTTCGATATTCTCTTGGGAGGGGGTGATCAGATTAGTACTAAACCGCATTTAACTGATGTCAAAGTTTTACGCAATCTTTGTAAATAAACAGACATTCACTGACATCCAATCAATTTTAAATACATATATATATATATATATATATATATATATATATATATATATATATATATATATATATATATATATATATATGTATTTAAAATTGATTGGATGTCAGTGAATGTATATATATATATATATATATATATATATGTATTTAAAATTGATTGGATGTCAGTGAATGTCTGTTTATATATATATTATATACGACGCTGAATCAATAAGACCGCAGTGTGATTTTCGTTAAACTTTTATTTGAAATTCTCATTGTATAATTTTTTATTTACGTTATTAATGAGGAAGCTTTGAATTGGGTACATTGACAAGAAAGGAGATTATGTTAAAAATATTTATGTAAAAAATTATTTTAAAAAATTTATATTAATCATGTATATTGATCATTATACAGTGAAAACTTCAGATCAAAATTCAGCAAATAAATACATGCCAAATTACGGATTTATTCATCGACTCCCATGTACATGCACGCACACACACACACACACACACACACACACACACACACACACACACACACACACACACACACGTATATATATATATATATTTATACAATTTATGCATGGAGTATGTATGTGTTTATGATCCGTACGTATATAGACTTGAGTATCAAGGAATTAGTGTGAAAATGAACGCAATTAACTCGAGTGAAATTTGAACTTGGTTTGCTGATTCTACATTTTGCACCGATAACCGTTAGGCTACCCGTTAAGTTTGATATAGATAATTATGTATGAAAGGGGAAAAAATAATGTCTCATATGACAAACAGCGACTGTCTTGTCTAACATGACTTTCCTGTGTCGAACAAAAAGAGAAGGACAAGTGTTTAAATGCTTATTTATGTTTGCTTTTATAAGTTCCTGTTGAACGCCTTTCTCTATTTTCTGAACATTTTATTCAGGTTTGTAGGTAGCATACAGGCAGAGACATATGAACTGGGCCATTGTAATGTAACAGACGACGTTTAAAATTTCTTTTTTTTTCTTTTTTTTTTTTAGATACTTTTTAAAAATCTATTTTAAAATTGAATTTTCCCAAAAGAAGATAGATGTTAATTATATATAACTGAAAACAAAAATTAACGTGGTAGAAATAACACTTTATGAAGAAGATTTATAAACATAACTTTTGGGACTGTTGTATCACGAAAATCCGACTTGGAAAATGTTCCAGTAAAACTTGGTGTACTCTTGTCTTGAAATTAGTTTGAATGCATTTAATTAATTAAAACAAAGCATGCAAACGTTCTCATCAAATCATGAATCCGAAATCGACGAGCCGAGTTCAGATTCCGGGTTAATCTGCTATGTGCACTTCTGCACATAAATCCGTCTCTTCTCCCCACAGCTATGGGTTAAATAGAAGAGTAAAATGAGCTCAGAGAAGGAAAACTAAATACCAAACCGTGGAGAATGCAATGGGAAGTACTCCACTAATTTGCCCTTAAGTATGCAAGGCAATTTAAAGATACTAAAGAAAAGGACGCTGTGGAGTCTGAAGTGACGTGGAAAAAAAGGATAAAAATATAATATATAAAAGTATAAAAATAAAATTTATGAACAAAAGGTTACTGGAATTTTGAAAGGTAATTTTTAGAAAATGGTACGAAACCATTTTTAGGAAGGAAAAAGTAACTACCAACTTTGAAAAGGGAAATTCTTCAGACAAGAGTAGCGCAAAGATTATCGGCCTAGTCTGTTGCATTCACTTTCGAACCAACATTCTTGACAAATTCATGAATCCACCTCTTCTCCCAGATCCAGCTATAGGTTAAGTAAAACATATACTGGACTTTCTAACCATGAGTGGCAGCCAGTCTAGTAGAAGGTCAACTAAATTTTTTAAAAAATGTGGAGAAAATAATGGGTATCACACTAATATCTTTCACAAGAAATCATGGCAATTCACAGATATTAACAGAAAGGGATCTGTGGTAATCCACGTCCATGTTCAGAAGGGACATGGCCTTAAAACATTTGCAAAATTGCAATGTTCTAAGAAAGTTATATTCTTTATCTTGTTCAATGTGACTACACGGTCAGTGAATGTACGAAACAAGTTATGTACGAAACAGTGGAGAGAAAATAAATGTTAAAAAAACGCCTGAAATTATTTAAAATCATGAAAGAGTAGAAAATTTGCTTAATAAACCGAAGGAACATTTTACCCACCTTCATACTACTACTACTACTACTATTTGTACTACTACTACTACCTCTACCATCACCACTACCACTAGAGAGTCAACTAAAATGGTGGAACGTAAGGACAGATGTTCTCGGACTAAGATAAATCTTTCGTCTTTCTGACATTAACCAAGAAGATAGAGGTGTTGTCATGTGATGTGATGTTAGATGCGAGTCAAGTTCAAAGCTCTTTCTGTGTGAAGAAAAACCTATAATTTAATTTAAAGGCTGATAGATATATTATAATAAAATTATATAATTATAAAAAAAGTCAAATGATTGAAATGATAGAAAAATTTCGCTTGGTTAGACAATAGTAATAAATTCAATTAAACATTTCCAGACATTATACATATTCATTCATAACGGAATTGGGCATTTAGCCTCGTATTAAGTAACATTTTATGCGCCATCTTCGTTTAGTCAGTTTATCTTTGTTTAATCAGTTTTCTTTCTCTTGTGCATATATGGAGGTAAGTTAATAATTCCGTTATCCATAGATGACACAATTATCGGTCTACAAATATTTATTTTTCAACATAAATCAACGCTTATCTGTCTATATCTCTGAGATGAGGTATTATGATTACTTGCGTTATTTACATTACTCGTTCTGCTGTCCTCATCTTCATTGCCATTTTCACAACGTTTCTGTCATTTTACTATCCGGCCTTCTTCAGGTGATTGGCTCTCTGAGATGAGATATTAAGATTACTTGCATTATTTACATTATTCGGACTGTTATGCTTATATTCGTTGCCATATTCACAACGTTTCGGATAAAGACGTTGGTTAGATCCAGTGACTAGACCCAAAGTGTTGTGAGTTCAATATCAGGCTACAAAATTTGAGGAGTTGAGTTAAGTGGAAATAACTGAGGCACCCTTAAGAGGCATGTCACGTGAAAATAGAACAATATACTCTGATGGACGAAATAAAGGGTTCGTTTCGAAATTCCAATCACCTGAAGAAGGCGAAGCCGAAACATTGTGAATATGACAATAAAGATGAGGATAACAGATCAAATAATGTAAACAATACAAGTAACTCAACGCTTTTCCATAAAGCGTGAGAATCGACCAGTGAAAACTTTCAGACCAATAATCAAACAACAACTGTGTCAGGCTATGAACGTATTGACCTACTGCCACATGTAAGCCAGTAGCCGTTTCTTTGAAAGACACAGATCTGGTGGTTTAAAGCATGTACTCTTTTTATATATATTTTACATGTAAAACATAAAATATAACAGCAGTTACACATCTCAGCTGAATTTATACCAAAAATATTAAGACTTGTACTAAGCATCATAGAATAATTCATAGAAATTATCTTGAATTAGTTTATATATTTTTAATTTAATTTTCATTTGGAATTCAAACGCAACAAAATAATATTTTACCAAGTGGGTACTTTCAAAGATTCGTGATGCCTAAAGTTTAATAATCATTCTTGAAGCTATTATTTAATTTTAATTTCAAGCTAATAAATTAAATTTAATATTTCCAATAAGTAAAATACTTCCCAAACTAATTTAAATTGTCTGGAAGGAGTTTTCATTTTGAAATCAACAACATTCGCTGATTTTAGTGTCATTTTTAGCCATCTGTTATCGCAATGAAACCCTTTTTTTTAAAAAAAACTTTCAAAAATAAAATCTACTTTTCTGAAACTTTATTTGAGGAATATTAGCTGATTTAAATTTTATCTGATTTGAAACAAATATTACTTTAAGTTTCAAATATCACAGAAATGCATTCTTTAACATGGCGTGAGCTGTTTATTTAAGTTATTGACAGCTTGGATGAGAGACGGAAGTTTATTCTTTTTCTACGGTGGATATACAAGGTGCGGCTGGTATTTGAGGACATACAGATTTAAGATTAATACTGCTTCCCACTAACTTCTAATGCTTTTATTTTTCAGAAATCAAGAATGGCAAACCTTATGATAACAAATGAAATGAAAAATCATGCTGTGATTGTGGCATTAAAGGCTGATCAGAGCGATTTGGATATTGCACGTTTCCTCAGAGTTGCAAGATCGTTTGTCCACAAGATACGAAAAGAGTTAGAAGACGCTGACAGTTCCCCAATGTCTGTATCAAAACGTAAAAGACATTCTGCACATTCTGATAAAGTAAGAACAACCGAATTTATTCAGGAAGTCAAGCAGACAATTGATGAAAACCGAGGTCAATCAATGAGGTCAATTGCCAAAAAAGCTGCATGTGTCTGAAAAAACAATCAGAAGGAGTGTCCATGAAGACATTCGAAGTCCTACGTGATGAAGAGCGGTTAATTTATGTCTAAAAAAACAAACAAAAGAAAACCGTTTAAACAAACCCAAAAGGCTTTTAAACAAACTTAAAAATCCTTCAGAAGCTGGTGTGATTTGGTTTTTCTTAGATGAGAAAAATTTTGATCAAGATCAAAAACTTAGTAGAAGAAATGACAGATGGTTTTGTTCAGATCCTTCTGAGGTGTCAAGAATGATGCGCACAAAGTTTCCTTCAAGTGTTATGGTATTGAGTGATGTTAGTAACGAGGAAAATGTTATGGCACCACGCTTTTCTGCACAACGTCTTAGAGTAAATGCTGCTGCTTACGTCGAGGTTCTAGAAACAGTTGTCAAGCCCTGGATTGACAACATATGCAAAGGCAGGTTTTACATATTCCAGCAAGACTCGGCTCCATCCCATAAGGCTCTACGAACACAAGAATGGATGGCTGACCATTTGTACGACCACATCACACCCAACATTTGGCCTCCTAACTCTCCAGATCTCACTCCACTAGACTATTATGTGTGGAGTGTTGTTGATAAGGAGGTTATTAAACAGCCTCATAACACCAAAGAGTCTCTTAAAACTGCAATAGTTCGAGTAATGTCTGACATAAATAAGGACCAATTAATCAGAACTTGCAGCCGATTTCGACCTCGTGTAGAGGCAGTTATTGATGCTAGTGGTGGTTTTATTGAATAAAATAATAGTTAGCTAAATTTCATGTTTACTTGTTTGTAATCAAATATAGTTAGTAAAATATTTGTTCAGCAAGTATTTTACTAATCCATAAAATCTGTCTTCGGATACCAGCCGCACCCTGTATATGTACAATTTACTTGAGGAATATAACATGGGCGCTTTTTTATATAATTTTTAACTACTCAGTAAAAAAAAAAAAAATAGGAAAATATTCTCCATAATCTAATGTTTTATTTATTTATTTTTATTATAAAACATACGATAGTTATCGCACTTATTTTCTGATAATCTCGTGTATTTACAAAAATCGGTACTTTTATACACAAAAATACATTTCAAAATTCTTTTAAAAATATTGGTGTTCGACGAACTGTACTAAGGTTTACCATTTTTGATTAGTAAATATAATAATAATGTATATATGTATGTGTATACTGTGTGCGTGGATGTATGTGCGTTTATGGTTGTATGTGTATGTGGGTATATATGTGTATACAGATATGCACAAAACAAACAAGCACAGAGATAGACAGACTCACTTCCAATTTCTAAGCCAGGGCCAATGATAAACCAGAGCAATTGATGCGATTTACGACACCGTATCCTCAGAGACCCCCTCCCCCAACAAAAAAAAACAAAAAAAAAAGAAAAAATATTCCAATACATAGTTTTATATTTCCTCTTTTAGTTAACCTGAAGGCAAACAGAATATAAGCTAAGCTTTTCTCCAGCGAAACGCGTCTTTGATTAAAGATTTTCCACTTTATCGCATCTTTTTTCTCTTTTGTTTCGGAAGCTATTTTACATCCTACAAAAACATCCTATACATACCGTATATACTCGCGTATCATGCGACTTTTGAAGACCTAATTTTGAAGCTAATTTTAAGAGGGTCGCATTATACACGAGATATAAAATTAGCGTATATACTGATGACCCTGGCTACGCCGTTGACCAAACTATATATCCATTTAGTCAAAAAGTACAGCTGTATTTAAAATAAACATGATGTTGATAAAACTGATTTATTTAATTGTACCCAATAATAATGCATGTAATATTCACATATTAATATCATATTATAAAATACAAATATATTACGTTTGTAAGATGTTAGACAGTTTCTCGTTTAGTTCTTTATCGTTGTATGCATTTACGCAACGATACTTTTATCATTCTCTTTTACTTTTTTAACTTATTTAATTAGAAGATTGGATAAAAAGATAGAAGAAAAGAGGTTAGTCTATTGTAATTTGTTCTCTCAAAAAAAGGAACTCGTATGATACATGAGATACATGATAAAATCATTTTTTTATCAGTGAAAGTTTGGGGGTCGCACAATACGCGACATCGCTCGCTACACGTGTATATACAGTATATGTATATATGTGTGCGTGTGTATATATATATACATATATATGTATATACACATACATATATACGCTTTTAAATACGTGTACATACATAGACACAGACATGTACATATATTAGAGCCTTTTTTACACACTTGTATATGAATGTATACATATACATACCTATTGATATATATATATATATATATATATATATATATATATATATATATATATATCTCGAGAATTTGTCTTTTATTTAAACTGAAGATGCCAAAGAGAGCATACGTTTCTCTGGTGAAACGCGTCTTTACTAAAATTACACACCTTATCTCATTATCTTAACAAACACCCAAATATATATATATATATATATATACCGATTGTATCAAGCAGCATCCACATGGGATCAGGTGACAACAATTGAATTATTCACACTATTCCAGCACCCTCTTCAGTATTCCTACTGATATGGATAAGGCTAAAGTACTTCCATTTCTTTGTCGCATTCATAAATCTTCCATTATTTTTTTTCAAGGCTCTCCCGGAACTCTTTCAACCGGACTAACAAGTAGTCTGTTTTTCTTTGTTTGCAATTAAAGAAATCAAATTTCAAAATCCAGGTTTTTATTTGAACATGAATCACTGGCATCGTGGGCAATGACCTTAATCAGTAGAGCCAATGCATTCCGTCAGATGATAGAGATTAAAACTTCTCATCAAGATTCTCTCCTGAATCTATCTTACATGTTTATAAATCCATCATTCGCCCATATTCCTGCATACATGGTCTGGTGCCCCTGCTCTGTATTCAGAGATTCTTGATAAAATCAAAAGAATTATCACTAATATTATTGGTCCTCACCTTGCGTATCGCGATAAACTACATCCGGCGACTTGGGTAAGACGCTAAACCACATCCGCGTCCTGGGTAAGACGATAAACTACGTCCTCCTGATCAGAGACCTTCTCTAATCAGGAGGATCTGAGAAGCGTGGAACCATCTCTTAATTGCCGGTGTTCCCAAATCCATTCTAACCCGGGGTGGTAGCATATTTAACCCCCAAACTGGGGATAAAATACTATGAAAGTGTAAAAATAAGTTTTAATACCAGCAATAAATATTTTAAGGAAAAGTTATTACCAGCAATAAATTTTTTAAGGAAAAATTATTACCAGTAATACATTTTTAAAGGAAAAGGGTATTACCAGCAATAGATTCTTGGAAAAAACATTACCAGCAATAAAAATCTTGTCGGCATTAAATAACCGATTGAGGCTGATATGCCGTAAAACAAACAAAACCAAACGAAGCCAAACCTGGCGTCTCGGCTTCTGTGACTTTCCCACCGACGTAATCTAGCTTCACTGTGACTTTTTTTGTTTTTATAGATACGTTCATGCTAATTGTTCGGATGGACTCTTCGCTGTGGTACCGCGAATTTATGAATTTAAATGCAGTGCTAGATTGGCAGCAAGGTCTCATCAGTTCACATTTGAATTGGCTAGATGTAATCGTAAGTTTTATACTAACAGTTTCTTTTCTCGCTTGTGGAACTCCATTCTGGCTCCATGCTTTCCAGCCAACTTTAATTTTCAAGAATTTAAATGCAATGTCAATCGCTAACTATTGACTTCTTGATTACTCTTCTATTGTTCTCGCTCCTTAATAATGTTTCTCTTTTTTCTTATTCTTTCACACTCAGTAACCTCTTGTGTCTTAGCTTTACTCTCTTGCATGGGGTGATATGATTAAAATATCCTGGCACAGTAGGTGAGCACACAGTCAGAATTAACTTATTATTAATAGGAAAGTTTGTAAATGCAGGTAAAATAATACCAATAACAGCAATCGTAGCAGTTATTCTCGATAATCATTGCTAATTTAGTGATCAATGTTTTGATCTCGTGTTATGCTAGAATAGAATTTGCACTTAATTTTACTTAAAAAGAGCAGGGTTGACCTCACGTTTCTCATGGCTGTCGAATGTATCCGGTTTTACAAGCATCTGAAAGAATCATAATGCACGCACTTATATTCACCCCCGCGCTCCGTGAGGGCTTTTGCTCTTTCAGACATCGTAAAAGAGAATACAAGGACAACATTTCGGACGCGAGGTCACTCACGCGCACAGATCGGGCATGATTGTACGAAATAATGGGGCGAATAAAAGATTCAAGTGTTATTCATTAGTTCACACTTAAAAAAAATCACTCCAAGCGCTAAGCCGCAAGGGGCTGCTGTTGGATTGAAAGACAACGAAAAGACTTTAAAAGAAACCGGAAACCCAATTCTAAACAGGAAACAAGGGATAAACCTTAAAAAAAACCGGACGATTAAGGAAAAAATAAATAAATAGTAAATACAATTTCTGAATTTAGGCGGAGGCGTTAGATATATATAGAGTTGAAATAGACTTTACAAAGAACCGGAAAACTAATCCTCAACAAGAACAAAAAAGGATAAATGTCTACTGATAAGTTTTCGTCGGTACGACTTCATTACATGATCTTATGGCGGACTAAGATAAGATAAAACATTTGCTGTTGTTGGAAAAGAGTTATTACGAGTGAGTTTAATCCTCTCCGAGTGCCTCTTACGAACCTGTATTAAACCAAGTAAATACGAGCATTGATTAATAAATAAAGTCCCCAGTCTTATATAATATGATAGAATGAAACTAGTAGAAAAAAAGAAGTAAATTTATTACTCTTCAAAATTGTAAGCTTATTTTTTAAACTAATTGCCATTTCGTGCTACATATCTCAAATATTCTATCCATTTCCTTCATGAAAAACATTTTCTGCTTTACATTTGATCCATTTGTATACAAAATTTTCAGCTTGGACATTGCATAAAACATTTGATCATTCAAAGTGTGTTTCAGTTCAAAAGTTTGACAATACCAGAAGTTTGATGATACCAAATCGAGGCTGCGGATTGAATTTAAGATGGTTTGTTGTCGGCCATAGCGCCTTTTGTTGTGTTGATACAAAACAATTTTCCGTCCAGGTTTTAGTGGGCGCATGTTTTCATCGCTTTCTTATGTTTATAAAATTCGATCGAAGCGCAACCTTCAAGTACCAAATATTTTACCATTCAATATTATGCGACTCGGACATAGTATTCATGACTGATCTCAGACATTGAACTGAGACACGTTTGAACAGAAATTCATATATTAACAAATGTCCAGTCAAATATATTTCTGTATTTACTATTAGCGACGCCACGGAGTATGAAAACTTAACAGTCAACCCTTTTGTTGTATAAATACACATGAAATGGAATCTTTTGTTTTTTAATTTTTTATTTTATCTATCTTATAATAAAAGTCTATGAATATTTATTTCACGCCTGGCTTATATATATATATATATATATATATATATATATATATATATATATATATATATGTATGTATGTATATATATATATATATGTCAAACAGGCGCCAAGCGGACGACTGATTTAGATAAGAGAACTGCCACTTGAAATATTATACACTAAATGTTTATGCAATCTGCGATATCATAGGTGGGATTCATTTTTTAAAAATACGTCAAATTTTTCATTCACTCTTTCGTTTTTTCTATCTTTAAATACCAGAAGTCTCTTCAGGACGCAAACTATGAAGAGTCTCCACAAATTCCTTGACTTGGGAATGGCTATGTATTCATGGGAAAGATAGTAAGATGGTTTCTCTTTGCCTTCTCCATGGATATTTACAGAGATTAATCTGTCATAAATCTGTACGTGTAGCCACTCAGTGCAGAGCGAAATCGGTAATAGTAATAACTGAGGCATGGTCAGCATGAAAGCTGTCATGTGATCGATGTTTGAGAGATTCTTTTGTTGGGCATCAGTTGAAATTTGGCACTGCTTGATTTCTGAGATTTTAATTTCCTCATCGAGGATTTTTTAAAAATTATTATTGCTCAGCCGATCGTAATGGAACTATCAGCCATTTGCCTACAAGCGATCGTTTGGCAATCATTGGCCGAGCAGCCAGTATTGATTTCAGTTGAAATTTATAAAATCTTTCACTTAAAACAATTTTTAATAATAATAAGTTTCCAGTAACTGTTATCGCTCTTTCCAGTATTAATGCAGGTTTTATGGCTGACCTTTTATTTGAAGTCATGCGGAATGTGAGAAACTTGATTATGTTATTATTTTCTCTTCCAGTTACATGTGTTAGCCATTTTAGTTGTTGCTGCTCTTGGTAATCTTCAAGTGATGAGGTTTCTGTTATTTCATAGAATTCTTTGTGAATCTATAAGTTCCAAGAGCCACTCGAGATAGAAAGCTACTGTTTAAACTATTACCTTTATACTTTTGATCAACAAACATAAAGTCACTGAAGGTGGAGGTTTATCAGATGAGTTTATTGTGTGGGTTTATCCTTGACTTGAAGAAGTAAAAATTGTAGTGTTTTTTACAATCTGTGATATGAAATATCCATTTGACTTATATTTACCTTTTGGATTAAAGCCTAGATTTTTAAAAAAAGTTAGGTTTACAGTTTTTTCTTCCTCTCAAGAAAATCATTTCATGACTGGTATTACTTTCATCCAGGATAACGTCTCGTCAGTAGACGGATTTTTCGATCTGCTTCAAATACCAGAAAGAAAATCCTGAATTTGTCATAGACTGTTGCTATTTAATGAAGACTTCGCCTCAATATGGTGACCCCTAAAAATCATCTTATGTGAGGAGTATTTTTTCCTGTATGGTGCGAGGGTAGCGTAAGAGTAATGGAATTTTGAATTTAAGCGCAATAGTAGACTGGCGTCGAGATCTGATCAATTTACAGTTGCCCTAGCGAGATGTAGCCGTAAGTTCTATGCTAACAGTTTTTCTCGCACTTCTCGCTTGTGGAACTCCCTTCCAGTTCCATGCTTTACAGCCAACTTTAATCTGCAAAAATTGAAATGCAATGTCAATCGCTATCTACTGTCCTGGAATTAGCCACATGAGATCAAGTTCCGGCATTGCTTGATGTATTTAATTTCGCACTAATAACTTTGGAAAAGGTATGAATCCATTTCATCTCCCTCCACCCATCTATGAGTCAAACAGTCTGAGTTCTCTTGGAGATGGATGGAAACGTGACGCGATGCGCCTTCTCGGGTTAACGTTCTCTGCTGACACGAAGTGGAAAGTCTATATTGAATCCATTGCTAGCTCAACTGCTAAGAAAACCATTGTGTCATGCTAGACAATTTTTCTCTCCGGTATCTAAGTCTACTAATCGTCCAAGTCTACCGGTGTCCCCGCTATTTACCTGGAGCTCCTTGATGAAATTCCAAGAAGAATCAGCAATATTATCGGTCCTGATATGGCGGATCGGCTTCAGTCATTTTCCCACCGGCGTAAGGTTGATTGTCTGTGTCTTTTCCATAAATACTTTCATGGTAATTGTTTAGATGAGATCTTCGCTATGGTACGTAGACTTTATGAATTTAAGCGCTATACGAGACTGGCGTAGAAATCTCACCAGTTTACAGTTTGAACTAGCGAGATGTAGCCGTAAGTTCTATGCTTACAGTTTCTTTTCTCGAACTTCTCGCTTGTGGAACTCCCTTCCAGTTCCATGCCTTACAACCAACTTTAATCTGCAAAAATCGAAATACAATGTCAATCGCTATCTACTGTTCTCCTGATTGCTCTTGTCTCTTTCTGTTCATTACGAATGTTTCTGTTCCTAATTTCTCCACACCTTGCGTCTTACTGGCTAAACTGTGTTGCTTGGGGTGATACCGATTAAAAAAAAAAAAAAAAAAAAAATCTAGATTTCGGATGGAAAATGCAAATTATCAATTTTCACCGGGAAATATTTTGGCTGATTAAGGGTAGTGTGATGGTTATCAACACGAAAAGTTTAATCGGCGACCCGTGTCCAAATTTAGTGCTACTATGTTGCATTCACTTTCGCACTAATGACAATGGGCAAGGCATGAATCCATGTCTTCCCTCCTCACTTGTAGTTCAAATAGCAGAGTAGACTGGTCTATGTAGCCTTGGGTTGCAAGCAGTCTAAGAGAAAGACAACTCTAATTTCAAAGCGTCCTGGGTAAGACGATAAACTACATCCGGCTTCCTGGGTAAGATATTTACCACGGTTACTTGAAGTCAGAACATGGATTAAGGTTGGACGATGAGGGCCCAGGAAGTTTGCGTCCTGGGTAAGACGATAAAGTATGATCAGGAGGTTTTGAGTGGCGTAAAACCACCTCTTAATTGCTGGTGTTCCTAGGTTCACCATGCACCTGTTAGTGTCCCAACAACTGGCAAATACTTAACACCATGTTTGGGGTCAAAACACTACTAAAGTGTAAAAATAGGTTTTAATACCAGCAATAAATTTTTGAAGGAAACATTAGGACCGGCAATACATTTTTGAAAAAAAATATTACCAGCAATAGATTTTTGAAGAAAAAGTATTACCAGTAATACATTTTTGAAAAAATATTACCAACAATATATTTTTGAAAAAATAAATATTACCAGCAATAAAATTCTTGTCCGCATTAAATAACCCATTGAGGTTGATATGCCGTAAAACAAACGAAACCAAACTAATATATACTGAGATAGATAGATAGATAGATAGATAAAAATATTACCAGCAATAAAATTCTTGTCGGCATTAAATAACCCATTGATGTTGATATGCCGTAAAACAAACCAAACCTAACCAAACCAAACCGAATTTCAAAACCGTTGAGGCGATAACTGAAGAATCACTTCACTGTATTCCCTAAGACGTCGTGGTAATTCACAGAAAATAAAAACAACTCATCTATAGAGAACCGTTATTATCTTGAAGCGACGTGATTTAAAAACCCCAACTGTCCTTTGTGAACTTTTAATGAATTCAAAGGAATCCCATTTGCCACGCAACACCCAGGTTCGAATAGACGGGAGTCATGTGAGTATTTTATTGTCAGCAGCAGAAATTTGCAAACGTCAAAGTGCCATTTCGAAAAAATATCGCAGTGTGAAAGAGATGGCGAGTTTTCACAAATGCCGGAAATGTTTCTTTGAAAGCAAGTAATTCATTATTAGGAACAAGAATTCTTCGATTGGACGTTTAATTTATTCATTCGGCTATGTTTTTGTTTTGCTATGCAATTAGATATTCCCACATGAAAAGATATCCACAACGATGAGCTTCGGTGTTGGTTGGGTTGAGACTAAGTCATAAGCAAAATCTACTTGCAGCTGATCCTTCCTCTGGTCTAACAGCTCAATCCTTCAAAATTAGAAATTGGCGCAACACAATCTTCTTCACGCCATCATGTGGTTCTATGGCCTATATATACAGGGTGGTCCAGAAGTAGGTGGACTGTATGTGGAACAGGTTTATGTATCGGTTATATTATTACAACTGAGTATCTTGATGAAACATTTCCTGAGAAATGGATTGGCCGAAGAGGTCCAATTGATTGGCCGGCACGTTCACCAGACTTGACCCCAATGGATTTCTTCTTTTGGGGAGTACTCAATCGTCGAAAACCAAGAAGTGTCAGTTATTTGAAAAATTACATAAGAGATGCATTTCAAGAAATTAATACCCAAAAAGACTTGTGCAAAAAAGTTTGTCGGAGCGTCAGAGGTAGACTTCAAAGCAGTGTAAATTGTGATGGAAAACATTTTGAGCACCTGCGTTGATAAAATTTAAGGGCTTTTGTATTATTGTTCACAATTAAATTAAAGGGCTTTTGTATTATTGTTCACAATAAAATTTAAGGGCTTTTGTATTATTGTTCACAATAAAATTTAAGGGCTTTTGTATTATTGTTCGCAATAAAATTTAAGGGCTTTTGTATTATTGGTCACAATAAAATTTAAGGGCTTTTGTATTATTGGTCACAATAAAATTTAAGGGCTTTTGTATTATTGTTCCCAATAAAATTTAAGGGCTTTTGGATTATTGGTCACAATAAAATTTAAGGGCTTTTGTATTATTGTTCCCAATAAAATTTAAGGGCTTTTGTATTATTGGTCACAATAAAATTTAAGGGCTTTTGTATTATTGGTCACAATAAAATTTAAGGGCTTTTGTATTATTGGTCACAATAAAATTTAAGGGCTTTTGTATTATTGTTCCCAATAAAATTTAAGGGCTTTTGTATTATTGGTCACAATAAAATTTAAGGGCTTTTGTATTATTGGTCACAATAAAATTTAAGGGCTTTTGTATTATTGTTCCCAATAAAATTTAAGGGCTTTTGTATTATTGGTCACAATAAAATTCAAGGGCTTTTGTATTATTGGTCACAATAAAATTCAAGGGCTTTTGTATTATTGTTCCCAATAAAATTTAAGGGCTTTTGTATTATTGTTCCCAATAAAATTTAAGGGCTTTTGTATTATTGGTCACAATAAAATTTAAGGGCTTTTGTATTATTGTTCCCAATAAAATTTAATTGTCAATGTAATAATTGTGTTAGTAAATATAATTGTATGTATATGTAATCTCACAATAAATGCAATTATTTACTGTCCACCGACTTTTGGACCACCCTGTAGATATATTACGCAATTGAATAACAAATTTGAAAATTTTTGTGCAAAATGTTTCGTCCTAGATACGGATATCTGCATGAACAGGATCTCCTGTGTTGGTTTGGTTTGGTTTGGTTTACGGCATATCAACCTGAATGGGTTATTTAATACCGACAAAATGTTTACTGCTGGTAGTATGTTTTTTTTATCAAAAATGTATTACTAGTAATATTTTATTTTTAAAAACGTATTGCTGGTAATATATTTTTTTCAAAAAAGTATTGCTGGTAATATATTTTTTTCAAAAATGTATTGCTGGTAATATTTTTTTCAAAAATGTAATACTGGTAATTTTTTTTCAAATGCTGGTAATAATATATTTCTGGCAATATTTTTTCCTTAAAAAATCATTGCTGGTAATAATTTTTTACAAAAATGTATTGCTGGTACTAAAATCTATTTTTACACTTTCATAGTGTTTTGACCCCAGTTTGGAGTTAACTATTTGCCCATAGTTGGGACCCTAACAGATGCTACCACCCCGGGTCAGGGTGGACCAGGGAAGAGGTGGTTCTACGCTCCTCAAAACCTCCTGATCAGAAGTATTGCTGTCGGATGTAGTTTATCGTCATACCCAGGACGGTCCTGTGTTGTGAAGTTCTTGTGGAGATGTACGAGGTCAGATAAAAAAAATATCTGGACTGATGCTATAAAAAGAAAACTATAAAACATATCAATTCGGCATTTAATCTCCTTCAAAGTAGTCCGCTTTCTGAAGCCACACATCCTCCGACAACTCACGCACGGTAATTCAGCTGGTGTAGGTATTTACTAAGTACAAAGTTTTTCTCTTTTTTTTTTTGCCTGTAACTTTTATCTCCCTTGGACTGGTGGCAACGGGTGGTAGTGTGTATGTTATAACAATAACGGTCTATTCAAGAATGTTTACGATACCGGGATTTACAAATACCAACGACATGAAAGAGAAGGTTATTTTTTTTATCATTTCACCCCAAACAAGGCGGTAATGCTACTAGTACGCAGGAGGACTTACAGGGAATGAAAGTGAGAGAAAAGACATAGTATAGGGAGGATTGAGGACGGAATAAAGATGAATGGATTCAAGAAGATAGAAGATGGCGATTGACGACATATTTAAATTTTTGAAGATTGTAGTTATCAGGGAAGCAAGTAAATGGGAGGAAGTTCCACGGGCGGGAAGTGCGAGAAAAAACTTTGGAGTAGAAATGGCAATTGCATTTAGCTTTTTCAACAGTAAACGGATGGGACCTAAATGCCAATCTAGTAGCATACTTAAATCAATGATCTTGTTAATCCTTCTTTGGATTTTGTCAAGAGCTTCGAGATGAATAGCAGGAACACCAGATCAGATATGGCAACAGTATTCAATGCATGGACGAATAGCAGATTTATAAATGTTTATTCTGACGGGAAAAATTCTTTAGTACATCAACAATAATGACAATGATAATGATGATGATGATAATAATGTTGATAATAATGAGGATACTGATAATAGTAATAATATTAAGAATAATAGAAAAAGGATATTTTAAAATCCTCATCTGAAAACTATCAGAGGGGAACTCTCTGCCTCTGGTCAGGGAGGAACCCGGACGAGGCTCCGCCGAAGGGCAGAGCCTCGTTCGGGGAGGTTGACCAACCCGATCCCGTTTATACGGGTTCTACGGGCAATTTTTGCGGGAGCCTACGGGCTCGGAAAGCCCACATTAAACCGGCCTTGTGCCGCATTTGACACACGAGGACGTGTTAATGAACATAGTGTGAGTTCAGTCTTTTTTGGACGACTCAGCTAGCCGGTCGAACTCTCTGCCTCTAGGCTGAGGGGAACTCTCTTCCTCTGGACAGGGAGGAACCCGGACGAGGCTCCGCCGAAGGGCAGAGCCTCGTTTGGGGAGGTTGACCAACCCGATCCCGTTTATACGGGATCTACGGGCATTTTTTGGCCGAGCCTACGGGCTCGGTGAACCCACATTAAACCGGCCTTGTGCCACATTCGACACACGTGGGCGTGTTGCTGAACATCGTGTGAGTCAGAGACAGAGTCGCGTCAGACGATTACTGTAAGACATTGGAATAGTGATACTTCGAGACAACATAGTTCTCTCTAAGCTAACCTGATTGTTATTGCTAACACTTCTACTCTTTTGTACATATATTCTGTGTTATTCCATACCTGTGTTCGAGTTATTCTTCATTGGTTCTACCTTGAACCGTCACCGTGGTACAAGGACATGGACCATAACAGACACGGTTATTTTTTATACTATAGATAAAATAGTTGGTAAATAATTTTCTCGTGGGCATTACTGACATATGTTAGTAAGTGACCACTTGAAAAAGATTCCAATCCTATCAGTGAATGTCCAAAGCTTCATTGATCTCGCAAAAGAAAGTAGACAAAAATGAAAAAAAAAACATTCACAATCAAATTGATCGATTACAGGCAGCATCGGAAAAAATCCACAACACTCATACGAAGAAGCAGACAAAGCGTCAGACATTATGAAACGGAACGATAGTATTTTATTACAGATAATGAGAGATGGGTTGCTTGAAATGTTGAAAAGACATTGGTTCGTTTCAGGGAAATATCAAAGACTTTGAAGACATTGCGAAACAGGGAGAAATGTTAAAATGTTTTCCAAAAATGTTACAAAACTACGAATTAAATGCGGAGTTATTTAAGGCTGGTCAGCATCGGCTTTATGATATATGTCCCGAACAATGACGGGTGTTATTGGTAAGTATAGACGCAAACAAAACATGCTAATAAAGTAGACGTACTTGTTTCAATGAATGACGACTATGTTGTTGTCAGTACATGTTGCGACAAGCGACGCCTTAATTGGTTAACTGGCATTTCGAGGTTCCTCTTGCCAACAACTCATTGCCTTACGACATTCATTATGAAAAACATTCTTTGTTGCTTGTAAATTTCTATCTTTTTCACTTTTTGTTTGCTTTTAAAGTTTTCATTCTTGCTTTTTCGAAATGTTTTTACGAGGATTTCAGCTTCCTTCATTTCGTATTTTGCTTTGGAAATAAATTATTAATTATTTTATACTAAAGTTAAAAAATATATGGTTCAAGGGTCACTAATGTTAGAGGGTTAGGGGTTAAAGTCTGTGATATGAATGTAAGGGGAGTTAGAAGGAAGTGAAGATTATGAGGATAATGAGGATAGTGACTGACTCTTAACTTGAAGAGGTTATCCATTTTTTCAGGAGATTAGCCTGATTACCGGAGTTAAGCATAGAAAGTTGGTCCTCTGTGTGGCGCCAGAACGTTTTTCTTGTCTGAGTCCATCCTTCAAATCCACAAATCTACCATTCATCCATGCATGGAATACTGTTGGGATATTTGGTTTAAAAATAAAAGTTTAATTATTTTATATTAAAGTTCAATACGCTGTTCATCTCGTGTTCCTCGACAAAATCCGGAGACGGATATGCAATGTGATAGGTCCTGATCTCGTCTACAGCCACGGACGTAATGTGGCTTCCCTCTGTCTTTTCTACAAATATTTTCATGGCAACTGTTTTGACGAGCTACTTTCACTGGTACCTCAACTGCATGAATTTAAGCTGGCATCTCGGTCCCATCCTTTCACTGTCGAAATTAAATGTAACCGCCTCTTCTACTCCAACAACTTCTTGTCTCGCACTTCCCCACAGTGGAACTCCCTTCCTCCTACTTGCTTCAAATATTCAAATGTAATGTCAATCGGCATCTTTTGATGTCTTGATCTTGATCTCTGTTCTTCTCTATATAATTCCCTCACTCATTTATACTCTTGCTCTCACTCTCTATAAACCTTTGTGCGCTAGTGGTACTCCTGACACGCTTAAAAAAAGATGACCATTATGTAATAGAATGTTCTTAGCAACGCACAGTAAAAGCTATAAGTTGTACTAATTTTATTAGTCGCACTCAATACACATTATAGCATGAGCAATCTCTTATGTTGACTGCAGAGGCACTCGTCCTTTGGCTAGTGCAATGGAGTTTTTTTTTAAAATAGCAATTGTAACATTCAATGAATTTCGTCAGAGACGCCATTATCCTGTTCCGAACGTAAATTGTAAAGTGTTTAAACTCGTGACGCGCTCTGACTTGAGATATTTACCACGGTTACTTGAGGGCAGAACACGGTTTAAGGTTTGGCGATGGCGGACCAGGACGTTTGCGTCCTGGTGATGACGGTAAACTACATCCGCGTCCTGGGTAAGATGATAAAATACATCCGACAGCAAGGCTTCTGATCAGGAGGTTTTCAGGAGCATGGGACCACCTCTTAATTGCTGGTGTTTCCAGGTCCACCTTGACCCGGGGTGGTAGCACCTGTTAGCGTCCCAGCTATGTGTAAATAGTTAAGCCCCAAACTGTGGTTAAAACGCTATGAAAATGTAAAAATTGGTTTTAGTACCAACAATACATTTTTATAAAAAGTTATTACAAGTAATGAATTTTTGAAGAGAAAATTAATACCAGCAATAGTTCATCAATCTGATTTCAAGTAGAAATGTCTGTTTATTTACTTAGATCAATTATTAGGCCTGCTCTAATTAGACAAGCGCTATCACATTCATATATATATATATATATATATATATATATATATATATATATATATATATATATATATATATATATATATTAGTTTTAAGGTGTGCTCTATTTATGGGATAAAGTGCTCAATATCAGAGATAGATAAAAGTGATCATTGAAGTCAACTCTCAGAGGCTACAGGCTGTTTCCTGCTAGACACAATCGCCTGAGACGATTGCGTCTAGCATGAAACAGCGTCTTGCTTCTGAGTGTTGACGTCAATGTTCACTTTATATATATATATATATATATATATATATATATATATATATATATATATATATATGAATAGCTAATAATCCGTTGGTAAATAATCCAAGTGAATGCCAATAATATAAAATAGTAAAACTGATCAGCAAAAAGAGCTCAATGCATTTATCATAACAGAGCGTATAAATTAGAATAAAAATCCACAAGACTTCCTTGTCAACTCAGAAAGAAATAATTATTTCTTCATATCTTTGAGTTGACATAGTCTGCAAGTAAGTCTTGTGGGTCGAAATAGCTATTTGAATGAGGTAACATTGGATTTTTATCCTATGCAATATATATATATATATATATATATATATATATATATATATATATATATATATATATGCAGAAATATACAGAATATAGTTTTAAGGTGTGCTATATTTATGGGATAAAGTGCTCAATATTAGATAGAGCGTATGTAAATATAAAAGTGAACATTGAAGTCAACACTCAGAGGCGACAGTCTGTTTCATGCTAGACGCAATCGTCAAATCGATTGCGTCTAGCATGAAACAATGCATCAATATTCACTTATATATATATATATATTCATGCATGTTTCATTGAATAATATTGACATACTGTTGTCTATTTATTTTTATAATAATCCGTTGTAGTTCTATAATTAGCTTCTCGATGTTAAGTTGAAACTCATTAAGGAAGGAACCGTAGATTTTGTTAACCCATGTACTTTCGATCTCCTCCAAGATCATCCACAGGGGTGAATTGCGAACACAAACTTAATGCGACCGTGAACACTCTTTGTTATAATTATTTTATAATTTAAAATTTATCCATTGAAGCTATGGTATTTTTTGTAAACAAGCGCTCACGGTGTAAGGTGGCTAACCAAAGATGGTAAAACAAACTACGGAGCCTTGACAAATTTCAACTTATCAAGGAGAAAACTAGAAGAAATTAGAAAACTAGAAAAGATAATTTTAAAAATAGACATAATATGTCTATATTATTCAGTGAAACATGCTCGAATGAAGATATGCAGCGTAAATATATATATATATATATATATATATATATGTATATATATATTTATATATTGAGGGAGAGAGAGAATAGGCATATTAAATATGTATATACATACTTCATTGTTTTGAAGTGTGAAACGAAGTTACCATGGAGTGTTGATCTCTGTATTCACGCACACACACACACACACACACACACACACACACACACACACACACACACATATATATATATATATATATATATATATATGCTGACGGAGATAGACTTCATTTTATTAATGTCGGTTAAAGGTTAAATAATAATCAAAATTACACAGACGAACGTTGTCAGTCGATGTCAATAAAACGTTTAAAATGAGACCCAGCTTGGAATCTTATCCTGGTCGATTTGTCGATATTATCGCCATGGTGAGGCGATCCCAGCGGGTGGCTCATTTATACCACGGGTTGATCCAAGCCTTGTGAGTGAAATTGGGTAGACAGATCTATATGGAAGCCGTCAAGCACGAGCACGAAGTCACAAGTCATCGTGATCGAGGGTTTGAGTGTATTAGCATCGATAATGAGAGAGTATGCGCTCTCTCCCAGAAGCTGTAACTAAGACCAGCTCCGTATCGTTGCAGGTGGGCTCTGTGGGTTTTGAAGAAACATTTGCCTAAGCATGTTTCTACGACAGGGACTGGCTAACGGTTCTAGCAGACAAGCATATTCAGATACGAGTGGCCAACCATTATCCCGTTCGTTTTAAATACCAAATTAATAGTTTTAAATTAAAACAAACTGTAATCTCAGTATAATATATAATTGCGGCAACATTACGATAACCAGATATTTTTTTATTAATATTTAAATTACGTAAAGGTTAGTCTATACTCAGTAGCTGAAGATTGAATTGTGCATGAAACTCCGAGTCGTGCTATCGGTGAGGAATTATATATATATATATATATATATATATATGTATATGTGTGTGTGTGTGTGTGTGTGTGTGTGTGTGTGTGTGTGCATATGTAGGTGTTAAATGTATTGTATTGTGTTTACGTGCGTATGTCTATTTCATCTGTACGCTATCTTGTCACTAACTGGATAGACAACACTACTGATTGGGTGGATCCGTTGCCATATGTGGGTCTCCTCCAAATACGACCATCTACTCGATAGTGGTGGAACTACGTCAAACCCGGCAACACTGCACCAGTTTCCCACAGTCCACAGTAGCAATGTTCTTTGGCCGTGTGTGTTGTCATGCATCATTTGCACAAACGTCTAGTTGTCTTTCACTGAACAGCTTGCCTCCGTCCTGTCCAATGTTCCGCAGTATCTGACTGTGTTAATTGTCTCATCATGCGACAGAAGATCCACGAGTAACATCTTTTTTGCTTCCTGGAAGACAACCTGCCATAAGATTCCACAGTATTTGACTACTGAACTTTACATTTTAAAGAAATGTGAGACGAAAGATATTTCCGGGTCAGGAAAGCATCAGTTGTCTTTGAGTACAAAGGTTTCATGATCATGTGCTTAAGAAAACATCAGACTGATGCCGTTTCAAAAACTGAAACGAAATGCCGAGACGGTGAGATTCATGTTCTTTGGGTCATTGCTTAGGAACCCATCGAAATGACACTTTCTGATATCCCAATTTCTTGTCGACGATCTCATGGCCCATCAACTTTGGAAGATCAAATTCTTCAGCTATATCAAAAGTTTTGAACCGTCTGACATCTTCAATTAAACCTTCGACGGACACAATATTGTCTTCCGCTGTTGATGAACGTGGAATCCCAACACGAAGCTCGTTCTGTAGATTTGTACGTCCCTCTGCGAAGGCACCCCAATAGGCAATATATTAAGTTGAGTCATAAATAATTTCGTTTTTGTTTATCAAATATATCCTTCAAATATAAAATGCAATTACTGTTTACTCAATTCACTATTTATTGGTGGAGGCATAATGGAGTAATGGTTAGCCTCTTGAATTGTGGAATCGGAGAGCCGAGTTCGAATTCCAGTCGAGTTATTTAGAAAAAAGGGAAAGGTGTCAATCCATTTCTTCTTCCGCCATGGGTAAAATAGCAGGAGAGACGGTGTTCTTGTGTGGCAACCAGTCTACAAGAAGGAAACTGTGAATTCATACCAGCCTGACAGGTATGGGCTCCGTCAGGCTAACTTGTCCAGGAAATGCTTGGGTCGCATTATCCTAATGTGTGTATATACATACGAATACACGTGATATCCATGTGTATACATGCGGTTGGGGGCAGCTTGTGAATTCAAATTTCCACTGAAAATCCTGCTATGGACGTCCAAATAATTACGACCCCTGCTACACTTGACTGGGAGGGCTCAACCGATCCTATCTTAATGCCGCTACAAGTACAAGTAGAGGGTGTTGCAAAATTGGCATTACCATGCTAATCTGGTAAATTTTATATTTAGTTACCAAACGGAATCATGTTTCTGTATTAAGAAATTTTATTGGTCGAATTATGGAAGATGATATGTAAATTTTCTTTGGTTGCTATTTCACAAGTGTATGTTTTCTGCCAATTTGCATAGTTATCATGATTTGCAATGACGTGTTGCCATTTATCAGGTCAGACGATACATTCTGAGTAAAATTCCACAAGTTTTGACGTGAAAAATTTTCGTCCAAATACACACGACCGATGCCTACTTCCTGTTCAATATATTAAGGTGATTCATAAATAATTTCCGTTTTTGTTTATTTTTTTGATTGAGTTAATAAAGTAAATTACAGTTTATTCAATTATATATTCACCATTATTCACTATTTATCAGATATTCGATAACCTTCTACAGGCTTTGAGACGAAAAAAGTTTCCGACGCACTGGTTTTCATTAGAGAAAGCTTTTTTTCTATCAAAGAGTCTTGCAACGATCGAAAAAAGGTAAGAATCGATTGTGGCAAAGGTCAGACGTATATAGCGTGGGAGAGAACGGGCCAACCGAGTTCCACATTTTTTCCGGTGTTATTCTTGCTGCATGAGGCCTTCTGTTACAGAAGACAACCTTATATTTCTTGTTGGCTATTGTAGGGTACTTTTCAATCAAAACTTTATGGACACGTTGCAGCTGCTTAATGTGGAAATGTGCATTTATTGCTTCATTGCGTTTCAAGACCTGTTACTCCACGGTTTTATGGTAGCAGTCATCCATGTTGTGATGCTACATATTCTCAATATTATGACTGCTTTTTCTGTCACAAGAAGAACTGCAAACCCTCTACTCTTTTATGCTTATCACTTTTCCAATGTTTCAATTGTCGTCAATTTATGCCTATTTGTACCTTATTTTGGGGATATCCTTCGAATGTATACCCTGACGTGCCAAAAGCCATGAGAAAGTGACCACTATCGTACATGATCCCTCTATCCATGCAAAATGCAGCAACTTGAAATGGCATCGATTTCAAAATTTGTCGGAAGACCTCTACCGAGACGAGGAGCCATGTCACCTCGATTTCTGTAGACAATGTCATGATATTTGTAAGTGCAGGTGCTTTCGTGTGAACAGTCCTCTGGTCACGGTTATTAAGAACATGTGGGCGATAAATGCACTGTCCTCGTTTGACGGAAATGCTTTCCGTCAGGTATTCTCGGTACATACGTGACACCGTAGATCGAGGGTTATCAAATGTTCCTACAGTTCCAGAAATAGAATGTTCTCTCCTTTATGAGATATTGTGCCCCTTTCGATAATTACCATCGCCTTTCCGTGAACAGATTGCTGATGTTCATACTGACTCACCAGGTGTCACTGTAGAACAGATATAGATCTGAGCATTTCCAAGATGTCAAGGTAGGGTGGCACCATCTACCATTACCTTTATATACTGACATCCATTACTTTTAACCCGTCAGTTCACACACACACACACACACACACACACACACACACACACACACATATAGGGTGTCCAAAAATAATTTTGGCAATTCTTGTTGAAATAACCACAAATTTTCAGAGAATGTCTAGAAACAGATCAAGATTTTAAATTTAATGGAAGAGGACAGTGCGTGCTTATCTCAAGGAGAATCTGCCAGAGAGATGGATTGGGTGTGGTCGAGAGGAAGACAGTTTTCTGATAAAGTGGCTGTCGCGGTCACTGGACCTGTCCCCGTGTGATTTCTTTTTATGGGGATATGTGAAGGGACTGGTCTATGTCCCGCCTCTTCCTGCTAGCATTGATGAACTTATGCACTGGATATTGTTACCGGAGACATACTACAGCGTGTTTGGCAAGAACTTGACGTGTACCGTGTCACGGGCGGTGCACAGATTGAATACTTATGAAATCGGCCCCATAATAAATTTATGATGTTTAACATATAAAATCTTCAATTTCATTGAGTTAGACGTAGCAGTTTTCACGATAATTGCTTTTAAAATGATGACTAAAAAGTTGACATTATTTCGCAGGCCAATAATTTTGGCAATTCTTGTTGAAATAACCACAATTTTCAGTATCCTTCAGTAGAACCATATTTTTTGCGGCAGGAAGAAGCGACTCGTGCCTTTTCCAAGTTTATCAAGCGAAGTGAACCATCAAAAGTTGAAACCCGGATTCAGTTCTTCCATGTCAGACGCTATTCTGATACAAAAACGCACCAATATTTACATAGATACAAGTCTGTATACATCTACGATGTCTGATAAAAGAGAATCAGGACTGTTGCTATGGTAGCGGAGTTAAAGTATACAAAGTGAAGCCGCTTAGTACGGAATGACCTTGAACTCTGTCGCACATACACACTAAGTTATAATGTTCTTGCTCACTTTCGTTATTTATAGCAATGCTTGAAAGGAAAGTGTGTAGAGTATGGTTGTCTCACCGCAAAACAGAGGTTCCATCAATGACCATGGCTTGTGCAGCAGTTTTTAGCCAACGACAACATTCCCCAGGTTCGAAAATCACCATATTCTCAGATATCGCTCGTTGTGCCATTTTCCTCTTCAAAACTAGAATCACACTTGAAAGGAAAAATATGTCAAGACGTCGAGGAAATCCAACACAATGCAATGAGACAGTTACTCGCTGTCCACACACTCTTGGAAGGAAATTGTATAGAGCGTGGTCGTATCACCACACCACAGAGGTTCCATCAGTGACAATGGCTTGTGCAGCGGATTTTGCCCAAGTATAATATTCCTCAGGTCCGACAACCACCATATTTACCAGGTTTCGTCCCTTGCGATATTTTCCTCTTCCAAAATCAAATTCCACTTGAAAGGGACAAGATTTCAAGAAGTCGTGTAAATCCAAGAGAATGTAACAATGCAGCAGTTGTCCATCCCCCGCAAAAAAGGAAAAGCAGGAATGCTTTCATCGATGGAAACAACGATGATTAGACTGTGTGGCTTCAGAAGGTGACTACTTTGAAGGAGATTAAATATGGAATTGATATGTGTTGTAGTTTTCTTTTTATAGTACCAGTCCCGATAATTTTTGATCAAAATTCTTATATAACCTTTCAGACAACTATTATCAGATAAGATATTATATTTGCTGGTATCTGTGACGCTTTTTCCCCATAAAAATATTAACTCAAACAATTTTCCGGTTCGTAAATGTGAATTTAAAATTAATAGTAGGATAATATTTACCTAAACTCCGGTGACTGCCATTACTTGCATCTAGTCTAACTCTATAATTCAGTTCAGATATGCAGATGACACAGTGTTGATAGCAGGCAAAGAAAGGAAACCATAAGAACTCCTACAGAAGGTAGTGAAGGAAAGCAAGAAGAAAGGACTAAACATCAATTGCAAGAAGACAAAATGCATGGTTGTCAGCAAAAGGATGAACCCAATATGCACATTACAGTATCTGTCTATATTCCTGAGATGAGGTATTATGTACACTATTTACATTGTTCGGACTATTGTCCTCATCTTTGTTGCCATATTTATCACAACGTTTTGGCCGTTGTACGCTCCGGCCTTCTTTCTCAAGGCCACATGGAAGAGTGGATAAAGGCGTTAGTTAGATCCAGTGACAAAACCCAAAGAGTGTGAGTTCAATATCTGGTTAAGTGGGTGGAGAACTTTGAGAGGGGAATTAACAGGAGATAACTGATAACTGACATCCATTAGACATGGCATGTGGAACTAGAACTGTCTACCCCAGCGAACGAAATAAAGGGTTCAGTTCGACATTCCAACCACCTGAAGAAGGCTGGAGCGTACAACGGCCGAAATGCTGTGATAAATATGGCGACAAAGATGAGGACGATAGTCCGAATAATGTAAATAATGCACATTACAAGTTGCAGATACCAAAAACAAATAAGTGTAACAATTTAAATATCTGAGGACGTAAAGTGCAACACTGAAATTCGAACTCGAAGTAAGATAACGAAAAATGTCTTCCAAAAGCTAAGCAAAGTATGAAGAAACAGAAGAGTACAAAAATGAAGGATTGATTGAATGACTGAGTCGTTTTTTACGGCTTACCAACTTCTTGCAGGTTATTTAAATCTAGAAGATATTTTCGATTGTAAGAATATTTTTGTGAATATAATAATGATTTAGTGATACAAGTCTTATTAATTAACCCATAGCTGGAGAATAAAGTGGTGGAATCATATATTTTCAAAGGGTATTTTCGTGTGAGTAAGTTTAAAGAACCCAACGGGAAGTGGAACTCCGGTCCCCGGTTAACTATCCCCACTAGACATCCAAGCTTACAGCACCTGGTACTCACAAGGTCGAGGTACTGACCAGGCTCGACGTTGCTTAACTTCGGAGATCGTACGGGATCCGGTGTTTCAACGTTATGTGACCGTAAACCAGATGAAGAAGAAACTTGAAGCAACAGAAATGAACTGAACATGTGCGCAACGAAGAAATTTTAGAGATGATTGAAGCAATAAGGATACTTATATGTAACATCAGGAAGAGACAGTTGAAATTTGTAAGGCACAAGAGGAAAGAGGGCTTAAAAATGTTATACTCACAAGACAGATTGAAGGCAAGATTGACAGATGAATGTAAGGCATAACCTATGTAGCGACGAGCTTGAGTAAAAATGGATGCCGGAGAAAGGGGGGTTTAGGAGAGATAACAAACAAAAAGACAACATTCATTAAGAGCTAGAAAGGACATAAAGTTTGTAGAGCCATGATCGCCTACATCCCGAAGAGACAGAATAATAATAATAATAATATTAATAATAAGAAGAAGAAGAATTAGAAGAAGAAAAAGAAGAATTAGAAGAAGAATTATAATAATAATAATAATAATAATAATAATAAGAAGAAGAAGAATTAGAAGAATAAGAATAAGAAAAATTAGAATAATAATAAGAAGAAAAAGAAAAAGAAGAATAATAATAAGAAAAAGAATAATAATAATAAGAAGAATTAGAATAATAATAATAATAAGAAGAATTAGAATAATAATAAGAAGAAGAATAAAAATTAGAATAATAATTAGAAGAAGAATAAGAAGAATGAGAATAAGAATAAGAAGAAGAATTAGAAGAAGAATTAGAAGAAAAAGAATTAGAAGAAGAAGAATTAGAAGAACAAGATCAAGAAGAAGAATTAGAAGAAGAATTAGAAGAAAAAGAATTAGAAGAAGAAGAATTAGAAGAACAAGAACAAGAACAAGAATTAGAAGAAGAATTAGAAGAACAAGAATTAGAAGAACAAGAACAAGAAGAAGAATTAGAAGAAGAATTAGAAGAAAAAGAATTAGAAGAAGAAGAATTAGAAGAAGAAGAACAAGAAGAAGAAGAACAACAACAACAACAACAAAATCTAACATCTTTGACATGCGATTTTCTATCAGCGTGTTCGGAAATGAATTACGTTTTACCAGAAATGTTATAAAAACAAATCTATGTTAAAGGATACGGCACCCAGAAGTAGAATAACTGCGGCGCCATTTTGGAGACGGCAGGCATTCATAGGTAGATTATAATTATAGGGAGAATCCTATAATTAATGCTAGATTTTTTTATAAACATATTAATACCGGATTAACATTGTATTTCCTTTTAGAAACCTATAATTACTACCGGATGTTCATTTTTACTTTAAAAAAATATTAATACGGGACTTTACGGTAGGAATTAAGGTACATATAAATACAGGTTAAGTATCCGTTATCCGAAATCCCCTAATCTGAATCTCTTTCCGGTGCTGACATGATTTGCCTCAAATGGAAAATTTCAGAAAGCACTAGAAAAGTTCCTAGATGATGTTCAGCTGTTATAAGTAACCTCGTCATCCCTGGGTAGGGGTTACCCAGCCCAGCTACGAAGCCTTCGTTGTTGCTAGGTTTTTGTTAGCCATCGTCACAGCAACGTTTCCGTTCGTCGATTACTTACCAGGTGTTTTGTGCTCAGTAAAGATATTATTCAAAATGTCAAAAATTCTGCATTTATATATTTTTGTAAGTAGTGATCATTTTTTTCTGTACATGTACAGAAAGTACAAAACAAAAGGCGTCATTACCTGTATCTGTATGTACGTATAAGTTATTAAATTTTATATAAAACTACATTCAGGGTATATTTTTTAAAGCGTTTTACCCCAAGCAAGGCGGGAAGCCACTAGCACACAAGGAGTTACAGAGAGTTGGAGCGAGAGCAAAGATGAGTGATAGAGGAAAGGATGAAGAGAAGGATAGTGGATAGATCAAGGCATCTGGAGACGTCGATTGACATTACATTTGAAGATTATAGCTATCAGGGAAACAGGAAAAGGGGAGGGAGTTCCACAGGCGAGAGGTGCGAGACATGAAGCTATTGGAATAGAGACGGCTACATTTAACAGTTTCGACAGTGAAAGGGTGAGAGCGAGATGCCAGCCTAGTTGAACGCTTAAATTCATGTAGTCTGGGAATCAGCGAAAACAGCTCATCGGAGCAGTTAGCGTGAAAGTATTTGTAAAAAAGACAGAGGGAGGCGACAGCACTTCTGTGAGAGAGCGACTCCAGACGAAATGCCAGATGTATAAGCCGTGTTATAAAAGGCAAAGGGATATCGTGTTTGTGCTTGTGTCCCATTCCCAAACTACTGCATCTTATAGATGCTATATACAAATTAAATATCATATATTCCAAAATCTGAAAATCGAATCACTTCCGGTCCCAAGAATTTTGGATAAAGGATTCTCAGCCTGTATAAAATCTGACACGCCAAGTTGAGGTACCTAGTTAAGTAATATTTACCTTGACGCTGTAGTTTTCCATATTTTTACCTTGCCTAACTCTAAAATAGTATCATTTTAAATATTAAAGGCAGAATTCGAACCTGGGATGTCTGTTCGGTTACTGTTTACCCACACGCCGGAGACAGAGAGTACTGATGTAAACTCTATGTATGGCTGACGACTACTCACAGACGAATACACCTTTGTGCTAATCCCTCAAGCACATTTGTTTTATTTCAACACCCTCAGAGCCCCACCCGTTGTTGATACTGCACCTATACTGAGCGAATCTTAGTCACAGTTTCTGAAAGAGAGCGTATAATCTGGCTTAATCGACATTTTGAACAAAGCCAGTGCATTCATGGTCTCGGTCATGATGACTGGTGACTTCATACTTTGACGGCTTCCGAGCAGTTTCGGCTAACCAATTTCACTCGCAGAATTTCAGTTTTAAGACACGGTTGGAACGAATGGACAAATTATAATTATAAAATTATACATAGAACTTTATAATTAATATCGAATTTTATAAAAATATAATTAATACAGGATTTAGCTTTACGAACCTATAATCGGATTTATTTTTATCTTTATAGATAATACAGGTTTTACGGAAGGAATTTATAGGTTACCTGTAAATATGAAGTCTTATATACAAAGTTATATGGTAGGCTAATGTTTACCAGACCCCACAAACTACCAAAATTTGTACTTTGCTTGAATTGCGTGATCTCGTATGCCATTCAAGTACAGTAATTTGAAGCAATAGAGGTTATTTCTTTCAAAGAAACCTAAACAACAACAACAACAACGATATCTGTAATCCCTGAAGTGAATAGATGTCGGTTCATATTATTTAAAACAAAGTTGTTTGGTAATTCAACATTAAGACAATATACTTACATGTACCGTTTTAATAAACAAAAATGGCAATCAGATGGTAAGACTTCCTCTCCTTTCAGGAGAGTGAAGAAAAGAACATTTAATTGTTAAAACATCTCAATTGGACGTGCACAAGAACCCTTCAGCGCAGACGACGAGCAATCAGCCAGAGAAAGGCAAAACATAACATCCTACAAGTGATGGATCACAACGTCAAGTAGGAAAATGTCGCGCTTAGGTAGAACTATATATATATATATATATATATATATATATATATATGTGTGTGTGTGTGTGTGTCTGGTCATCCGGGTATTTGCAGTATTGCGTCTAAACTGAGAGATGAAAGAAAGAATTTGTATATGATTTCAAGTTGTTTGATTTGGGATATATATTTAAATAAAGCAAGTGCCACTGAAACTTATATAAAAGATATCTTGCAAATATTACTCATGAATTGAGGTATGAGCAAAATGTATCCACCGTTGATTTTCATTTTTTTTAAATTTCTTTTGAAAGCTAGAGATTGAATAAAATTGAAAGCAATTTCTTTTTATCCGTTAATGACGGGTGTAAAAGTCGGTATTAATTATAAAAAGTAAAATAAAACAAATAGTATTAAATATAGTTTTAAAAAAAAAGAAAATTTTAATTATAGGTTCATAAAAATGCAGTATTAATTACAGGTTTCACCATATGGCCCATTAAAGCTCACTGTCTCAAAAGGAGACGATGGGCTTTAACGTGGAAGACGTGTTATATAGACACCTGGAAGACTTTAACGTGTTATATAGACACCTGGAAGACTTTAACGTGTTATATAGACACCTGGAAGACTTTAACGTGTTATATAGACACCTGGAAGACTTTAACGTGTTATATAGACACCTGGAAGACTTTAACGTATTATATAGACACCTGGAAGACTTTATACACACAATATGTTCATTTAAACATTTTTCAAACAAATCTATCATAAACGGAATAGAATTAATGACTCATATTTGTTAAGATGGCGCAACGGTCTGAAGGCTCATTGGAGTAGTGAAAGATGACTTCCAAAAGATAAACAAATTATTAAGAAACTGTAACATTTCCTTAAAAAGAAGGCGAGAATATCAATGCTGTAATATGGCAGCGAATGCTGAGCCATTTCCCCACGGATGAAGAAGAGACTTGAGTCAACAGAAATCCTCCAGTAGTACATTTCTATTGACTCAAGTCTCTTCTTCATCTGTGGGGAAATGGCTCAACATTCGCTGCCATATTATAGTATTGATATTCCACAGCTCATTTTTAAACCTACCATATAACTGAGTATATCAAAGCCTACCATATAACTTATTGCATCAAAGCCTACCAAATAACTTTGAATATCCAAACCTACCATATAACTGAGTATATCATAGCCTACCATATAACTTATTGCATCAAAGCCTACCATATAACTTTGTTGATCGGTGACGTTGTCGACGAATGGTTTCAAACGACTTCTCGATTATCATTAACGATAACCTGGTAAAATTAGTTTTCCTTTGCGCCGATTTCCAGATAATCGATCACTAAAAACTGCCTGAAGGATGTTGGAAATTGTAGCAAGTGCCTGAATGTTGCATTAAAAAATGATGTTAATATTACATAGAGGGTGCCACTAAAGTTTGGAAACATCGGCGAAAATGCATATTTTTAAGAAATTATATTTTCATCATTTTATTGAGTTGGAATGTTAACAAATAACATCTTCAATATAATTTCCGTCGTTTGTGGTGCAAAGGTTGATGCGCTTTACAAGATTCATGTGAACTCGATGCAATTAACTGCACATTGCCGTCACTTATATAAACATAAATATATATGACGTGCTATACAATTTAGTTACAGAGTTACAGTTAAAATTCGTGCGTAGATATGATTGGTCGAGAAGAATTGTTGAAGATTGTGTGTTTATAAACAGTAATTCGGACTTTGCTAACCAGATGCTTCTCTGTGGCTAAATGGTATAGCACGTCAGACGGTTTCTGTATAAGAATACACGTTCAATTTTTGTCGGAAAACACATATTTTCGAGGAAATTTCTCAAACATTCAGGCCGGTAAATGTAATTAATACTGATTAATTAAAAACAGAAAATTTACTTAAATAAATTGTATCTATAAAAATAACGTATGAGCAGAAAATAATTTCTAGACTTAATCCATTTCATTTTATGTTGTCATTGTTTACGTTAAGATACGTTTCGGGAGCAGAGATGATCGATTGAAAAAAACCCTCGAAGATTGTGTGTTGATAAATAGTAATGCGGACTTTTCTAACCAGACGCGTCTCTGTAGCTAGATGGTATATCACGTCAGATCAAATGACGGTTTCCGTATAGGAATACAAGTTCGGTTGCTGTCGGAGAACGCGAATTTCCTACGAGATTTCTCGAACATTCAGGCCGGTAAATGTAATTAACACTGTTTAATGAAAAACAAACATTTACTTGACTAAATTGTATCTATAAAAATAACGTATAAACAGAATCTATCTATCTATCTATCTATACATATGTGTGTGTGTGTGTGTGTGTGTGTGTGTGTGTGTGTGTGTGTGTGTGAGCGACTGAGAAATCGAAGGAATAGTAAATATATATGACAATTTGTAAAATCATTCCAAGTTAGATTATCCACTAACTCCAGCACTTAGGAAATATTTGATAATGATAAAATTAAATATATAAAAGCTTTAGAATTAATCAACCATAAAATAAATTTAGAGTATTTAGAAAAAACAAAACAAAAAGGTAAACATTAATAGAAACACCGTAGGCGTACCTTTATATGGTTTAATCCACTTTTTAATCGTAATGTTCAAACGAATATTGGAAGAATTTTAAGAATTTCTAAGCACTTTGATCGTTCACCAACAATAAAAAATATATTTAACAAAAATAGTGTTAAGACCAGCTATAACTGCGGTAGTGACATCGATAAATCTATATCACAAAATAACAATATTATATTAAACAGATAAATATCCAAGTGAGATAATTAAAAAAAATAAATGCAACTGCCGAAAACATATGATCTGTCCCTTAAACGACCAATGGATGATAATAGTGTATGCCGAGCTAGCATACATTCTGGTAACGATGTCAAATTTTATTTTGGTTCCACTGAAAATCCATAGAAATTTCATTTCTACCACCATCGAATGACTAGGTTATATAAAATACATAAACAGCACTGCTCTCTGAAAACATTTCTGGCAATTAAGAATGGTGGTAATACATTATTATGTGGGACATTATCGCTAAAGCCAGATCTTGCAATGGGAAAGGCAATAGATGTAATTTATGCCTTGTTGAAAAATTATTTATTTTGAAACTCTTAAATAACCCTAGCTTATTAAACAAGAGGAATGAATGGATGGTTATATGTAGGCCTAAATTTAAATATCTGCTGAAATGCCTTGACTCGGATTAATTTTTAATGTAAATTTGTTGCTTTTTGTTTTTTTTTAAACCCTGTAATCTCACTTTATTTCGGTTGAGTTTTCATCCTCATTTTTTTTTAACAAATGAAAAGTTTAATTTATTTATTTGCTTAAGTTGCATGATCACCTGTACTTCATTTGTAAAGTTCTCTGCGATTTATAGCTTGAGATTGCGGGCTCTATTTATAGATGGATGTTTTTGTTGTATGTGTATTGCTTCGAGGATCACATGCTTGTTTTTACTCTTTGATTTTGCTAGTATTTTTAGTATTGTTTAGTATTCTCTAATCGTACTATGATCCTTATGCTGTTTATTAATGTGTTGCCTGGTGGTTCAATGGTCGGAGAGGTGGTAGGTGAGTCTCTATGAGAGTGTGGTTGTGGTATATCCAATGTAAGACGTTTTGTATATTTTATTTCCAGAGAAACATTCTCCGTGTGGGCAATTATATTCATACACAACATTGTTCAGAATACAGGTATACCTCACCATACGTCGGTAATTTGTTTCAGGAGAGGTAACTTAAGTCGAAAAACGACTTAAGTCGAATTTACTTGTCTCCGAATTTACTTGTCACTAAGCTGAACCACAAATAACCATTCCCAGTTCTGTATTATTTTTATAAATGCATTTTTAATAATATGTCGTCAGTAAGAATCTAACTTAAGTTTACAAACAAATAAATTTTAGTTTTTAATATAGTAAAGAAAAATTTACGAATACATGTACGTAGATATTTGTAAATGTAGATGTTTATAATTTGGTGATTTTTATAGTGCATCGCGGACATTTTATTTGTGAATGTGGTTTGCTCTAAGAGATTATAAAATAAAATGATTTTGTAAGGTAAAATAACAAATACAGTTATTAAAATTATTTTGCGATTGTAGAAAATAAACTAATTTATGTTAAATTTACCAATATTTACATCCAATTTGTTTATTTACATCGCGGACGTAGATAGCTGTGGATCGTCAGCCTCAACAATTGGTTCTGGCTGTTGTTGTTGTTGTTCAATACGCTTTTTAATAAGAAACTGGTCGAGGATTCTTTGAACTGTGTTTTTTTTTTTACAGACGACGTATAATCGAGAACAACTTAACTCGAAACGACGTAACCCGAGGTATACCTGTATAGGGGTTTAGAGTTTGGGATCAATTATATTTAGGTTGCTAGTTTGGAATTTTTAGTAGCAAATAATGAATCTGATGTATTTGCATTTATTGACTGGTTTTATATATCTATATATGATGTTTCATCTTTTTTTAATTGTGGTGTAATTTTTGTAATTTTAATAATGACTATAGTCATAAACATAATATCGACAATAACGTTATTAACATATATTCTTCTTTTATGTGCCGCATCCCTTAAGGAAGCAGACGATCATGGCCCTCCATATCTTCCTTTCCCTTGTAGCTCTTAGTAAGTTTTGTCTTTATGTTATTTCTCCCAAACCCTGTTTTGCCATCCATTTGCTCAAGCCCATCAAGTATGTGACGCGCTGCTTTCTTCTGTCCCTCTATCCATCCTGTGAGTATCAGATTTTCCAAACCCTCCTTCCTCATTATGTGTCCCAGAAATTTCAGCTGCCTCTTCCTGATGTTTTGTTTCCATTTTCCCCAAAACCTCGTCGTTACTCACAGTCAAGCGCCTCAGTGATTCTATGCTTAAATTCCTCTAAGCATATAGGAAGAGGTGGGGATATAGACCTGTCCTTTCACATAGCCCCTATAGAAAAAAATCACAAAGAGTCAAGTCAGGTGAACGTGGTGGCCATTTCAACAGCACATTGTAATTATCACTGGCACGCCCGATTCATCTTCTTGGTTTATTCTAATTGAGATAAGTCTGCACTAAGCGCTGCAGAATGTTATGCTACAGCGTGTTTAGCAGGTGTTGGATTACCTTCTTGGCGTGTATCGTGTCACAGGTGGTGCGTATATTGAACGTTCGTTAAACTTTGTGAAATTGATTATAAAATCTACATCCCTGTGAATTGCTGTTTGCCTCAGAGTTCTTGATAAGATCCCGAGACGGATATGCAATGTAATTGGCCCTGATCTGTCATCTTGTCTGCAGTCGCTCTCTCACAGACGCGACGTTGCCTCGCTCTGTCTTTTTACAAATACTTTCACGGTAATTGCTCCGATGAGCTGCTTTCGCTGGTTCCTAGGCCTCATGAATTTAAACGTCCTACGAGGCTGGCATCCCGTTCCCACCCTTTCACCGTTGAAACTGTTAGATGTAGACGTCTCTTCTACTCCAATAGCTTCATGTCTCGCACATCCCGCCTGTGGAACTCCCTTCCTTATTCCTGTTTCCCTGACAAATACAATCTCCAACTATTTAAGTGTAACGTCAATCGACATCTCCAGTTGCCTTGATCTATCCACTTCCCTTCTCCACATCCTTTCACCTTTCATTCCTATCTGCTCTCGCTCTAAATCTTCTGTAACCCCCTTGCCTTGATCGATTCACTATCTTTCTCCACATCCTCTCCTTTACCACTCCTATCTGCTCTTCCTCCAAACCTTCTGTAACCCCTTGCGTGCTAGTGGCTTCCAGCCTTGCTTGGGGTGATAAGCTTTAAAAAAAAAATATCTTGTTCGAATTTTGATAAATCTTTTATTGTTCAACATGAAGCCTATTTAAGCTCGTTTGCCTGAGATATGTAGTTATTCAGAAAGTCATTTAAATGATGTCAATTATTTTGGGACACCCTTTATAAAAGAAAACTAATGAAGCCAAACAGTATAGACAATGTAGTGAAAAGCGAAAAATCATAATAAAATCATAGAATCTAAAACAAAAAGAGAAGAAATGCCCTACCCTGAAAAACCTCTTAGTGGCGATTTTGGAACTCTGAAAGTAGGAGGCCACTTGAGGGCCGAGATTTTTCTGTGGAGGAGCGTGGGCAAATTCAAGCAGCGACTTTATTTTCATACTGTACCACTATCGTATACCCAACTAAGGAATGAGTTCTAGTATAAGTATGTTACGTCACTAAATTAAACGGAATAACTTTTCATTCATAGTAGTGGAATTCTAATCTATTCTCCCCCCCCCTTTTCCACTCTCAAGCTGTTGGACCACAAGAGAGGTTAACTTCAAAACAAAATCAAAGGGTTAATACTAACGGCAATACTAGCAGTATAATTTGTCTGCTCTGATTTTTTCCTTTAAAAAACTTAGAAAAGTGGGTGAGGCAACCAAGGGAGCAGCCAAAATTCGGGGAGAGGCTTCTGTCCCCCGCCCCCGTAAAGTCGCCACTGCTCTTAGTCATATTTCAATCCTAACCATACTAAGCTAAATATATTCTCAAAAATAAAACATACACTGGTATACATCCGATCATTACACAGTTTGTCTACAAACGTAAACAATAAAGAACATAGTGATGAGGAAAGTATAAAAACTTAAATAATAATAAAGCATCAATTGATATTGAAGCTGAACATTTGAAAACAGAATGGTCTCTCCCTCAATTTAAAAATAAATTTCACAATTTTATGAAGGGCATACGGCCCAATGTTGTTTAGATTCAGTGACTAGATCCAAAGAGTTGTGAGTTCAATACCAGGCCACAGCAGTGATAAGCCAAAAAACGTGGAGAACTGAGTTAAAGAGAAATATCTGAGACATCTAGAAGAGACATGGTACGTGGAACTAGAACAATCTTCCACGGGAGACTAAATAAAGGGTTCAGTTCGAAATTACAATTACCCGAAGATGGCCGGAGCGTACAATGACCGAAATGTTGTGTATATGGCAAGGAAGATGAAGATAATAGTCCGAATAATGTAAATAATGCAAGTAGTCATGAAGGATGTTTGCGATGAGAAGCCTAACCCTAAAAGGAGACGTATATTGAATATTAATACACTATGGAAATCAAAAGTTCAGAGTCTTCAAGAACCCCACACATACACAGGTATCTCAATTGAAGAAAGTATTAATGAACATTGTATTAAGTAGGCTCTTACCGTTATGTAGACGTTAACTCTTCAAAATCCAGTTTCGATTTCAACCATTACGATATCATATCTGTCATCAAAAACTCCAGGAAATTATATACCTCTCTAATAGAGAATTGTGTAGTTGCTATGTTGACCTGACAGCAGGATATGACCACATCAAGA
>OZ038475.1:11422066-11434566 GCA_964036315.1 Acanthosepion esculentum
TTTTCATAAATAAACTCTTGCATTGTTTGTACCATTTATAATTTAACTGCTTAGTCAAATAAAGCCATTTGAAATTGGAAACCACTTTAATACTTAGATCACAGTTTGAGAACAAAAGTAAGTAAACAAAAATAAATTATAATTGGAAGCATTTTGATTGGTTTGGTTTGCTTAATTTTGTTTTATGGCATATCAACCTCAATAGGTTATTTAATGCCGACAAGATTTTTATTGCTGGTAATATTTTTTTTTCAAAAATCTATTCCTGGTATTGTTTTTTTTTTAAATGTATTCCTGGTAATATTTTTTCTTGAAAAATCCATTAATAATATTTTACAAAAATGTATTGCTGGTATTAAAACCTAGTTTTACACTTTCATAGTGTTTTGACCCTAGTTTAGGGGTTAACTATTTACCCATAGTTGGGCCCCGAACAGGTGCTACCACTCGAGTCATGGTAGATCTGGGAACACCAGCAATTAAGACGTAGTTCCACGCTCCTGAAAACCTTCTGAGCAGAGGCCTTGCTGCCGGATGTAGTTTATCATCTTACCCAGGACGCTAAGCATTTTGACATTTTAATAGAAAATGTTGAAACATCTAATAAATATGAATTACGCTGTTTTTGAAAAATATGTCGAAGTTCTTTAATTTCGTTAAAAATATTTTATGGCTATCTCTTAAATAAAGAAACGACTGGTTAGCTCAACAAAGCACAGGGAAAGGACTAGGCCCGCTCAACTTTGCGTATCATTCAGTAAATAAATAAATTGATTTTCGCTTCATTCGGTAAATAAATGATCCTCGGGTCAGTACGTAAATAAATGGATCCTCGGGTCATTGCGTAAATAAATGGATCCTCGGGTCATTGCGTAAATAAATGGATCCTCGGGTCATTGGGTAAAGTCTCAGACTGACAAATGAACTTTGCTTAGTTTTGATTCCCAATAAAACATTCTTAATTCTTTTGCTTTGGTTAATCCAGATTTTTAATATCTTCAGGTTCTTTAAAAATTAACTATTTTAAAAAGAGTATTCGACGACTGAAATAAGACATACATCTGGGATTCGTATTGTCGAGACATTAGAGGTCTACCTTTAGCCAAGCAATAACGGTAGTAACAAAGGTCAACGCAGAGAGCTTCAAGTTGATATTTCGTAAAAAGAGAAGCCACTGTTAATTTGACTCATACTCCAATTTTATTCAGGATTTATATTTTCAACACAAATTAATGCAAAGGTCAATAAGTTTCGTAATTTTACTTTTATAGAATATGCATTGGTTTTGGCGATCAGATCAGTTACTTTCAGCTCAAATTATTGGAAGGTTTATTTAAGCCTTACTTTAATTTGAGCTGAAAGTAACAAGTTAAATTTTCTTGAAAAACATTGACAGGTTGAATTGAAAGAGAAAAGGTCATGATGATACAATTAAACCTTTGTACATTTCGAAATTTCTTTGAAAAATTAGATGTTTCTTCATTCGTACCTTTAGAGAATATATTAGTGATGTCTAATCTTTTCTAGTCTGGCACAAGTCTAAAATCTACTTCCAGTAACTAATTTTTCAAAGCGGTTACCCATTTATAGTACTAGACAATTTTGGCATTGCTTAACCGGTTCTTTCAGTGTGATTTGTCTGTAAGTTAATTATTTACTAAACTTAACTTATTCTGACACAACGCCAGGGATAATTGACATCCCAAATCTAGAGAACTGATTTTCAAGACGAGCTTGTGAACCTTTGTGCTACGGTAAACGATCCCAAATGTTGCCTCAATCCTTCAGTGACTTTTGTAATATTTTTCAGAAACCTTTTTACGCTCCTATTTCCTGTGATCATGAAATCTTCTGAAACTTTAATTTTAAACTTTTTTTTTCTGCTGAGTATGTTAAAAGAGTAGGCGAAAGTTTTGCTGCCTGCCGTTTCTGAATTCTAGTAGACTATTGTCAGTTTCTCAGTAGGGACCCCAATGCTGCATCAATTGACTGAATCAACGACAGATAATTTTTCTTTTTCGCTTTTTTTCTCTCTCGAGGATATAGTTTATTAAGGAAAAGCGAGTGAAAGAGAGAACGCGTCAAAACTTCGGTCAGCTACTTTCCTCTCCACATGCGTGACTTTTCTCCCTCCTGAAACCACGAGTATGCAAAGCCATCTGGGAGAGGAAGGCCCAGACGAGCATCAGAGCCCTCGACTTTCTACTGCCGCAAACATACTACCAGTGTTCGCACTTTTCGGACTTATATAAAAACTTAAACAAAGACAATCCGTCACTGTCAGGATTCTACGCCTACGTGCTTCAAGTTGTACGATCTCCTCAAAGATGAAGAAGAGTGTTGTGATGAAATGTCCCACACTCCCTATCGCCTATATGGACTGACTATATCAGTAGCTATATATAGTGAACTCAAAATATACCTGGGGGCTTGCTTGGGGAATTACTAGCCTGCCACCCGATAACCCTCTTTTTCAGTAGTGTATTCTCTTTTACAATAAATACCTCCTATTTCATCTACGCCCGTGTTGCTGTTTTTTCACTCGAGTACCACCTTTGTCTGTTTGTAACCTCTTTATGGATACAACAAAGAGTCTCAAAGCAACGGAGATATGGTTCTACGGAAGGATGCTGAGAATATCATGGGCCAAACATATGAGCAACGATGAGGTTTTAGAGGGAGTGCAAAGAAGGAGGAAGCTTATACAGAACATCAGGAAGAGGCAGCTGAAATTTATGGGACACGTAATGAGAAATAAAGGCTTGGAGAATTTGATCCTCACAAAGCGGACAGAGGTTAAGAGAGATAAGGGAAAACAATGCGTGACATAGCTAGCGTGCTTAAGCAAGTGAATGACAGGGTCTGGGAGAAGTAGCAAAGGGGCAAAACTTAGTGAGATCTACAAGGGATAGGAAGAAGTGGAGAGCCATTATTGCGTATGTCCTGAAGGGAACGGCACATAAAAGAAGAAAGAAGTTACTTTTAATTAATTTTGTTTAAACGTTATTTTTAATGGTTACTCATAATTTGATGACAAAATTTCTCGAATATTCAGGCCGGTAGATATAGTGGGATAAAAAATATTGATAATTAAAGAAACAAAGCTTCTACTTGAATATGAATATCCATAAAAAGTAGCGCTTAAACGTGGTAAATTAAAGTAACAACACGTCGGATTTAATCCATTTCCTATATATATATATATATATATATATATATATATATATATATATATATATATATATGAGAAAAATGAATATATAAAAAAAGAGAAACTGCAAACATTTTTGTTTATGATGTGGATTTTTTTAGTGTATATATTATATTTTATTTTTCAGATTTATGCTACACGTGTTTCCGGTCTCGTGACCTTCTTCAGGCAAACAAAAGGAATATATCTTTAAAGGAATAAGTTTTCCTCAATGGTTGGACGCTCTTAGTATGCTTGTCTGCTAGGGGAGAGCTAATCCTCGTTGCAGGCGACTGTTCAGGCACATTTGTGTTTGTGGATGATCCACAGAGCCCACATATGGTTTATAATGCAATTATTCTAAGCGTCTGCGGGAATGAGCGCATCATCTTGCAGAATCAACAGTTTGAATTAGGCCAGTTAGCGAAATTGTGATTTCGTGCTAGCAATATATATATATATATATATATATATATATATATATATATATATATATATATATATATATTCTTTTTATAGATACAAATACTTAAGTAAATGCTCTGTTTATAATAAACAGTATTAAACATTTACCGACCTGAATGTCCGAGAAATTTTCATAGAAAATATTCGTCCTCGACAGGAATCGAACCTGTATCCCCTACGGAACGGTCATATAGCCTGTCGTGTCTTAACCGATTGGGCCACAGAGGAGCGTTCGGTTAGCAAGGTCGATTTTACTGTCTTTAAACTACAATCTTCCATGATTCTCTCACGTACATTCATATCTGCTCATGGCTTATCCAAATGTCCAAATTTCTTTGGAAATTCTAAGTACACATATATACATATATATGTAAGTATGCGTAAACATTTAAAAAGATATATGTAGTTATTAATACATGAAATTACCCGTGTATATCGGTACATGTGTACCTGTATGAGTGACTGCACATGTAAAGGAACCTATGTATATGTGAAACTTGCATGGGTGTGTATACAGTATATGACAGAGCAAGATCTCTAATATTACCTTAAAAAATCACTTCATATTAACTTAAAAACTAAACTTTAAGTAAAAGAAATTACCCATCTAAAAACAGTCACGAATTAAATTCATGAATAAAATTCAAACTGATAGAGATGTCACATTATTAATCAATTACAACTCGAAGTAAACTTATATTTTAAAATAAACTTTTATTCTTTTAATGTACGTTCTATGAATATTTTTCTAATCGATTATTTCATATTAAATTCCCCCCCAATTTTGTAATAAAGTTTTAAAAAAAAACTTAAATCGCTAACAAACATCAAATTAAATTCCTTGTAGACTGTTTAAACATTTAAATTTATATCAAACATTATAATATTTATGAACCCCCAAAATAACACTTTCAAAATAAAGCAAAACGACAGCGTCTACTTCGTTCATTCCAAAGAAAGCCAGTGACACCTTCTCTCATGACTTCCTTCTCTCTTTCTCTTTTTAGTTTTTTTTTTCTCTTCTCCCCCTTCTATATCAATATATAACTTCCGTTAAGTTAACCGATTAAATGTGTCAATGTCTGGACCTCCTCAAATAATATTAAGTATGAAAGAATAAAAATATTAAATTACATCTAACTCAATGATGTCTCTCCCCCCTCACTTCCTCACTTCGTTAATTTACATATGCTTAATACTACCCGTCAAAAATGTGTACATTTCTTTTCATTTTTCGTTTCAACCTTTGGAAGTAAAGTCTGATGATCCGCAGTCCTTTAAAAGGGCTGTGGTGAAATAATTTATTACATGGAACCTTAAAGTGGTCTGTTTTTATTTAAAATATATACATATATATATATTTATATATATATATATATATATATATATATATATATATATATATAGAGAGAGAGAGAGAGAGAGAGAGAGAGAGAGAGAGAAAGAGAGAAAGGAAGCATTATATCTTGCATCTCACCTTATGAGACAGTTCAAGTTTTATCAACCTATAAAATATTGTAATCAAAAGATTTATTTGTTGAATGCTGCGAGGTTGAAAGCAGTTTCGTTCGTTTTGCGCAGATGTAAACAAAAGGCAGGCGTTTGTTTGGAATGACCTGGATTTCGAAGTCTCATATTAATAGCCAGGTTGCAAGTTTGGGGTTTTAAAATGAATCGTAACTCTGATTTGACGGATAAAGAGATATTTTTAACAATAAATTCAGAACTTTCAAAAATGCAAAACAATACTGGAAATTGAAAATATTCTCAACAATTACCACCGAACCATAAAGAAATTCTATCACAATCTTGGGCGACTAGGATGTCGGTTTGATAAAAGCAAGCTCAGTAATTTATCATGTTAATCTGTGTCGCTTATTAAGAAAGATGTTATGAAAGCTCACCTATAAAAGCTATGAATTTAAGTATTGCCGTAGCTAGGAAGCATCGATTGAGTTGTTTTTACGCCTTATCAACCCATTATGTGTTATTTAAAATTGAAACATATTTTGGATTGTAGGAACCACCATGTTTTTGCCAGAGAATATTGCATTAACAATTTTATTGAGAATACAAATTTTACAGATACCAGGCTTACCATTTAACCCACAAAATAAAATAAAATGTCTTTAAAAGATTAAAGGATTCGCTTGTTCGCGTGATCAGAAAACGACTGAAAACTTGCAGAGCATTCTTAAAAGGAAGGTTTATCAGGAAACATTATTCGGAATTAGATTATATATGCAGGGTATCCATAAAGTTCGTGTGCACTTTAAAAAATTTATAACTTTATTTGTATTTGCGATAGAAATAATCTGTAAAAATGTTATAAAGTTTAATGTACCTAGTTTTAAGTATAGCTAAAATAACTAATGTGATTTCAGGCATTACTGTAAATCAGTTGGCAAAATCGTATTACCGTTTGTATTGCTAATGATGGAGGACATGTGGAACCTTAAATAAAATTTCAATAAAACCTTGAAAAATATAGATTTACTTCTTTCTAATCCTTTTTACAAATTATTTCTATCGCAAATACAAATAAAGTTATGAATTTTTTAAAGTGCACACGAACTTGATGGACACCCTGTATTAGTGAGTATTCAATTTCAATGAAAACTACAGCTCAGATAATCAACGGATGAACTTCTAATATCAGTTTCCGAACAAGGACCAAATTTATTTCACATTATTGTTGGTTTTCAATTTTCGTTCTGGACGTTTGTCTGCAATTATAATATTTAATTAAGATATATATTTTCTAGTTTCTAGATCCTGCGAAATTTTGAAATCTGATAAAACTTTGACTAATTGTCATATCATAAAAGTAATATGTAGTGTAGTATAATTTATACGTAATTATCTTGCATATTTAGAGTGAATTCCTTCATTATTTTTCTCAATTTTGATATATTTTATTAGCTTTTCTGTTGGTTCAGATTAACATTACTTACAGCAGTTCTTCTTGCTTTCCAGAGATGATCCTTGCTTGAATATATTCCAGAGATGATCCTTGCTTGAATATATTCTAGAGATGATCTTTGCTTGAATATATTCCAGAAATAATCATTGCTTGAATATATTCCAGAAATAATCATTGCTTAAATATATTCCAGAGGTGATCATTGCTTAAATATATTCCAGAAATAATCATTGCTTGAATATATTCCAGAGATGATCTTTGCTTGAATATATTCCAGAGATGATCATTGCTTGAATATATTCCAGAGATGATCTTTGCTTGAATATATTCCAGAGATGATCATTGCTTGAATATATTCCAGAGATGATCATTGCTTGAATATATTCCAGAGATGATCATTGCTTGAATATATTCCAGAGATGATCATTGCTTGAATATATTCCAGAGATGATCATTGCTTGAATATATTCCAGAGATGATCATTGCTTAAATATATTCCAGAGATGATCATTGCTTGAATATATTCCAGAGATGATCTTTGCTTGAATATATTCCAGAGATGATCTTTGCTTGAATATATTCCAGAGATGATCTTTGCTTGAATATATTCAAGAGATGATCTTTGCTTGAATATATTCAAGAGATGATCTTTGCTTGAATATATTCCAGAGATGATCATTGCTTAAATATATTCCAGAGATGATTTTTGCTTGAATATATTCCCATTCTCGTTAAAATTCTATTAGATTAATACAGGCTAGAGATGATTTTTTTAATTCTATATTTTTGAAACTATTTTGAGTTAAGTGAGCAATCGTTAACATTGCAAAATATCAGTAGACATTGGCAGTAATATACTCTTCAGCTTAAAGCTTCTTGATTTTGATCTCTTCCGCTCAAAGTTTTATCCAAGAACTTTTGTACACTTATTTTATCGCCATCATCAACTTTAAAGGGACCGAAAACATTACCCCCTACAATACTAACCCAAAACAACACTCCCTTCTCATGACCTAAGCGTCCATCAGGTCCAGCCAATGTAGCTTTACATTCATCACTAAAATTTATTGTTAAGTAATCCTTATGTACTTCTTTGTCTAGCGTATATATTTCTCGATATCATGTTTACACAAAAGGATTATTTTGGTTGCTTTCATGTCTTTAGCCAATGTTCGTAATATTCAACATCTTTTTACGCAGTTTACATTTGCAACACCAGATTCTTTCAATATCCCATATAGCCAATAAATGATTATTTTAAATGTTAATATGAATTCCTTGGCATTCTATAACCTTCTTCAGTCTTCCAACCATTTATTTCTTAAAATGTTTCTATTGTTTTGAATCTAACTGTACTTGCAGCAGATTTTATTACTTTCTGTAAGTATTTGCTTGAGTATTGTCTTCAATTCTCAGCTACATCTTATTTAAAGATGAACAACAGGTTTTCACTTGCATTAACATGCAGAGTGGCTGGAAGCCATTCTATTAATCAGTCATATTTGCACGATGTTAAGGAACATTGTCTTGCATGAATATGCTCAAAACTTGTTGGTTAAGACATGGACAATATTAAAAAATGCATAGTTCAAGTGCTTAAACTTACTCCTTGCATTTATCTCGATACTATCAACTTTGAGCAGGAGTATAATATTGAATGCTCACAGGAGGAGCTCCAAATATCAGTTCAATTCTACCTCTTCTTTTCATGTTGTATGACTATTTCAATGAATGACGCAAAGCCATCTGGGAGAGTGATGTAATGGAATAACTTGTCACCCCCATGAGTGACTACACTATAGGTAGTAACTCACTATAAGTATCCGTAAGGCCACGCACTACAGGAGTCTAGCCGAAATCTTTTCGGCTATACAGTCGAACTCTGCCTTCGGGCAGAGAGGAACCTGGACTAGGCTCTGCCGTTTATGCGGGTTCGAAAGGAAATATTTTAAAACTCGGCCATGTGTGTGTGTTGGGGGCGGGGGGCTAGTAGATATTGTCTATCTGGAATCTCGTCCGGGGAGGTAGACAGGCCCGATCGCCTTTATGCGGGGTCTACGGGGATTTTTTGGCCGAGCCTACGGGCTTGGGAACCCCACATTAAATTCGCCCTTGTGCCCCATGTGGAGCAGTTGCTAGATACCGTCTTGCTGGGATCTGTTGAGTACGACTCAGATTAACGCGAGGACTATCGATCTTCCAATAGTAGCACTCACAACTGGATTGGCTTGCGACGATTGTGCTTTACTTTATTTCTTATTGAACTGGTTTACAATAAACCTTTAGTTATCTTATCCACTTGTTTGTCAAGTATATATCCTATTAGCACGGAATATAATAGAGAAGAAGCCCAGACGAGCATCAGAGCCTTCGACTTTCCACTGCCGCTACCATACTACCGGTGTTCGCAATTTGTCGGTCTTATATGAAAACTAAAAGACAATTCGTCACAGTCAACATTCCACGACTGCATGGTTCAAGTTGGACGGTCTCCTCAACGATGAAGAAGAGACACGAGGCAACGGAGGTATGGACCGAACATGTGAGTAACGATGGGGTTTCAGAGAGGAGAAAGCGTATACTAAACATCAAGAACAGGCAGCTGAAATTACGGACACGTAATGAGAAAGGGCTTGGAGAATCTAATACTCACAGGACATATAGAGGGAAAGAGACCGAAGCTCTAGCTCAGCTCTCAGCTCCATCCAATTTACATTTATTATTTAAACTTACGGCTTAGAAATAAGTTTTCATGTACTTCATCGACTAACTTACATGTTTCTTTTTCCTAATAGTTTGATTAATGATATGGAAGCAATTAATGTTCGTTATATTTTGCAATTTTTTCTCTTTGCATTCCTAACGCCATTTTCTTCAAATAATATTTCTGGTTAATTCATTTCTTGCTTGTAACTGTTTGAATCTCTATCTATAAAAGGCAGGATGTGTTTGTGTGTGTAACGAATGCACGGCCGCAACTTTCGACGGATTTGCACCAAAATTTACATGCACATGCTCCAAGTTAGTGGGAAGGCCAAGACCGACTTTGCATTTCTCAACTCCCATCGATAGCGGAAATAATCGATTTTTTCATGCTTCTACGGCAGTTTTCATGTAGTTTGCGGCCATTTTCTATTGGCCAGAGTGAGAGCCTATAGTCGACTGCCACGAATAGGCAGTAAGATTCTATTGGCCAGCGTGAGAGCCAACAGCTGACTGACACCAATGTTAAGTAGCATGCTAGCATGTAAATGGCTGCATTCATCACAAGTGGGAAACATTTAAATCTGCATGGCACTTTACTCCAATTGGCTCATTCGCTTGCTTAAACTCAACGTTGATTCTGATTCCGCAGAACTGGGTTGGGTGTGAAAAAGTATTTGTTGTTTACATTCTTTTTTCATTCGGTTTTTCCAGTTACGAGTCCTTTTTTAAAGCTGATCGTTTTGTGTTCATTTTGTTTAGTTCTTTTTTCGTAACAGATTTAATGTTTAGTATAGAGCTTAGAAAAAATTCGCAGTGTGAGATAGGCAAGAAGTAAGGCATGTAGCAACATCAGCATGGCAAAGGGCACTCCTTTAAAGGCAAGGAAGGGCAAAAATATTTTAAGTCAAGTGATAGCGATTGCTGTAAGAGTCGTACGATTTTTGAATCAAGCACGGGCCATGATGTTAGTCTTTCATAAATCTCTTTTTTAAGCCAATTATTTACTTGTAATTACATTTTTGGTTGTTCCGTTACTTCTGTTCAACTCTAGCAATTTACAAATATTGTTTCTCTTTTGAAGCCTTTTATGATCCATGTCAATATTTATATATCCGAATATAAAAATATTAATAATCGTGTATTTATTCACGATATCATGATCACCTATCGATTGATGTTATAAAATATCAAATTACCAAAATAGTTATTGAAAACATTTCTGATAAAAAACTATTATAAAGCTTAAATAATAAACCTATTATATTTATCATATAAAGCATGAATATTTTAGAAGCATTGGTTGGTTAATACAAACTGACTGTAAGAACATGGACATGCATAATACAATCTGATACACATACATACATATATATACTATAAACAAGTAATCATCCAAAGAATTTATCAGTAAAATTAATGTAATTAATGGCGAAATCACTTCGCTAACAGATCAATAAAATATTAACTTACTATCAACTCTCTTAATGACGCAATTCATATGTTTAAAATTATGTTATGGTCCAATATCCTCGCACCACGGTTATGGTCCAAGGTTAGGACCAAGGAAGAACAACAGGAACACAAGAGTAGGAATAACAAAGATATATTAAACAGAATAATAATACAAGAAGTTGAAAGGTGTTAGTATGACTGTCAGTCTGGTTTAGAGTGAACTACTATTGTCTCGACTAGTTACACTTCTTCTATCGTCTCTCTTGAGAGGCGCAGTCTTTATAGTGTCAGGTGAAATCTCGCTTGAATATATATATATATATATATATGAAGAAATATAGTTTTAAGGTGTGTTACATTTATGGGATAAAGTGCTCAATATCAGAGATAGAGCGTATGTAAATATAAATATAAAAGTGAACATAGAAGTCAACACTTAGAGGCGACAGGCTGTTTCATGCTAGACGCAATCGTCAGGCCACCAATGCGTCCAGCATGAAACAGCCTGTCGCCTCTAAGTGTTGACTTCTATGCTCACTTTTATAATTCCACACTCTCTATCTCTTGCATCCAAGACATGTTTCTCGTACCGAGAAAATCTAATTTTGAATTTCATTTGAAGGTGTTGGAAAATGTTTACATTAAGTGTGGTTAGTAGACTAAAGGTAATTAGCCTGTAAGCGTTATACATCTATGTTTGGTCTTTGGGTTTTCATTTTAGTAGCTGTGCATATTTTCCGTTTGAGCTTTGACGGTCGGTTGATTTTGTTTAGCGTCATATTTTTATTGCTGGTAATAATTTTTTCCTTCAAAAATTCATAGCTAGTAATGAATTTTTACAAATAAAGTATTGTTGGTATTAAAATCTATTTTTACACTTTCATAGTGTTTTGACCCCAGTTTGGCGGGGTCAACTATTTGTCCATAGCTGGGACCCTAACAAGTGCTACTACCCCAGGTCAGGCTGGACATAGGGACACAAGCAATTAAGAGGTGGTTCCACGCTCCTCAATACCTCCTGATCAGACCCGTATTTTATTGTCTTACCTAGGACGCGGATGTAGTTTATCGTCATACCCATGACGCCCTACCCGAGAGGAGAAGTGAATGTAACGAACTGGATTCCGAACTCCGCTTGCTGATTTCTTGTTCCGAGCCGCTAACAGTGTCTACTCGTAGAGGCTGATTTAACAGAGAAGATAAGCTGTTTGTTAAACGAATAGGAAATATGAAAATAATACAAAGTTATAATATCTCATCCGAAATCGGTGCGATTAGGCATGTTTCGTAATGTTGCTCTATTTAATTATAAGCCGGTCTTTTAAAGTCAACTTAAAAAACAGTAGAGATACCAGAAAAAAGTCGACTTGAAACAGCAAAGATACCAGAAAAAAGTCAACTTGAAACAGTAGAGATACCAGAACAATATTTGTGGCATTGATCTAACATGAAATGCATTAAATCTTATGTATTGTCACGTCGTTTTTTTTTACTATAGAATTTTATTCTATAGAATTTCGAATGAGAGTTTGTGTTCCTGTAAAACAGGAAATATTTATAGCTTGGTAAACCACAGATATAAATTATGTACTCATAAATCTAATTGGCTTCTTAAATTACGAAACACCAGCCAACAAAATTGGAGTATTCTTCAGAACCCAAAACAAAACGAGCATTATAAACTTTCGTTGCAGTGAATTCGCTTGCAATGACTTGTAAGAGCAACTACGCCAGGAACCCATTTTGTAATTATGTTACACGCAA
>OZ038475.1:11437066-11497066 GCA_964036315.1 Acanthosepion esculentum
CTTGCTAGCGTAACCATCTGCCACTTCCGAACGGTTCCGTCTGCATAGTTTCATTCACAAGGCTTGGATCATCCAGTGGTAGGGTTTCCAGTCACTTTCCGAATGCACCGTAAGCCGTGATCGCCTTCCCATACCGATTACATCAAGAAGTCATCTGTCTGACTAATCGACCCTGGTGAGATTCGAACCCGTGTCTCATGGTCAGAAAGCGAACGCTCTAACAATTAAGACATAAAAAATGTACATTGTGCATACAAGTTATTTTTCAAGATATTTGCTAAAATGCTATGACGAGCTTGGATGTGAAATCATTAACCTCTCTATCAACTCAACTTTTTAGCCGCACTCCACAAATTTATAGTGGAACGTAGAGAAAATAAAGTAAGCCGAACGCTTAAGAATGTGTATAAATATATTTGTTGACTGGCGCAATACAATCTTCCTACCTTCATTAAGATGAATAAACATATACAAAGGATAACGATTTGTAAATTCGTCTCGCAGATTACTGTAATGAGTTCGACCCTCACCAGATGCTACCTACTTATATCTTTAAAAAGACTGAGGTCAAGTTTGCATTTTTCTGATAGGCGGCATTAGTCAGTATTTTAGATATAGATTTTCAAAAGGACTGACGCAACATATTCTTATGATGCACTATATTTATTGGATAACGATAAAGATTCATTTACTTTCTACGTTGCAAAAATGATTAATTATTCCTTATTAGCTGTATCGGTGTTGTGCCGACAGGCTTCTCAACCAAGCTGAGCCGATGTTCGGAATATAAGCCGCGTGTAACTTTCCACTCTTTACTATATTTAGTTTCGTACATTGATTTGTTTTTTTACGGCTTATCAACCTTTTGCAGAGAGAAAAAATTTTTAGATTTTAAGCATTTTTAAAATTTTATTGACACAATTCCTACTAATTAACCCACATTGGGGATGGGGAGAAGTAGAGGTGGATATACCTTTCCCAAGAGTATTTATGCGTAAGTGAATATAACGAACCCGACTGGAATTGGAACTGATCTCTCCGATTTCCAATTCCGAGCCGTTATTCAATACACCACCGCACATCCAAGTTTACAGAACCTTGTATTCCCAAGAGGTCACGCATCAATTCTGTAAAAACACATTTGTTATAGATTTAATTTTTAGAATTTGTAGTGCCTAAATTTAACATTTGTTCAACTTCTTATAAGAATTTATAGAGTTTGCAAAATGTTTTAAATGCAACATTTACTTGGTATTTAGATTGCTCCAAATATTATTTTTAGTGGATACCCTTATTTGAGTAGACGCTCCGCTTATTTTAAACAGTATATTTATTTTCGTCTACCTGCTTGAATATTCGAGAAATCTTATTAAATTATGCGCCCTCAGGTAGGATTCGAACCTGCATCCTCCTTGGCAGGAGAAACTGTCATTAGATCCGATGTGCTTTTAACCGACTCGGCCATTGGTAAGAACTAAAACAAATAGGAAGTTGTGGAGAGGCATGTCCATCCACATCTTGAAGGGACACGGCACATAAAATATACACTAATACCATGCAACGTACGTATAGATTCCATCTATTATACGGCAGCAAATATGACACATGTTTGATTTAGTATTGGGGGCCTATACAATGTGTTTGGGTAAAAATAGGCCTGTCTCACCGGCTTTTGCTACAGGTCTTAGGGTATGACTCTAATCCTACCTCGGAAGTGACCAGGCCAGTTATATTTGTGTCATTATTGACCCGAAGATGGTCCACAGTGATGCTGACAAAATGTTCTGGGAGCGGAACAACTGCGAATTAAGATGGTTGACAGTCTTCCTATTTATATACGGACTATTTTCCTCATCTTTGTTGTTATCGCAACGTTTACGCGGACTCAATGGAAACAGGCCGAGCAGTACTAAATAACTGGGCAGTACTAAAAATAAGAACAAGACGAAATATCCCGAGACATGGTCATCAGAAAGAGAACAATCCAACCACATAGATTAAATAAAGGATTCAGTTTAAAATGCCCTGAATGTTATTCGGGTTAACAAGCACCTGATGAAGGCCTGGGGTCACAACAACCGAAAAATTGTGATAACAACAACAAAGATGAGGATAACTCATCATAACAAAATTTCAGACAGAAAATCTCCCTAATCAATCCTGATTAAGAGCAATTATATTTTGACTTTTGAGATACGTAAATATGAACGAGGAGTGCTGAAAAGTTATGGGCCGGTTCACCTGTCCAATCAATCAAACAGTTTTGGTTTGTAAGGGATTCTTGGTTGGATATAGAACTTTTTATCATTCTCCTTAAGAAAAAATAAATAAATAAAAAATGAATGACTAAAAATATAAAATAAAATAAAATACTAAAAGTATGTTTTATTATTTTTACTACTATTACCAATAATAATAAAAATGCCGAAAGTACAATCAAAGTCCCATAATAGTTGCTACATTTGCATACACATTTCATATACTAAATGTAACAATCATTATGGGACAGAGGTTGTGTGTACCAGTCAACATAAAAAGAATCTCGCATTGCCAAAAATGATGCTGATGATGATGATACGATGAAGCGATTATGTGAGCAACGACAAAATCATAGAGAAAATGGAAACATAAAAGAAAAGCTTAACATCAGGGAGAGACGCTTGAAATTTCCAGCGCACAAAATAAGGAAAGAGGACTCGGAAAATCTGATCCTCACAGGATAGATTGAAGGTAAGAGGGACAGAGGAAAACAATGCTTAATGTACTTAGTGATCTTGTGTAAATGGATGGCGGAATAACTTTGAGGAGAAATAGCAAAAAGACAAAAATTATTAAGCGCTACGAAGGACAGGAAATTGAGGAGGGCCCTGATCGCCTACGTCTCGAAAGGGCATAGAAGAAAACAAAATCAGAAAGTCAACTGCAAGTTTATCTTAGGTGTGATAAGGAAGTTACTTAGGATGGTCACTTAGCAGTTTGTGAAAGAGGAGACAGCGGCTGAAAAGTGATGTTTTCTATCACATTCTATAATCTAAGGAAAATATTTCTGGAATTTTACCCCAAACATTTCTCACACAATTTAGGGTAAATTTCGCATGGAAAAGGGCATCTACACTTACTTAGCCACACTGAAAAGACAAACCCAATCAGTTGACTTCGTGGTAGATTATTACCACGGAGGTCACAAAGCACGTGTGCTATGTTTAAATTTGTTCACACTAAATGGATGATTACAAAACACACATACACTGACACACACACGCAATTTTATACAGGGCAAAAAGAAAATGAAATAAAGTAACATATTAAAATTAGAATCGTCTGTTTTGTTTTTGATATGTAAAACGGGTAATTTCAAATCTGTGTTTACAGTATTTCACCTTCACTGATATAACATAACGATTTTCGAGTCGAACAGTAGAGCCGTAAAACAACATACGACAGGTCCCTGCCAGGCCAGTGAGGCTCGTTAGCATATTCCTATGAAAAAGAGGGGAAAACCGAAGTCAGTGTTATATTTGTAAAGGGCGCATGTAGTTGTGAAGATTGAGAAACAATTTTAATTTGACACCTCAAATGAAAATGGTGTTGAAAATGTTGCATTGTCAGCGTCAAAACTGGTGACGAAATACTCACGTGTTCTATTTAACTTCAAAATCTGCAAGTCGTTGGAAATTCACAGGTAGCCAGATCGCATTAATATAAACTATGCTTATTATTATTGTTGTTACAGATTACGTTTCATCTTTAGAAAAACGGTTTCGCATTCTTGACTATGTTGCTAATAATTCTCAACAGACATATATCATTATATACAGAGAAAAGAAAAGATCGGACTGCCCACAAAAAACATATACAGAGTGTCCATAAAGTTCATTATATATATATATATATATATATATATATATATATATATATATACAGGGTGTCCATGAAGTTCGTGTGCACTTTAAAAAATTTATAACTTTATTTGTATTTGCTATAGAAATAATCTCTAAAAATGTTATAAAGTTTAATGTACCTAGTACATATATAAAGAGAGAGAGAGAGAAAGAGAGACGCACCAGATTATTTGCTCTCTCCTAGAAATTGCAAGATTCTCTCAGCATAGTTGCAGTATATATATTTACAAAGTGTAATTTAGGTGTGGCATAAGGCCGCAACTAAAGATCAACTAGTGAAGATCGCACAAACTATTATTCATAATTGATCTAGCGAGACAAGTTTGCTAACCATTATACTACATCAAAATGCTCATATATATATGGTGGACTCTCCCGTCGAATTCGAAGTATGAGGGTCAATCAGCTCAGGTCCTAGGAACCCACAGTCTAGACACCAGCACATATAATTTGATTTTAGTGATGAAGGCTTAGTACAGAACCAACCACACTTTCTGAAGAGCCGAATACAGAGACCTGGTGAAACTACGTAACACAAGGTCCCCAAACGACGCTCCGCAGGTTTTGAATTCAGAGTTGTTCTTCTCCTGGACCAGTTGCCATCCAAGGCTATAGAACCAAGTCTGTCCAGCTATTTACCCATAGCTGAAGAGAGAAGAAGAGGATTAATACCTTTCACAAGTGAATGCAATGGATTCGATCTGTCCTGGTATTTACTCATAGCTGAGGGGTTTGGTTTGTTGTTTTTTGCGGCATATCAACCCCATTGGGTTATTTAATGCCGACAACTTTTTTTCCTGGTAATATTTTGTTTTGTCAAAAATCTATGTTAATATTTTTTTCCTCAAAAATGTATAGCTGGTAATATTATTTTAAAACATGTATTGCTGGTAATATTTTTTTTTTCAAAAACATATTGCTGGTAATATTTGTTTTTCAAAAATATATTGCTGGTAAAATTTTTTTTTCTTCAAAAATTTATTCCTAGTAATAATTTTTTACAAAGTATTTATGGTATTAAAACCTATCTCAGTTTCGGGGTTAACTATTTGCCCATAGCTGGGGCCCTAACAGGTGCTACCATCCCGGGTCAGGGTGGACCTGGGAACACCAGCAATTAAGAGGTGGTTCCACGCTCCTCAAAACCTCCTGATCAGAGGCCTTGCTGCTGGATGTAGTTTATCGTCTTACCCAGGACGCGGATGCAGTTTATTGTCATACTCAGGACGGCTCATAGCTGGGGAGAGAAAAAAGAAGATTCCCATAAGTAAGTGAATGCAATGGATCCGACTGGAATTCGAATACGGCTCTCCGATTCCTCAATCCGAGCCGTTATCCATTACTCCACCGTGCCTCCACTCATCCGAATGCAAATAGTGTAAATAATGATAACTTCACATCTCAGATATTCAGAAAATGTTGAATTTTTTCAATAAATATACGATTGTAGTTTTCTTTTTTTCAGAGCCGTCTTTTATATTCTGAAAAATTACGGTAAAAATAAAAAACAGCAGTAAAATTTCGAAGCTTCTAATTAAAACAGCCGATTCAGGCCGGCCGTTTTCTAAAATAATTTACATGTGATAAAAATTATTTTCGAAAAGATACTCTAAATATTGCAATTTTATTGCTGAAATAAAGCACCCCCCGCGCAAAAAAAACAAAAACAAAAACAAAAAAAAACTATGAAATATCACAACTTTGTGTTCATTGCATGTTTGAGTGTATTTGATGCTGAAGTTTAGTGAGTATTTTTTTGTTTTTTTGAAACGATTTAATTCCCGTGGAAGATCAAAATAACTTTTCGAATGCTTCCAAAGTTTTTTGTTCTTATTTTTTCTGGAAATAATAAAAAAAAAAATCCTCAAAACAGAAGGAAGAAAATAAAAAAGAAAGAGAAGCGGCATAACTTACGGTGTCGGAGGAGATATCGACGCTGGCATGGTGACCCCGGCCGGTACATAGGTAACCACTTCATTGACCAGATGCATCTTGAGGCACCAGGGTGGTATTACTTATTGTCCTTCTTGAATAATGGAAATAACAATTATCAATTCTCTTTCCTTTCGAATCGGCTTTTCAAAGCGAAAAGAATAAATACCAGTTAGTGAAGAAGTTTATTTTCCGAGAAAAAGAGTAGTTATCTTTGTGCACAAGCCAAAATTTGCCTTACGGATACACATCATCTTAAAATCTATGAATATTTTTTTCTGTAAGCGAAATAAATGCTGTTTTTTAGATTTTAAATATTTGCACGTTTTTTGTTAGCAAGCGCCCCTGTCTATAGGTAGTTAAACACGCGGAATTTACCAATCATTATTGTATATTGTTAATATATATATATATATATATATATATATATAGAAAGAGAGAGAGATTCGTTAGTGAAATTTCACTTTTAAAAAAATATATAAGATATTAAAATCAAAAGAAAACAAATGGCTTCCTTGTTTGTTGATATTGGTCCGTTAGTCCAGCTGGTTTTTCTTTCTTTTTTTCTTTTTCAGTTAGTTGTGCTTACAATAGTACTACTACTATTACTACTACTAGTAGTAAAAGACAAGGTAATAGTAAAAAGTTGTAAGTAAATTTAGAGCTACTGTTTTGAAAGTCGTGCCGTGTATCTCTGTGAAAGAATGTCTGACTCGTCAGGTGTGAGCAGCCACTCAATGAGGGAGGACGTTGGTAGTAGGTCTCAGTTTGTCGTCTGGCTTGTCACAGATACCGACCATCTCGTCCCACTGCAGCAGCGGCGATTTGTCGTCGCCTCCGCTGCTGCTGCTGCTGCTGCTGTTACAATTGGTCTGGGCTTGTCATTTACTCACGTTTTTCAGCACTAAGTTAAGTTTCTTATTTCGTCGTTTTCCGAAACTTTATCTCAGCTTTGAAACTGAAAACGCTACAGAATCTGTGAGGATTTTTTTCGTGTCATATTCGATTGGATTAGAATTTTTTCTGGAGCATCATACGAAAACTTTACTGAAGATAGGGACATTACTCAAAAACATCAGATTTCGACCACAAACAAGAGTTGCCAGTTTGTGCTACTTTTGAAAGTCCAGCGTTACTAAACTGATTATGTATCGTTTCCCGTCAGAACAAAGTGCGACCATGGCCCTCCACTATTTACTGTTCCTTGTAACTCTACAATCTCATCCATTCAAACTCATTAGCAAAGTTGCTCAATCTGCCTCTCCTAATTTCAATATGCCATTTAAGTATTATATTTTCCATGCTGTCTTTCATCATAATGTGTCCCATAAATTTCTACTGTTTCTTTTTGATTTTAAGCATAAGCGTCTTTCCAGTTTTCATTTTCTTTACCGTAATTCCCCATTTATAATAAGCCTTCATCCATTCAAATTGTGCTGAAAGTGTGTAAAATGCGTCAACTCACGCATAAAACGTACCCCTTGTTTGGTAATCAAACCCTATAAATTGTTCCTCTCCAATTTCATTACGGCCAGCGTTTCTTACTCTTAGTAAAAAAAACAAGTTGTTTTAGACATATAATAGTATTATTCTAATTTAGTTTTATGATAATTCTTATTTTATTTTACATTTGTAAGTATTGTTAGGTACATATGATTGTATTTGACATCCTTATGGAGTTGCAATGGCCGAATGTTAGTGTCAAATTGTCGTATGTTTGTGGTGAGTAGTCATTTCGCAACTGAAATCGAACCTATGAAACGGCAATTTTTTAAAGATTTTTTTGTAGCTGTGCATAAATACGTGCCCCTAATTTTGCTTATTGTTTTTTAGAAAAAAAAATGCGTATTATACATGGGGAATTACGGTAGGACTTCCTCGTTGCTAACGTGTTCCGTCCATGGTATTCTCAACATCTGTCTGTAAAACCATATCTTTATCGCTTCGAGTATGTTTTTTCTCTGTTAAGAAACTGTCCAACACCGACTACTTTAAATGAGATTAGATATTACATAGCAGTTTTAGTAGCCTTTTCTTTCTATTGACATATTCCTATGTTTTAATACTTTGCTTAGCTTATAGAAAGCATCCTTCGCTATTGCGAGGGGCCTTCGGATCTCTGTGTCGTAATTTCCATCGTCTGTTATTACACTACACGGAGACGTTAAATCTCCTCACCCGATTGGTTCTGATGTCTCCCATTCACAACTGAAACCGTCTCTCTTGCTGAGGACCATCCATTATGTTTTCTTCTAGTAGATATTCCTTTCTTCTCGTTTTTCTTTGTTCCCGTCTCCAGGAGTTTTTGTAGTTTTCCATTCACAGTGTCATCTATGTATCATAGGTTGTTAAGATTATGCCCACTGATAGTAAATCTTAGTAGGAGACTACTAATAAGTACTAATAATAGTAGTTCAGAATTTTGTAGCATTGGGCTTTCAAATTGTCGCTAAATTTGTTACCTGCGGCCAAACGTAGCGATTCAGGTTTCAACTAGATAACGAGATTAAGAAATTTTACACCGCCAGTCCCTTTCAGGTCCGTCTTGCACTTTTAGTCTCCTCGATATTGTTACTTATACTCACTATCTGTTATGGTCCAATATCCTCGTTGCCACTGTTATGGTCCAATATCCTCGTTGCCACTGTTATGGTCCAAGGAAGAACAACGCGAACACAAGAGTAGGAATAACAAAGATATATTTAACAGAATAATAATAATACAAGAAGTTGAAGGTGTTAGTATGACTGTCAGTTTGGTTTAGAGTGAACTACTATTGTCTCGACTCGTTACACTTCGTTCTCTATCGTCTCTCTTGAGAGGCGCAGTCTTTATAGTATCAGGAAGTGTTCATTGTATCGTTACAGGTAAGATCCCATAACACTATCAAATAGTGCGAATGTGGCATATTCATGACTTTTCCAAATGAATCTAGAAACGGGGTGATGGGTTCAAATTCCATAATAAGGACATGTTTTTTTTTTAACCAGACAATTCACTTCATTGGGCGATAATAGAAAATGAATTCAGCAAATATACAAAAAATAGAAAGGGGTGTAAGACAAGGATGGGTCTTCTCACCGGACTTATTCAACTTATACAGTGAGGCAATTCTGAGAGAATTAGACGTTCTATGAGGGTTCATTATCAACGGCCACAATCTTAACAATATAAGATATGCAGATGACACAGTGCTGATAGCAGACACGGAAAGGAAAGTACGAAGCCTCCTACAGAAAGTAAAAAACGGTAGACATCAAATCCTGGAATTTAAAAAGAATGAATCTAACTCTCTCTATATATATGTGTGTATATAAATAGATAAACATTACTACGTAAAAACAATGATACCTTCCCGAAAAATACTAAAATAAATATATATAATGCTTTTAAGTATACATATTTCTACGTCTTTGTATGGGCGTGACTGTAAGTCTTTGTATGTATGTGCGTGTGTCTCAGTGAAACGCACACAGGCGAATGATGTAAAAAGCATTACTCAACAAATATTTATTTTTCAACATTTCCTGACTGAATATTAAAACGATTGTATGGTTTAGTTAAAAAGATAATGTTAATTTTAATCCAATTTTGTCGACGCAGCACAAGTTGGCAAAGTGGGTAGACGTGTTTATGCGGCCAGTGCTGGATATTTTACATGATTAGCAGATATGCAAAAATAAAAAGGAGTGTGAGACAAGGATGTGTCTTCGTACCGGACTTATTCAACCTATACAGTGAGGCGATTTTGAAAGAATTTGAAGTCCTTTCAGGATTCCTTATTGGCGACCACAATCTTAACAATATAAGACATGAAGATGACACAGGGTTGTTTTCAGACACGGAAAGAAAACCACAAAAATTCCTACAGAAGATAGTGAAGGAAAGCGAGAGGAAAGGATTAAACATCAACTGTAAGAAGACAGAATGCGTGGTTGTTAGCAAAAGGATGAATCCAAAGTACGAACTACAAATAGGTGATACCAGAATCAAACAAGTACAAAAATTTAAATATCTAGGAAATGTTTTAACATTAGGATGACCAAAGATGTATTCCAAAAGCTAAGCAGAGTATTGACACAGAAAAGATTCATTAGAAAACAAACAAAAGAGTATTGAACGGTTACGTGATACTACGCTCCTATATAGCAGTGAATGGGGGCACATCATTAGTTAATCTTCAAAGCGTGTTGCTCTTACACAATAATGCAAGATCACATAGTGACTGAGTAACTCCAAAAAAGATTTTGGATGTTTTGCGTCATTTTATGTAACCTTGCTTACACCTGATATTATCTTTTCAGATCATCGTAACATTTTTATAGGGAAAACAATTTCTTCTTTCTGAAGAGTGTTTCTTTGCATAGTAACCTGAAGAATGTGAAACTCAATGGATCAAAGATTTTGGATGTTTTGCGTCATTTTATGTAACCTTGCTTACTCCTGCTATTATCTTTTCAGATCATCGTAACATTTTTATAGGGAAAACAATTTCTTCTTTCTGAAGAGTGTTTCTTTGCATAGTAACCTGAATAATGTGAAACTCGATGGATCAAAGTTTTTTCCAGATAAATAGGACCATGTTATAGATAATGATGTGAAATATAAGTATAAATTAGAACTTAACATCATAAGATATGCAGACGACACAGTGTTGATGGCAAACAAGGAAAGAAAACTGCAAAAATCCCCCAGAAAGTAGTGAAGAAAAGTGAAAAGAAAGGATTAAACATCAACTGTAAGAAGACAGATGGGGTTGTTGTTAGCAAAAGAATGAGCCCAAAGTGCGAATTGCAAATAGGTGATACCAGAATCAAACAAGTATAAACATTTAAATATCTCGGAAATCTTTTAACAGAGGACGGAATGTGCGACACTGAAATCTGAAGGTGCTTTAGGATAACCAAAGATGCCTTCCAAAAGCTAAGCAGAGTATTAAGAAACAGAACAACTTCGTTAGAAACAACGAAAAGAACTGTTACGGGATATCTGCCCTTTTATATGGCAGTGAATGCTGAAAAATCGCCTCAAAGATGAAGAAGAGACTTGAAGCAACCGAAATGAGTGTACCATGCATCGAATATGTGAACAACGACAAAGCTTTAGAGAAAATGGAAAAAAAAGGAAACTTATACTTAACATCAGGTAGAGACAGCTGACATTTCTAGGGCACATAATGAAGAAAGAAGGCTTAGAAAATCTGACACTCATAAGAAAGATTGAAGGCAAGAGGGACAGAGGAAAACAACGTATAACATATTTAGTGAGCTTGAGTAAATGGATGGCGGAACAGGGTTTAAGAGAGATAGCCATGATCGCCTACGCTCTGAGCGGACACGGTACATGAAGATGAAGAGCAATACAAGAGCGACAGAGAAGGGCGATGCCCCATTTGTTTGTAACGACTAAGGAGACAACCAAGTCTTAAATTTTGTTCTCTGTGCTGTCAAATAAAAAAAATCAGAATCAAGATCGCATCGACTTTAGTAGGCCTCAAAATTTAGTGATTGTTTACGCTTTCTTATCAGTCTCGACCATTTACAATCTTTCTTAATCGAATAAAATCACGCTATTTTGGACGACAGACGATAGACTCTTCGTCATCTGGGACTCAGATTTCTCATATCATCTCTCATTTGCGTGTCAGTGTTCGGACAGAGCGCAGCTCTGTTGTGTACCTGTCTGCGGACAGAGCGCAACTGAAAAAAACAACGGGAGGTGTCTGGTATCGGGGAACAGCTGCCCGCTGCAGTACCTCTCTCATTCCATTAAAGAATTTGGATCGATATTAAATTATTGAAAAGTAGTCATTTATGGATTTGAACACAGTTATTGTGTGTGTGCAGTGTTCAGGCAACTATTTAATTTATTATAGACAAGTTTACATTATCTTGTGACTATGTAGGAGAAAACCAAGTTAATCCCCAGAAAATGAATGTTCTCTGCGCTATCCGTCGTAAAAGAAAATCATAATCAACATCGGGCTGACTATAGGAGGCCGCACAATATGGTAGCTGATTGCGCTTCTATACCAGTCTCGATCAATCACACCCTTTTATACCCCAACAAAAGGCTACTTAGTTCATCAAGATGAAGGTTTTTCATGCCATCTCTCAGTTGCGTCTCTGTCTTTTGACGGAGCACAATTTTGCTGTGTACCTGTCTGTGTAAAGAGAGCAGCTGATAAAATATTGGGATGTGTTCGGTCTCGGGCTACAGCTACCCGCGGCAGTACTTCCCTCATTGCACTAAAGAGGTGGGGGTAAGTAGTAATACAAATGCCAGCATTCGGGTCTCCTAAACTTAAACTGACCTTGTGTCGCATCTTGCCAGTGTGGGGGGCGGCCGGTTAATACCGAGACTCTTAGTATTTCGTGGGCGAAAAAAGTAGTTGTACGTTGCCAGTCGTGGATGCGGATTTCTCAGCCCCTTTTGATTTACGCCCTCGGTCTTTTCTGATGTTGCATTTGCGACACTGAGCCATGACCTTTTTGAAATACGACTCCAGATTTTGGGATCTAAACATCCCAATTGCTCTCTTCACATACTGAGTACTGTTCACGTTTTCCCGTTTCCAAATTCTTGTAAGTCTTCTCGCTGTTAAAGTACATGAAAAAATCAGAATGATCCATTTAATTGTTTTTCGTCATCAGTGATTTTCCGACAACGGGGTCACTTTTCGTACAACGCTACATTTTTTGCGTTTAGTCACAACAATAATCCAACAGGCCTTATGTAAAACCTAATCGGGTGTTGGTTGACGGCGCAACGATACAATTAGAAAACAATGTAGGTTTTTACTAAGGTTATACAAAAAAGTCGCTTAGTAAGGAAAAACTCTGAGACTAATGGTCTAAGACTTATCATCACTGTACGGCAGCTGTTCCAGTTTGGGTGGTGGTAGTCGCTTAAACCAGGTATCGGCAACCTTTTGCTAACTATGTGCCGACTTAAAATCATTCAGTGTGCCAAAAGCATACGTATTTTTATACGAGTCAAAGTCAATATACCTGTTCTACAATATATATTTATATAGTAATATATACAATAATATGTAAACCACATCTAACCGGGTGCTGGTCGACGGCGCAACGCTACAAGTAGAAACAACTTACTAAGGTTACACAAAGGGGTCGCTTAGTAAGGAAAAACTCCGAGACTGAATGGTCTAAGACTTATCATCACTGTACGACAGCTGTTCCAGTTTGGGTGGTGGTAGTCGCTTAAACCAGGTGTCGGCAACCTTTTGCTAACGATGTGCCGACTTAGGGTTTTAAAATCATTCAGTGTGCCAACAACATACATATTTTTATACAAGTCAAGATCAATATACCTGTTCTACAATGCATTTTATAGTAATGTATAGTATATATACTTTATAGTAATGTATAGTATATATACTTTAGTATATAATAAAAAAATTGAAACAGCTAAATATCTTCTTTGTAGTAGTAGTTATTGGTTCGGACTTCGTAATGTCATTTGCAGCTGCGTGCCATTGGAAATTGCTTGGCGTGCCACATGTGGCACGCGTGCCGTAGATAGCCGACCCCTGGTTTAAACGACATTAGTCTTTCTGGATTTGGAATTAGTTGTACTAGCAAGCAATTTTAATTCACCTTCTTCATTAAACATTTTCATAAGCGTTTTGATGACATGAACCGAATAGGGAAAAAATTGGTTAGTAAATAGTTAAATGTAAATTATCCCATAAAGAAGAAGATCATCGGAGTACCATACTGGGTACTTCACAGAATTTTGGTAGGATTATTAGACAATGTTCATTTCTTCTGCCAGTAGCATGCGATAGGTTGTATTGGGTTATATGGTATAAGAAGCAGGGTGTAATCTTTGAAATTTTTTAGGTTTTATTTTAAATAATACTAACAGACATACCGAGCTGGTCGATCAGGAAAAGCGTTCAATTAGAATGGAGCAAAAACAGCGTCATTTTTAAATGTAACAGAGTCTATCTTCTTCAATTACATTAAAAACACTTTCGTTAAAAAACATTTTGAATTAATGCAGTTACTGATATAACAGAAGTCGTCTGTATTTATTCAATCGAAGTTAGTCGAGGTCATGAAGGAGTAAAACAGGCAACATGAAGACCCACTTCAGACCACAATTATTTTGGAGTTTTTGAAATTCAATTTGTCAGTGTGCTACCAAGGATGTAAAAGAGGGTACATTTATAAAGCAATTGTTAATTTTGATGAAAATTGGATGAAAACTCAACGAAAAATAAACCAGTAAAAATCGACATTTTTCGCTATTTACGCGGGTTTTCACTATATGGGTGGACTCAATTATCAAGTTAAATGACTGTTAAACAATCAACTTATTGTTGGCTACAATTGAGCGAAATTTGTATTAGATTGTATAAAAATTGAGGGAGTTTTTAGTTGAAAATTTGTGCCTTCTCCTTCTCTTTCACTCCCTGTAAACCCTTGCGGCTTAGTGGCATTATAGTCATCTTCCCTCACTTCCCGTCTGTGGAACTCCCTTCCCCTTACTTGCTTCCCCGATGACTATAATCTTCAAATATTCAAGTGTAATAACAATCGACATCTGACACCCTGAGATTGTTTCCCGTCCTCTGTATTCTTTCCTCAAACACACCTCTTTACTCTTGTTCTCAATCCTCTGTAACCCCTTGCGTGATAGTGGCTCCCCCGCCTTGCTTGGGGTGAATAGCCTTAAAAATTCGAGACATATATACAAGACGTATATACAAGGCGTATACAAGGCGAGACGTGCGGGAGAAGAAGCTATTTGAGAAGAAGAGACGGCTACATTTAACCGTTTTGATAGTGAAAGTGTGGGACCGAGGTGCCAGCCTGATAGCTCGTTTAAATTCATGTAGTCCGGGAACCAGCAAAAGTAGCTCGTCAGAACAGTTGCCGTGAAAACATTTGTAGAAGAGACAGAGGGAGGCCACGGCACGTGTGTGGGATAGCGATTGTAGATTAGATGCCAGATCAGGACATATCATCTTGCATATTCGTCTCTGGATTTTGTCAAGGACCCCGAGATGTACAGCGGGAGCACCAGACCATATATGACAGCAATATTCCATGCAAGGACGGATGGTTGATTTATAGATTTTAAGGATGGACTCAGACGAGAAAAACTTTCTGGCACGACACAGGGAGCCAACTTTCCTTGCGTTAGATGAAATTATTGATACAATGTATTTATTCCATCTAATGTCAGTGGACAACAGATGAGGACTTCCAACAGGCTGGAAAGCAAGAGTTGGTGAGACAGTAGTTGTAAAATTTAGAGAGGACAGAAGTCAATTCAGGGGCACATTTCTTCAGGACAATGGTTGGTATCTCGTTCCAATCACTAGCCTTATAGGAATCTAATTTAGAGATGATGTCCAATACCATCGTTGGGGTTATGTGCATCTCACTCAGTAGAGCCTCAGTTCTAAGGGGAAAGTCCGGTGTGGGTAAAGCAGATGAGTCTACCCTTGAATTGGATGAGAACTTTTCGAGCAAAGCACTCAGCCTTATCAGCTGAGAAGGTCAAGACCTCAAATTGGTTGAATAAAGGGGGTATTGAGGATTTGCTGTTGTTTAAGACACGTTTGTAGAGCCGCCAATAATCTTTTGAACCAAACTTGCAGGACGCAATACTTTGATTCATTCTTTTGGCAAAGAGTAACTTTGTTTCTGTAAGGACATGCTTGCACTTGTTACAAGCAGTGACAAAAAGAGTCGGTTGTAGTCAGTCACGTCGTAGAGACATGTCTGATTCCAACAGATGGTATAGTCGGAAGTAGTGATTCCTGTGGACAATAGCTGCTGCACAAGCAGCTGAGAAACAAGGGGATGAATGCGATTTCACTTTATATTTTCTTGTAGGGAGGAAAGCCTCGATTCCAGGTTTTAACCAAGGATGAGACCTCAGAAGCAATATTTTGAACAGGGAGGTTAAAGACAGTATTCCAGGGGACATCACGTAGGAAATCTCGGAACGAGTCCCAATCTGCTCGTTGATAATAGAAAGGTGTTCTGTTGGTAGGTGTGGTTCTTTACTGGGGGAAGAGTAGAAAGAGATGAAAACAGACACGACGGCATGATCAGAGTTGCCAAGAGAGCAGAGCTGCGTGTCACGATAAGACTCGGGGATGGAGGTAAAACAGAGATCAAGAAGGGAAGCCTTGCCATCATGGTTGCTGGGGAAACGCGTAGGAAAGTGTTGAGTCTTGACTCATTGTTGAATCTCGCCTATTGCATGGAATAATAATGCAACACAAAATGTACTTAGAACAAGAATGTATTATAACAAGAAAGTGTACACAATAAGTACATATAGTATTTCTGTATATTTCTGGGAAGACGTTCCTGGAGAATGTGTTGACTAGTCGCAGTCGATCAGAGTCTCTAGTTGGATCTCGTGATTCCTCCTCCTCTTCCGGTACCAACAAATATTTATATAGTTGGTAGTCACCTATGCAGATTAGGTGGATCCTACCACAACACCCCCTCCCAAGCCTTGGAATCCTTTTGGATTTCAAACTGGCTTCTATATGGGATGATGATTATGGTTATTTCTTTGTAGATCCCCTTTGCATAGTTCATATGTATGTTTTTTTTTCAATATCTTTTTCGTTTTGGATTCACGTCCAATGGGTCCGTGAACTTTCGTTTCCTACCGGATCTTCTCGGTTCAGGAGCACTCTGCGGAGGTTCTACTTGAAAAGTATCATACATTACATCAATGGGATCTTCCTCCTCATCCGGTATACTCTCTTCATGCTCTAGCACGTAGCATTTTTTGAGTTGGTTCTGGTGCCTTTTATGAGTATTCTTCGGCCCTTTTATTATGTAAATCAGGTCACCGATTCTCTTGTCCACTATGCCTCGCTCCCAGAACTCAATGTTGTTTCTATAGCACTTGAAAAAGACCTTCTCTCCGGGGGTGTATCTTTTTCTAGCTGTATACATAGTGTTCTTTATTCTATTTCTTCCTGGCAAAAGCTTGTCAAACACTGACTTAACTTTCCTAGCGAACATTAGTTCTGCTGGTGCCATGTTTGATGGTGTTCTCTGGTTAGGCGTGATTCTGTATACTTGTAGGAATTGCTGAAGCGCCTTTTCCGTTGGAACTCCTGAGGCTTTCTTCAGAGCGCGCTTTAACGTATCTACAAATCTTTCTGCGAGTCCATTGGATCTCGGATGATACGGCGGCGTCGTTATGTGGTTAATTTGATATAACTCACAAAATTCCTTAAATTCGTCAGAAGTGAATTGTGTACCATTGTCACTCACAATACACTCTGGCACACCGAACCGTGCAAATAGTTCATGCAAAAAAGTTGTTGTGGTATTGGACGTAGGCTTTTTGCAGCGTAGTACTTCCGGCCATTCTGTAAAGCTATCTACCACTATTAAGTAGTAATAATCTTCTACTGGACCAGCGAAATCAATGTGTAATCTTTCCCACGGATGATCCGTCTTTGGCCATGGTTTGTGTACTATAGGTGGTGCATTAGCTGCTAATGCGCACCCTTTACATCGATGAACCATGTTTTCGATATCCACATCCATTCCTTTCCAATATACAAAGCTTCGCATTAAGCTTTTTGTTCTATTAATCCCCGGGTGACCCATATGAAAGTCCCGTAGGATTCTTTTCTGCAACTTTTTTGGTACTACTACTTTCTCTACACTTGCGAAAGGCACGTTACGTTTCTTTTTAAATATAGGCATAGTATTTTCTTTTAATTCAAATTTAGCTTCAAACTTGTTACATCTTCCAAGACCAGGCGTAAAGGTTTCCGGAAACTTTTTCTTTAATTCATCTTTAATGTCCTGTCTTGATTGCGTATTACTTTCTACTTTTCTGCAGAATGAGTTTAACGGTTTATCCCACAATTCGAATGTTTCAATAAAATCTGTACCCAACAAGTTTTCTCCATTTCTCAGAATGAAAACTTTTATTTTTTTAACGATCCCATTCAATTTCATTGGAAGTACAACCTCGCCTTCGAAGTTAATTTGCTTTCCAGTTACCGTTCGAGCGAGTTTCGTTGACTTCATTATTGTAGGCCTTTTTAAAATTTTCCATGTTTTATCGTTCATTATTGTTAAATCTGACCCCGAATCGAGTTGAAATTTGATATTCTTTTTGAATATTTCAGTCGTCACATATTTCCTCAAATATCTATCTGATTTGATATTCGAATTTGTTTGTCTAATTCGGCTCTTGAATTTTTTCGTTTTACAACACGATCCTTTGTGACCATTCTTTTGGCACACGAAACATTTCTTATTTCTATATGGGCAATTTATCTCCCAATGTCTTTCGTTACAACGTCTGCAATTATATATGGTGGGACTTTTTTATTTTCGTTCTTTTTATTTTCTTGTCTATTCTTAAAGTACGCCGAATTTTTTCTCCAATTTTTCTCTAATGGGTACTTTGACTGCTTTTTTATTTTTTTAATATAAGCAATACCAGCTTCTTCGATTTTTTGCGACTCTTTTTTTAAACTTACGGCCCGTTGACACTCCTCTGCTAACTTTTGCAGGGTAAGGCCTTGTTCAGATTCGAGTTTAGACAAAACTCTACGTCTTATTTCGGCACTCTTACTGGATACCAGTCCTTGAGCAAAAATTAAGCACTTGAATTCTTCAACCGTAATCTCTGCCAATCTGAAATTGTCACAATGTCTATTCACTATAGATGCATATGTTAAGTAATCCTGATCGTCGGATTTAGAGACATTCATGCATAACCATCGCTTATGCCAAAGCGACATATTTGCTCCAAACAGCTCTTTTAGCAATTTCACTGTTTCCGAGAATTCCAATTCAGTTGTTTTTCTCGGTAGAATAAAATCTACAAATTTGCTATGTTCTGCTGTACCTAGCTTTCTTAGTAATAGACTGACTTTTCTTGAATTCGACCAGTTTTCACAGTCTGTGTAGAAAATATCTTCATATCGTTCAAAGTACGCTTCAACGTTTTTTCTTCGTCTGGCACATAGTTGAAAGTTTCCAGCGAATTAAATATGGTGTTATTATAATATGAAGAATTTCCCTCATTTGCCTGATAGTTGTTTAATTTCTCCAGTGTTAACTTTTGAATTTCCAAAAGTCTTTCCTCTTGACGTTCTTGATATTTTTGCATTGCTATCAGTTGTTCTTGCTGTGCTATCTGTTGGGATTTGAATAATTCGGATATGACTTTGGATAGTTCATCCATCTTTAGCTGATAGTGTTCATGCAACAAGGAATATACTTTTAATTTGTGTATCCACGAATATCATATAAGCTGACCAAAAAATCGAAACAACGTACGACTTTTATATTTTATGTCTTGCTTTTACATTCACGCCCGTGCTAATCAACTTTGGTATTTTTATTTTTATTTTTCGTGAACAGAGAGCGTCGGACTTTTTTTTTCGTTTTCGACTTCTGTTCGCGTATTTCAATGACAACGTCTGATTTTCTTATCATAGGTAATTTTTCACTATATTGTTGAACAAATAAAAAAAACAAATTTTTTAAAGTTTGTTACCTTTCAAAGTCGACACGGTGTATTTGTGCTCCTTTTAATCCATGCATGTTTTTGTAGTCGGCCAATTTTTCTTTTTAGCGGGTGTCTCGTTGTAGATAATTTTTTAATTTAAAATTACCGTTATTCGTTTACGACACCTTTCAATTTTTCTGAGTGAACGTTCCTTTATGCTTAGTCGTCTTTTAACGAGTTTTACATATCCAGAAGTTCAGAATCCTTCGTCGTTACGTTAACGTTGGACTTTGAATTAATAGTTTTTTTTTTTCAGCCTGGGTTCTTCAATGACTTGTCCCAATTGTTGAAAACTCTCACTATTAATTCTTTCTTCTTTCCGTATGGTTCGTTCTACTTCTTTGCCATTGTTGAAACTTGGCGTATGGTTCGTTCTACTTTGTGGCCATTGTTGAAACTTGACGTATGGTTCGTTCTCTTCGTCGCCATTGTTGAGTCTTGACTCAATGTTGAATCTCGCCTATTGCATGGAACACAAAATGTACTTAGAACAAGAATGTATTATAACAAGAAAGTGTACACAATAAGTACATATAGTATTTCTGTATATTTCTGGGAAGACGTTCCTGGAGAATGTGTTGACTAGTCGCAGTCGATCAGAGTCTCTAGTTGGATCTCGTGATTCCTCTCCCCTTCCGGTACCAACCAATATTTATATAGTTGGTAGTCACCTATGCAGATTAGGTGGATCCTACCACAACAGAAAGTCAACTACTTGTGTGAGCGATTGAGGGGTCAGTTAGAGTGTTTAAGCCATTTGGTATGGTGGGCAGTGAAATTAGAAATATGTTTGCAGATGGATGTCGTGAGATAGCCTATCTAGTATACCACACTCTTGGGAGGATGAAGAGCGATAGAAAAAGAAGAGATAGCTTATAGATTTGAGGAGAGATAGACGGAGACATGTTTGAATGGTCTGGAGATTCGAGAGAGAGTTTCCTACCCAGTGGCAGTTGGTCTTGTATATACGCCTGGTATATACGCCATATATATACGCCTCGTATATACGCCTCGTATACGCCTTGTATATGCCTTGTATATACGCTTTGTATATGCGTTGTATATAGGCCTTGTAAACGACGTGTATACGCCTTGTATATACGCCTTGTATATACGACTTGTATACGCCTTCTATATATCTTGTATACACGCCATGTATATGCCATGTCCATACGCCTTGTATATATGCCTTGCATATGCTTTTTATATACGCTGTGTGTATACGCCTTATGTATAAGCCTTTTCTACCACATGGATATACGCCTTGTGTACGCCTTGCTATTCGCCTTCTATACGTCTTGTATATACGCCTTGTATACATGACTAATATATACGCTTTGCATATGCCCTGTTTATACGCCATGTCTACGCCTTGCGTATAAGCCTTGTCTACGCCTTGCATATGCGCCTAGTATATGCCTTATATACACGCCTTGTATATACGCCTTGCGCATACGTCTTGTAGGTCAAACTCCTCACCCCAACCCTCCATTCGACGAATTAAATCTGCCATTTTCTTTGATTTTCGCCGACTTCAAGTCGGGCTAAATTTAATTTGCTCTTTCCCAAAAATTTCATTCTGCTAAAAAAACATGCTGTACGAAATAAATTATTTAAAGTAGATATTTGAAAAGAAAAAGTTGAAAAACAGAGCATACAAATCTTTAAAGATTTTTAAAAAGATTATTTATAAAGTATATAAAGCAAGAAATACATTACCTATTAAATATGTCTCCAGCTTTGATAGGGCTCTGCTGTACTCTACTCAGCCCGACTAGGCACTTTAATTTCATTTCATTCTTTTTTACTTACTTTCTTTCTTTCTTTTTTTTTCTTCCTTCCTTCTTTCTTCTTTATTATGAAGAATATCAACGAAATGTATTTCGGTCAATATTTTGAGTCACGGAGTTAAAACAATCAATTTTGGATCCAACTGAAGTCAAGAATTAAAAAGATGCACTAGGAGAGATTTTTGTTGCTTTGAAATAGATATAGTTGAATAATGACTCAGAAGGCAAATCTAAGGATTTTATTTTGTGACAAGTATTTATATCTAAGAGTAAAAATGTTATTGGTTTTTCAAACTTTTTGGTAAAGAGGTGTTCCTGTATATTCACAAATATATCACCCCACTTCCATGAAATTGTTTGGTTTTTCCGCCAACCTGCTGAATATTCATGAACACACCTATACCAAGTTTTGAAAAACAAATAACATTTTGCTCTTATATATAATTTTTAATCGAGCACGGTTTTAAAAAAAATAAAAACAAAAATACTAAAGAACTTCGGATTATTAACCTAACGTGTCCATTCCTATTTTTTTAATTATATATTTGCATATATTTTTTAATATATATATATATATATATATATTTATATATACGACTTTTATACGCCTTCTATATATCTTGTATACACGCCATGTATATGCCATGTCCATACGCCTTGTATATACGCCTTGCATATGCTTTTATATACGCCTTGTGTATACACATTGTGTATAAGCCTTTTCTACCACATGGATATACGCCTTGTGTATGCCTTGCAATTCGCCTTCTATACGTCTTGTATATACGCCTTGTATACGCTTTGCATATGCCCTGTTTATACGCCTTGCGTATAAGCCTTGTCTACGCCTTGCATATGCGCCTAGTATATGCCTTATATACACGCATTGTATATACGCCGATGATTGCATCTAGCATGAAACAGACTGTCGGCTCTAAGTGTTGACTTCTATGTTCACTTTTATATTTACACACGCTCTATCTCTGATATTGAGCACTTTATCCCATAAATATAGCACACTTTAAGACTATTTCTTTATACACACACACACACACACACACACACACACACATATATATATATATATATATATATATATATATATATATATATATATAAATAAATGGTAGTACTCGCTTACAAAAAACTTGGGTATGTTGGCTTGTAGAACAAACTAGTACCAAAGATAAAATGAGGAATAAAAAAAAAGAACTAAGAACATGAAATTGAGGGGAAAACAATCGTCCAGAGTTCCTGCTCAGAGTTCAAAGAAAAAAAAACTCCAAAACGAGTAAAAGTAACTACGTAAAGTGTTCACTGCACGAAGTAAAGCAAACCTAATATCAACCTAAAGAGCCAGGCTCTTATGGTTTATATATATATATATATATATATATATATATATATATATATATATATATATATATATATATATATATATGTGTGTGTATGTATGTATGTATGTATGTATGTATGTATTGTTCTTGCATATAAATACTTGTCACAAAATAAAAGCTATACATTTGCGTTGATAAAGTCATGAAGTCCTTCAGAGAAGAAACACCCCAGCTAAGATAACATGGGGGAAAATAGGCAAAATATTCAGCTTATTAAACTTTTAAAAGAAAGGGAAAGTGATGCTTAAATACCCCCCTCCCCCAAAAAAAGATTTTCGAACTTTATGGAGAAGGCACGGCAATTGATCAAGCTTATCAAAAGTGATTTACGAAGTATCATACTGCAGACTTATCTCTGAGTGATGCTCCACGGTCTAGTAGACTAGTTGAGGTAGATAGTAATCAAATGGAAACTGTGTTTGCGAATAACGTTATAAAACACAGAGGTTAACCAATATTGAAGATCTTATTAGATCTACAAATTTCATCATAGGAAAAAAACGGACATAATTAAAATGGACAAAAAACAACTATGGTAGTTGGCAATACGAAATTAAAAAAGGAAAATAATAAACGAAAACAATAGGATGGGTCGATTAAAATGAAAACATGAAAAAGAAAATACATGCATATCAATAATACAGTGGGCTATGATAAGTCTTTAGCTACCCTTGATTACAGCAATTTTGGTTTATTTAATAACGTCTCTTCTTTTTTTTCAGACAATACCATGTTAGTATCAATCTACTCTCATTAATGAACAATACTTGACTTACATTTTGCAATGAAAGTTCGTAGAATTAAGGAAATTAGTGAATTTCAATAAGGGTAAATAACAGGATGGCATCAGTATCGTAAGTCAAATAGAGAAATTGCTAGGTTTTTCCAGGTTAATCATTAAACGGTTAATAATAGTGTCAAGAAAGTTAATGAAGAAGGCCATTGTCTTGTGGAACAACGTTCAGGAAGACCAAGCATCGTATCTGAGCGGACGAAAAGGGCACTGAATAGGGAAGTCATCAGAAACTGTCGTCAGAGCGTCAAAGATGTCGCCATAAGCATGGAAATATCGCCATATGCGGCGAGAAAGACTCTGAAAGAGCTAGGCTATCAAAGAAAAGTTGCAAGAAAGAAGCCCTTGATTTCAGAGGTTAACAGGAACCTTCGAATTCGAGAGCAAAGATTATGAATTTTGGCAGACTGTAATTTGGTCAGACGAAAGTGAATTCTGCCAATATTCGAATTCGAGGTTTATGTTTGGAGAAATCAGAATGAGACTTGGAACACTGAATGTCTGCAGGTGACCGTGAAACATGGAGGGATTGAGGTAATGGTGTGGGGCGCTGTCTGGTTTGGAGAATCTGAGCTGATTCTTGTTGACGAACGGTTGAATGATCCAAAATTCTGCCAAATATTAGAGAAAGGAGTACTCCCACTATTTGAAACCAATTAGATTGACAAGAATGTTTACATTTTTCAAGAAGATGGAGCGCCATGTCATACGAGCAAAGTAGCAAAGGCCTGGAAGGAATCGCAAGGAATCAAGTCACTGCCATGGGTAGCCCCAAATCCTGACATGAATCCAATAGAGCACGTTTGGGAGCACCTTCACCGAAGACTTCGAGAGCGTGCAACCAAAATGACGTCAGTGGCAACCCTTAAAGAAACATTGCAGAAGGAGTGGTAAAATATGGCTCAGACGATCGTTGATAACTTGATCAAATCCATGAAAAATCGAATACAATCACTGAAACTAGCAAATGGAGGACCTACTATATACTAGTTCCAAATACTGTTTGTTCATGTTGAATAGGGATTACGTAATTAAATTTTGTAATTGGATGAAGTTTATTTCTCCTGGCTAAAAACATTTCTTAGGCCACTGTATATTAAGACGGGTATGATTTTTGTTATAAACAAATCACATTCAGTCTTAGAAACGATTCCTTCTGGACCGTCTCACTTCTAGAAAAGAGAATTGCTCAACATGTTCCGTCTTTTATTAGGTAAGGTCGAATGGATAATTTGCATAAATGTGCCAATACATCCGGGTCTCTAATCACAGAACATCTTATAAAACATTAGAAGAGTGCATGGTCCTTCAGAAAGGACATGTTTTCAGTACTTCGTGTGTCACATTCTATAATTTAAAAGTACTTGAAACTAATTTTTTAAATCAAGACAAACTTATGTAAACAGAAGGAATGTTTGATACCAGTGTATATTTTCTTGTTTCCATTTGCTTTTGTAATTCCATTTTGCCAATTTTTTTCCTAACGAAAAACTGCTCCAGCTGCATTTTGCAGTTTTCCCATAAATCTAAGATGTGCATGTCGTTGCATTCTCTTACGTGAAAATACCCTTGGGAAAGGTATGAATCCACCTCTTCTCCCTCAGCTATTGGTTAAATAGCAGAATTTATTAATGAAATATTAAATCGAAAAAATGTATTATTATCACAATGCAAAATATATTTCTGCTTTAAATATTCCACAAAGGGTTGATAAACCGTAAAAACAAATCAATGAATCCCATAAAACAGAACTTTTATAAAAAAAAATGGGACAAATCATAATCCAAGGAAGTAAAATCTGTTGGTAGAGGAATGGAAACTTTACAATTAATTTTTAAATTTTTCCAGTAATCGCACTTTATGCTTCTGAAATATTATGTTCGCTCTTTGAACGAATTCCGGACATTTTTTGTCGATTGCTCTCTTATAGTAGTCTAATTTGGTACGTTAGTTGTTCGAATCAATTAACTTATTATCCGGAAGGAGTTCAAAATAGAGGGTTTTTTCCACTTTCTGCATAACATAATCTTTAAATGAGAACTGAACTTTAGTAAAATTAGTGGTGATTCAGAATATATTGCGTTATACATTGTTGTAAAGAACACACTTTTCATCGACTGTTACAATTTGTTTGAAAAAGGAACGTTTAAGTAGCGAATTGCATACGGAAACGTAGTTCTTTCTGCAACAAAGGAACAAAAATAGCCAAGTGTGTGTCATATTTTGAAAATATGGGCTAATTATATCGGAAAAAACCCTCGTAATTAAATGAGACAAAAAGATCATTGGCAATACGAATTTATAAAATAAATAACACATAAAAAGAACAAAAAGACCTAACCAGTTATTGCTCCACACACATCAGAAATAGATTGAGGAAAATATTTTTCCATAATTAAACTCATCCAACTCTTTCCGAATTCTCAGCGCTGCCCTCAGTTTGACACCCAAAACACTTCATATTCGTGCATCTGTCGTGAATACCAAGCAGTACAGCAGGCCGTTTCTAAAGAGCGAATTGCGTTAAGTTTCTTTTTTTTCACAGAGGGTGCCCAACTAACCCTGCTATACTGTGCAGTAGATAAAATTTAAAAAAACGCGCATGCGCGAAATTTATCAAATGCCAATTTACGTATTGTTACATATATATATATATATATATATATTTATATGTATATATATATATATATATATATATATATTAAATAAATCCTAAAGAGCCAAGAACAACCTACCTAAGTTTAACTTAAACGGATCTTCAGGGTAAGCTGGTTAAAAATGCTATTTTTATGCTCATTAGTTTTTCGTAGTTTTATCAATAAATACTTTTTCATGTAATTTCTTTTTTAGCCAACTTACCCTGAAGATTCATTTAGGTGAAACCTAGGTAGGTTGTTCCTGGCTCTTTAGCATTTATTTCATTTATCCCTGCTCCACTTAGCGTATCGAGGACTCGAATTTTTAACTTTATTACTAGCTTTTTTTTGTTGTTTGGGCTAAAATCTTAAGGCACTGGACGAGATATTTCGCCCTGTACGGGTGTTTCTACTTTTTTCAATTTTTTTTTCCCAGGGGTTTTCATTTTGTTTTGATAGACTTACAAATTGTGCTATCCTAGGTCTTTTCCAACCGAGTATTACTAGTAATATATATATATATATATATATATATATATATATATATATATATATATATATATATATATATATATATATATATATATATATATATATATATATCCCGAGACCATGTGTACTGCAAATACAGTAGAAGTGGTGTTTCTTGGGCAAGATAGCCTGACGGAGCCAAAACCTCTCCAGGCCGGTTTTGAATTTAGAGTTTTTTCTTCTCCTAGACAGGTTGCCACCCACAACCGAGTCTGGCCTGCTATTTACCCATACCTGTGGCGAAAAGAGGATTCATGCCTTTCCCAAGGGTAATAGAATGTAATGGATCCCACTGGAATTCGAACTCGCCACTTCGAGCCGCTATGCATTACTTCACCGTGCCTCCCTTTATAGGAAGACCCCTCCCTTTTAGGAGACCACCTCAAGTTTATTCTCTCTCTCTCTCTCATATATATATATATATATATATATATATATATATATATATATATATATATATATATATGTAACGTAAATCATTCAAACGAATAACAAATACTGAAGCTAGTTATATGGCGAGAATCACTCTCACAAACAATATTTAATAATAAATTACAACCAACTTCGAATCTGTTAATGAATGGTGTGATCCTTGTTCATAAATTCATATATATATATATATATATACTAACCAATTGGTTAGCCTACAATTCTCTGTTCCTCTCTACCGCCTGACGATTATCGTTTACACAAGAAACTGATAATTGGAGAAAACTTTTGTGAGAACAGGCACATTTCTTTATATGTCGGCTCTGTATTTGTACTAAAATTTAAAAAGCGTTTTACATTGTGCGCTGAGTTTTGTACAACGTTGGCATCCTTAACGCAACCTTTTTATATTGTATTTAATAATACTCGATGTCTAATCAAAAAGTATCGAGACTGTTGCTATGGTAATTGTCTGTTACTCAAGGCTAGATTCAGTCTGTATTACTGTTTCACCCATAACTGGAGGGAAAACGATGGATTTATGCCTTTCCCAATGACATTTGTGTAAAAGTAAAGACTAGGCTGGAATTTGAACATGGCTCGCCGATTTTACTTATTGGCACCAATATCCGTTACGCTAACGGTAAATACTTTATGTTATAATAAATAATTGACTTGAGATTTTGTTTACAATTGGCGTTTTCGTAATGTAGAAACAAAACTAATTTAATTATTTTGGGGAAACCCTTACTTTCTTTCTCATCGCCGTTTATTTTAATTCCGTGAATATCAGTGATATCTATATATAAGTCAATGGATGTGTGTCAGTTGATAAAGAAATTAATCTCGACCGACTTTTCACCTTTTTCTGGTGGAAGACTGACCAGGTGGTCATCTACTGATAGATATCACTTGTCAGGTTACTTGTCGCTCAAGATAAGCCGTCGGCACTTGCCGTCGCTCCCAAAGTACTCTTTTTGCGGGGGGGGGGACTCTTCCTTTACTGGCACTCCCTTGACACAGTTTGCAACATGCTGGAGATTAGCGGGAAATAGGATTTATTTGAAGAAATCAAAATAATGTGTCCTGCTTGGTTGCTGACGTATTTCTCAAAGGTGAGAAAACGGGGTTCGCACTCAGATAAAGAAAAAAAAAAGGATTTCTTTTGTGTTTAATATTCTCATTTGGTGTTTTTAATGCGTTTACATATGCATTTGTATTAATTTAAGCTGAATTAAATATTTTTCAACCTTTTATTTTAATTCCATGTTTTCTTTTTTCAAAATGCGGGAGATGGTGGCTATCCACAGTTTCCTTTTCTTTATTCTTTGCAAAATGCCAAATATTTTCCCTTTTACTGCTCCACGGTTTTGCATTCAGTGTTGTCCTTCTCCTAGACTGGCTACCAACCAAAGCTACAGAATCCAGTATACCCTGTTATTTAACACATATCTATATAGTATTATTTAACCTATAGACTGGAAAGATGAAATAGGTTTATGCATTTACTAATAATAATAGTAGGAAAGTGAACGCAACAGACAAAGGCAGAGTTTGAACTCGGCTTAAGCTTTTACTGTTCATCAAAATATTGCCTACTCAACCTTCACATTAATGCTATCTCTCTTCAGAATGTAACCGATCATGACTTTTGGCAGATTCATTGTCTGTTATGTCTTCATTGTATTGAATGAGTATAACACAATCAAAAGGAGTATGTCACTTAGAGACGACGTAGTCTTGCTGAAACAGGGAGTAAGCAGATAAGCTAGATCTCTAACTCTCTTCTCCTGATATTTATTATACAAAAGTACAAATAAGCCACGTGGGTAAAATTGGGGGGGGGGCAAGTCTTCAATCGATAACTCAGCTAGCCTCAATCACTGACCCACGTATATAGTTCCCGGGTTTACTCCTTCTACTGACGATTCTCAGCGTCAGTCTATATGTATTTGGACGAGTCCAAGTCATCCTCTGGAGAGGTGTGTTCATCTCTACAACACCCCCTTTTTAGATATGCACTTTTAGTTTATACTTTTCCCGACATGGGTTCAACATTTCCGTCGGATTAAGTTTTCGCTTATCCTGACGTTGTATTGTAATTTCAGTTTTAGAAAATAGTTACTTTATAGTGAACAAAACAAGATCTAGATATAAAATTCAAATGCTAAGCACTGACTCATTGATTTTGTTAGAAATTTAAAAACACTCGAATTTACAAACTTTGCTTAACACAAGATTTATTTGCACAAAAAGTACAAATTGTGGCACAAGGCCGAAAAAGGGGAGGGGTAAAGGCTGGTCATTACTTACTATCCTATACCTAGCTAATCAGATTCGCGACCCATTCATACATTACAATTATCTCATTCACCACAAGAACTCATCCGTCGCCATTCAAACCTTCATCCACCATAATACCACATCCACACCAGGGGAACCTACAAAAAACGCGCCCCACACCATAAAAATTTGGATGATAATAAAATACATTAAAATTCTAATAATGAAAAGATGAAAGTGGGGAGGGAGATGAACCCAATAACAAACTAAAAATTCAACAAATATTTAAACTAAACATAATTCGTGTTAGTAGGGACCGTCCAACCCTCAAAATAGAGAGGCCGCTGTATTCTGTCGATAAGGCAAAATCAAGAAGCACTCTCGCTAAGGGAGTGGGAAGGAGAAAAACTTTGCTTAACACACACGCAAAAGCGACTCCAAAACTAAACTTGTAACATTTCACACCTTGATACGAAATGTTTTTCGGCCAATAGAAAACATTTAAAAACAAAATTCAAATATTCTTCAATTCTCAGAAGAATTCTTTCACGGACCTTTTCGTGAGCCGACGCAAAAATTTGTTCATCATCCAATGAAAAGGCCTGAATCATATCCGGGAGTGAATTCCCAAATGACTTTTTCAAGCCACAAAAACAAAATAAAAGACGGGCAAGTTCGCTTGTCACCGAAGAGGAGGAGACGAGCGGGAAGAGGAATCACGAGATTTTCTGTTCGTCTTACGTGTTTTTTGGACCAGCTATAAGCTAAGTTGTTTGGAAAGTTACATTTTTTTAAATTTGCACGCATTTTTTGAACCCTTTCTTTCCGTTTTTTTTTAATTTGTACGCATTTTTGAACCCTTTCTTTCTTTTTTTGAACACTTTCTTTTTTCAGTTTGATATTTGTTTAGTTTTTTATTTCTTTTATTTTGCTGTTACCCTCCCCGACTTTTATTTGATTCTGTTCTTTTTCGTTTACTGTTCATTGTTGGTTTTATTTATTTTTCTCGGATTTCGGTCCGACCTTTTTTATTTGGTTTTATTTATTTGTTTAAAAATTTCTGCTTATAAAAAAAAAAAAAAAAAAGTGTGAGAAAAGAAATTATAGTCAGCCGCGGTGAACTTTGTTCGCCAAAATGGCTGAGAAAAACATTGACACTCCAGCTACACCGTTAACAATACCGGTGTCAGCTGAAAAAACGGCCTGGAGCCAAAATAGGCCGCTAAAAAAGGATGGCGTATTTTACGCAAACGAAAGAATTCGTCTCCAAGAAACCTTCAGTGGCAATGAATTCTTAACAATCACCGAGGCATTCGAGGAGGTGAAACCTCGTACCATTTCTTTGCTCACCTCGGATGTCAGGACTCATAAGCTGGTTGGAGTGAGCAGGGAGGGTATGGAGGAAGCCCTGAAGGCGTTGAGCATTTGTCCCAAAATTTTAGCAAGAAGAACAAATGCTCTATGGGACCTCCTCCTACACACAGAAGAACAAGCCAAGAAATTAGCCGGCAGTGTCTTGAATACAAAGTCTTTAAGACTTCAAACCGAGTATATGGGCACCCGTCGAACAAAGGTGATGGTTCATGGGGTGCCCATAGACATTTCCGGTGACAGACTCGGGGCCTTCTTCGCCGAATTCGGAGAAGTTAACGAAGTGAAGGCCATCAGCAGTAAGGCAGGAATCGAGACGGGAGATTTCGAAATCCACATCACATTGGACAGAGAAGGATTCCAGAACATCCCAAACGTATTAATCTGCCGCAACAGAAGGATGTTGGTAGTGGTGGAGGGCAGAAAGCCGTTCTGTTGGTCATGCGGAGAGGCAGGACACATGGCAAAGGCGTGCCCTAAGAAAGAGAAGACACCAGCCCCACCACCTCCAGCACCTGCAGCAAAAACCAGTATCCCAGAGAAGGAAACCCCGAATCCGGAAGGCGAGTGGAAGGAAGTCACTAAAAGGCGGAAGCCCCAAAGTGCGCCGGCTCCACCCCAGAAGGAGATTCACCCCAAAAGGCAGACGGAAGGGGAATTTAAAAAGCAACCCAAAGAAGGCCAAAACAAGCGGCCCGAGGATCAACCTAAACTGCAACAGAAGCAAATAGAACAGCAGCCTCAACAGCAGAAGCAAGCTGAACAACCTCAACAGCAACGACAGAAGAAGCAACAGCAGCCTCAACAGCAGCGGTCACAGCAGAAAACCAAGAAGCAGCAAGAGCATCCACAGATGGAGCAGCAGCAGGAAGCACCAATGGAGGTAGAAAGTATGCCTCCACCACGAGCTTCCTCTTTAAAAAGAAGTAGGGAGGAAGACTCTGAAGAGCAAGAAAAAGGTACCTCTGGACGTAGCAGGGCAGAGTGTAGCATGGACAGAACCAGGCGGCACTCCTTCCCTGCATCGCCCATAAGACAAACTGTTTCCCCTAGAGATAGGAGTCTCCCTTCCTCCCATACACGTACTCCATCCCCCTCTCCCTCTACTTCTTCCCCCAGTTCTCTAAATACACCACCCCATACATCCACTTCTTCCCCTCCCCATCCTTCAAGGGAGAAGAAAAAGAAGAAAAAGAAACTTTTCGAAGGGCCCGAATCAATTTGTCATGTAGACAAAGAAGTCTACAAGAACGGGCTCACCAAGCAAAGAAAAGCACTGTCGGGGCTCCTTTTCCAAATGAACGAGGTTGACGGGAAGTCAACAGAAGACCCTCGTAACTTTCCTAAGGCGCCAGGAGTGATAACCTGCGTAAGGGACACGGGGGCTTACTTGTGTGTGTGGAGTCATTTGTTTGAAGCTAAAGAGGCCTTCCCGAACATCAGAATGTTCGATATGGAGGACCCCAGTATAAGAAGATTGCGACAATTTTGTGCAGGGAGGGTCCCCGTTTTGATCCATCCCTCATTATATAGAGCGATCAAACTAATATACCCCATGGACGTTGGCGGTATTGCCCTGGATGGACGCATTACGTCAGAGTTGGGAGTAGGGAGCCTGGGGCAATCCGTCGGGGTCCTGTCCAGCTCAGATTTCCGCCCTGTATGTGTCTAAGGTTTTTGCACTAATTCTTTTTTATATTTGCAGGCCTAGAAAATGGAAATAAAGATAGCCAGTTTGAATGTGAAGGGCTTGAGAAATCGGGGTAAGGCTGCCCGCCTGCTTCGGGATCTCCTGTCCTTCGGTGTAGATGTTGCCGCGATCGAAGAGACCCACTTTGTTTGCACTTCCGATGCGTGTGTGCTGGAGGATGACTTTGTCGTCTATTCAGCATATGGGGACCGGTTGGCCAGAGGAGTTTCTTTGTTAGTCAAACGTACTCTTGATGCGAAGGTGGACCTTGTGCATACCGATGCCGAGGGCAGGTTAATCGTGGCCGATATTGCCGTGAAAAGTGGTTCGTTTCGGGTCGTTGCGGTTTATGCGCCCAACGACCAGGGGGAGCGGTGTGACTTTTTTCGGCAGTTAGGGCCGTTCCTAGTCGATTCTTCGCGCCTAGTTCTAATGGGGGACTGGAATGCCATCCTGGACCCCAAGTTAGACAGGGGGCGGGGCGCTAGCGGGAGAAGGGGCGATCGCAGCCTGGTCGATCTGATCGGCGATTATGGTCTCGTCGATAGATACCGGGTCGATCATCCCAGTGGGAAAATGTGGACGTGGGCGCATAATTGGCCGTCTGACAAGGTAGTTAGCTACCTTGACAGAATGTTAGTTCGTAGGGCCGACATAGACCTGTTAGATTGTCCCACGTTCCACTGGGTAGGCTACACGGACCACAAACTCGTTTGTGCCCGTGTGGCGTTAGAACATAGGCCTAGAATGGCTGGTTACTGGAAGTTCAATCTGTCCTTACTGGACAGGCGGGACTTCCGGGAGCAGCTAATTAAATTAGTGCAGCGGGAGCTAGTGGGGGCGGTTATCGGGAATAGGTGGTGGGAAAAACTGAAAGATAGAATTAGGTCTTTCACCACCGATTTCAGCAAACGGCTCGCTCTAGATAAGGCTGAGAAGGTGAAGACACTTAAGGCTAATTTTTCCCGGGCGGAGGCTGGGGGGGATCCCCTAGAGATAGCTCTAGCTAGGGAGGCCCTGCAGCGGTCGAATAGCGATCGTTACATGGGTCAGGTAATTAGGCATAAGTTAAGTAAGATGTCTAACGAAGCTGTGAACCTGGGCGCAGATCTGCGTCGGGAAGAAATCCGTCGAGGTGGTGTTCGTTACGTTCGTCAAGTCGAAACCCCGGAGGGGCGTACTCTGCGGTCGACTGACGACATGTGCGAGGCGTTTCGGCGGCATTTCGAGAGCCGCTTTACCAAGGAGCCTGGTCTCCGTGAGGAGGAGTTTCGCAGCTATTTGGCTGACTTTCCTCGGCTTGCGCCGACTGAAGCGGCTAGCTGCGAGGGAGAGATCACGGAGGGCGAAGTCTATGAGGCACTGAAGAGGGTCGGCAGAGGCAAGTCGCCCGGTCTGGATGGTTTGCCCTATGAATTGTACTTGAGGCTGTCGCACATCTTTGTTCCGATTTTGACAGCAGTGTTCAACAACTGGTTTCGGTCGGGGTCCATCCCCAATCGCATTTCCAGGGGTGTGATCACTCTGTTGAAAAAGGGCAAGGGTGTTGGGGGGAAACTAGATGATTATAGGCCCATAACTCTGCTAAACACAGAGTTAAAGATTATGGCCAAGATCCTGCAGGAGCGTTTGCAGTCAGTTGCCGAGTCTCTGTTGGGACCTGAGCAGACTTGTTCTGTGAGGGGCCGAACAATTCAGAGCAACCTGCATTTGATCCGCACGATCTTAGAGGGCGTAAAAGACGACGAAGAAGCCGCGCTGATCAATTTGGATCAGTCCAAGGCATTTGATAGGGTCGACCATCGCTACCTTGCTACTGTCCTGCAGGCCGCCGGATTCGCACCCGACTTCTGCCGCTGGATTAGCCTCCTGTATCGCTCCCCCAGTGCTGTGGTACAGGTGAACGGAAAGTTGTCGGGCGCTTTTGTTCTGTCGAGGTCGGTTCGTCAGGGTTGTCCGCTGTCGCCTCTCCTTTACGCTTTGGCGTTGGAGCCTCTCCTGCGCCGGCTGAAGGACGAGGCGTGCAGTCCGGCCCTACGCGGGATCGCCGTTCCTGGAGGGTCTCGAGCCAGGGTTTCCGCGTACGCCGATGACGTATCTGCTTTCGTGTCGTCCCTTAACGACATTGAGGCGGTACAGAAGGCGCTTGATCGGTACGAGAAGGTGACAGGGGCCAAGATAAACCGCGACAAGTCTTCCGGCTTGCGGTTAGGTGCCTGGAAGGGGCGTGATCTTCCAGGCCGCTTCGGTTGGACGGACGGTCCTGTCCGCATTCTTGGAGTGTGGTTTGGACCCGACCTCCAGCTGAAGAAAAATTGGTCTGAAGTACTAGCAAAGGTCGTTTCTGCCGGTAAGACTTGGAATCGACGGAGGTTGTCCGTAAAGGGCAGGGCGGAGGTGTGTGTTACATACATTTTCCCCCTGATTCTTTATCGCTTGTCAGTACTTCCTCTCTGTAAGGCCCAGAAGAAGGCGCTCGAGCAAGCGCTATCCTCCATTTTATGGAGGGGACGCGCGAACAGGGTCGACAGACGAGTCTGCACTAAAAGTCCGTGTCATGGGGGGCTGGGAATGCCACACTTGAAGAGTCACATCCGTGCCTCTCGGTTGGCTTTCCTACGCCGCGCATTGACTAGAGGAGATCCGATTCTGGAGGGGATTGTTAGGGACGCCTTCCCTAGCCTTACCATCAATCCCCCCATCTCGAAGGCTGAGCGCCATTGTAAGTCTCGAGATGAATCGCTTTTCCTCAGCGAGTGTCGGTCAGCCTTGAGGGCTATTCCGCGGTCCAGTGACCTTTCACGGCCTAGGAAGGTCTTCTATCGGGAATTAGTGGAGGGTCGCGCGAAGGATTCTCTACGTGATACGCTCGACTGTTCGGAGGAGCAGTATCGCTCCTACTGGTCTTGGGCGCCAGCGGCGGATTATCTCAGTAACCCTGAGTTTTCGCTTACCTGGCGATTGGCTCGGAATCGGCTGCCTCTCAACGACATGGCTTTCATATGGGGCTTGGCGGATTTGCCAGACTGTGAACGGTGTGGCCTTGGATTAGAGGAAACGGCTTCGCACGCCTTCTACCATTGCCCCCGGGTCCGCCCCTTATGGGACCATGTCGGCGAGCTGACGGCTCGTCTCGCTCCCGAAGAACTCGTGTCCATTGATCGCGCATACGCGTGTGACAATGTGTCGCCCCCGTATTCTGGGGTGAAACGAATGGTGTTTCTAACGCTGCTAGCCACGGCTCGAATGGTGATATGGACGACGCGAATGGAGGAAGTCTTGCGAGGCAATAGTCTTTCGCATCAGGATCTGATCCGATTCTTTGAGCATCAGCTCAAGATGAAGATTAGAACTGATAGAAAACGATTGCATTCGACAGTCTTCAGCGAAAGGTGGGTAAAAGAGGCGAGCTTGGTTCGTTTGAACGGGGTTAGCCTTGATTTTCTTTTCTAGGTCAACCAAAGTCACATCGGGGTGGTTTCCTGTGGAACCCTCCCCTCGGTTAGGTTAGACAAGCTTAAGTGTACCTAGTTAATATGAGTAAGTGTTGTTCCCGGCCTGTTTCCCGGCCATCATTTTAGTTATGATCCAAGTCGAGATTCCCAACCTCCCCAGTTTGTTTTGGCCTCCTTTTCATCTCAACTGGATCAGCCTTTTACTTCCCCATGTCCCACTTATTTTATCTCTTTCCCACTCCCTTAGCGAGAGTGCTTCTTGATTTTGTCCTCTGGGCAGAATACAGCGGCCTCTCTATTTTGAGGGTTGGACGGGCCCTACTAACATAAATTATGTTTAGTTTAAGAATTTGTTGAATTTTTAGTTTGTTATGGGGTTCATCTCCCTCCCCTTTCATCTGTTCATGATTATATCTTTATGTATTTTTATTATCATTAAATTTTTATGTTATGGGGCGCGTTTTATTTTAGGCCCCCCCTGGTGAGGATGTGGTATTATGGTGTACGGAGGATTGAAAGATGATGGACGAATTCTTGTGGTGATTGCGTCAATTGTAATGTATGAATGGGTCACGAATCTGATTAGCTAGGTATAGGATAGTTAGTTAAGACCAGCCTTACCCCTCCCCTTTTTAGGCCTTGTGCCACAATTTGTATTTTATACGAATAAATCCTAAGAGGAGGAGACGAGCGGGAAGAGGAATCACGAGATTTTCTGTTCGTCTTACGTGTTTTTTGGACCAGCTATAAGCTAAGTTGTTTGGAAAGTTACATTTTTTTAAATTTGCACGCATTTTTTGAACCCTTTCTTTCCGTTTTTTTTTAATTTGTACGCATTTTTGAACCCTTTCTTTCTTTTTTTGAACACTTTCTTTTTTCAGTTTGATATTTGTTTAGTTTTTTATTTCTTTTATTTTGCTGTTACCCTCCCCGACTTTTATTTGATTCTGTTCTTTTTCGTTTACTGTTCATTGTTGGTTTTATTTATTTTTCTCGGATTTCGGTCCGACCTTTTTTATTTGGTTTTATTTATTTGTTTAAAAATTTCTGCTTATAAAAAAAAAAAAAAAAAAGTGTGAGAAAAGAAATTATAGTCAGCCGCGGTGAACTTTGTTCGCCAAAATGGCTGAGAAAAACATTGACACTCCAGCTACACCGTTAACAATACCGGTGTCAGCTGAAAAAACGGCCTGGAGCCAAAATAGGCCGCTAAAAAAGGATGGCGTATTTTACGCAAACGAAAGAATTCGTCTCCAAGAAACCTTCAGTGGCAATGAATTCTTAACAATCACCGAGGCATTCGAGGAGGTGAAACCTCGTACCATTTCTTTGCTCACCTCGGATGTCAGGACTCATAAGCTGGTTGGAGTGAGCAGGGAGGGTATGGAGGAAGCCCTGAAGGCGTTGAGCATTTGTCCCAAAATTTTAGCAAGAAGAACAAATGCTCTATGGGACCTCCTCCTACACACAGAAGAACAAGCCAAGAAATTAGCCGGCAGTGTCTTGAATACAAAGTCTTTAAGACTTCAAACCGAGTATATGGGCACCCGTCGAACAAAGGTGATGGTTCATGGGGTGCCCATAGACATTTCCGGTGACAGACTCGGGGCCTTCTTCGCCGAATTCGGAGAAGTTAACGAAGTGAAGGCCATCAGCAGTAAGGCAGGAATCGAGACGGAAGATTTCGAAATCCACATCACATTGGACAGAGAAGGATTCCAGAACATCCCAAACGTATTAATCTGCCGCAACAGAAGGATGTTGGTAGTGGTGGAGGGCAGAAAGCCGTTCTGTTGGTCATGCGGAGAGGCAGGACACATGGCAAAGGCGTGCCCTAAGAAAGAGAAGACACCAGCCCCACCACCTCCAGCACCTGCAGCAAAAACCAGTACCCCAGAGAAGGAAACCCCGAATCCGGAAGGCGAGTGGAAGGAAGTCACTAAAAGGCGGAAGCCCCAAAGTGCGCCGGCTCCACCCCAGAAGGAGATTCCCCCCAAAAGGCAGACGGAAGGGGAATTTAAAAAGCAACCCAAAGAAGGCCAAAACAAGCGGCCCGAGGATCAACCTAAACTGCAACAGAAGCAAATAGAACAGCAGCCTCAACAGCAGAAGCAACCTGAACAACCTCAACAGCAACGACAGAAGAAGCAACAGCAGCCTCAACAGCAGCGGTCACAGCAGAAAACCAAGAAGCAGCAAGAGCATCCACAGATGGAGCAGCAGCAGGAAGCACCAATGGAGGTAGAAAGTATGCCTCCACCACGAGCTTCCTCTTTAAAAAGAAGTAGGGAGGAAGACTCTGAAGAGCAAGAAAAAGGTACCTCTGGACGTAGCAGGGCAGAGTGTAGCATGGACAGAACCAGGCGGCACTCCTTCCCTGCATCGCCCATAAGACAAGCTGTTTCCCCTAGAGATAGGAGTCTCCCTTCCTCCCATACACGTACTCCATCCCCCTCTCCCTCTATTTCTTCCCCCAGTTCTCTAAATACACCACCCCATACATCCACTTCTTCCCCTCCCCATCCTTCAAGGGAGAAGAAAAAGAAGAAAAAGAAACTTTTCGAAGGGCCCGAATCAATTTGTCATGTAGACAAAGAAGTCTACAAGAACGGGCTCACCAAGCAAAGAAAAGCACTGTCGGGGCTCCTTTTCCAAATGAACGAGGTTGACGGGAAGTCAACAGAAGACCCTCGTAACTTTCCTAAGGCGCCAGGAGTGATAACCTGCGTAAGGGACACGGGGGCTTACTTGTGTGTGTGGAGTCATTTGTTTGAAGCTAAAGAGGCCTTCCCGAACATCAGAATGTTCGATATGGAGGACCCCAGTATAAGAAGATTGCGACAATTTTGTGCAGGGAGGGTCCCCGTTTTGATCCATCCCTCATTATATAGAGCGATCAAACTAATATACCCCATGGACGTTGGCGGTATTGCCCTGGATGGACGCATTACGTCAGAGTTGGGAGTAGGGAGCCTGGGGCAATCCGTCGGGGTCCTGTCCAGCTCAGATTTCCGCCCCGTATGTGTTTAAGGTTTTTGCACTAATTCTTTTTTATATTTGCAGGCCTAGAAAATGGAAATAAAGATAGCCAGTTTGAATGTGAAGGGCTTGAGAAATCGGGGTAAGGCTGCCCGCCTGCGTCGGGATCTCCTGTCCTTCGGTGTAGATGTTGCCGCGATCGAAGAGACCCACTTTGTTTGCACTTCCGATGCGTGTGTGCTGGAGGATGACTTTGTCGTCTATTCAGCATATGGGGACCGGTTGGCCAGAGGAGTTTCTTTGTTAGTCAAACGTACTCTTGATGCGAAGGTGGACCTTGTGCATACCGATGCCGAGGGCAGGTTAATCGTGGCCGATATTGCCGTGAAAAGTGGTTCGTTTCGGGTCGTTGCGGTTTATGCGCCCAACGACCAGGGGGAGCGGTGTGACTTTTTTCGGCAGTTAGGGCCGTTCCTAGTCGATTCTTCGCGCCTAGTTCTAATGGGGGACTGGAATGCCATCCTGGACCCCAAGTTAGACAGGGGGCGGGGCGCTAGCGGGAGAAGGGGCGATCGCAGCCTGGTCGATCTGATCGGCGATTATGGTCTCGTCGATAGATACCGGGTCGATCATCCCAGTGGGAAAATGTGGACGTGGGCGCATAATTGGCCGTCTGACAAGGTAGTTAGCTACCTTGACAGAATGTTAGTTCGTAGGGCCGACATAGACCTGTTAGATTGTCCCACGTTCCACTGGGTAGGCTACACGGACCACAAACTCGTTTGTGCCCGTGTGGCGTTAGAACATAGGCCTAGAATGGCTGGTTACTGGAAGTTCAATCTGTCCTTACTGGACAGGCGGGACTTCCGGGAGCAGCTAATTAAATTAGTGCAGCGGGAGCTAGTGGGGGCGGTTATCGGGAATAGGTGGTGGGAAAAATTGAAAGATAGAATTAGGTCTTTCACCACCGATTTCAGCAAACGGCTCGCTCTAGATAAGGCTGAGAAGGTGAAGACACTTAAGGCTAATTTTTCCCGGGCGGAGGCTGGGGGGGATCCCCTAGAGATAGCTCTAGCTAGGGAGGCCCTGCAGCGGTCGAATAGCGATCGTTACATGGGTCAGGTAATTAGGCATAAGTTAAGTAAGATGTCTAACGAAGCTGTGAACCTGGGCGCAGATCTGCGTCGGGAAGAAATCCGTCGAGGTGGTGATCGTTACGTTCGTCAAGTCAAAACCCCGGAGGGGCGTACTCTGCGGTCGACTGACGGCATGTGCGAGGCGTTTCGGCGGCATTTCGAGAGCCGCTTTACCAAGGAGCCCGGTCTCCGTGAGGAGGAGTTTCGCAGCTATTTGGCTGACTTTCCTCGGCTTGCGCCGACTGAAGCGGCTAGCTGCGAGGGAGAGATCACGGAGGGCGAAGTCTATGAGGCACTGAAGAGGGTCGGCAGAGGCAAGTCGCCCGGTCTGGATGGTTTGCCCTATGAATTGTACTTGAGGCTGTCGCACATCTTTGTTCCGATTTTGACAGCAGTGTTCAACAACTGGTTTCGGTCGGGGTCCATCCCCAATCGCATTTCCAGGGGTGTGATCACTCTGTTGAAAAAGGGCAAGGGTGTTGGGGGGAAACTAGATGATTATAGGCCCATAACTCTGCTAAACACAGAGTTAAAGATTATGGCCAAGATCCTGCAGGAGCGTTTGCAGTCAGTTGCCGAGTCTCTGTTGGGACCTGAGCAGACTTGTTCTGTGAGGGGCCGAACAATTCAGAGCAACCTGCATTTGATCCGCACGATCGTAGAGGGCGTAAAAGACGACGAAGAAGCCGCGCTGATCAATTTGGATCAGTCCAAGGCATTTGATAGGGTCGACCATCGCTACCTTGCTACTGTCCTGCAGGCCGCCGGATTCGCACCCGACTTCTGCCGCTGGATTAGCCTCCTGTATCGCTCCCCCAGTGCTGTGGTACAGGTGAACGGAAAGTTGTCGGGCGCTTTTGTTCTGTCGAGGTCGGTTCGTCAGGGTTGTCCGCTGTCGCCTCTCCTTTACGCTTTGGCGTTGGAGCCTCTTCTGCGCCGGCTGAAGGACGAGGCGTGCAGTCCGGCCCTACGCGGGATCGCCGTTCCTGGAGGGTCTCGAGCCAGGGTTTCCGCGTACGCCGATGACGTATCTGCTTTCGTGTCGTCCCTTAACGACATTGAGGCGGTACAGAAGGCGCTTGATCGGTACGAGAAGGTGACAGGGGCCAAGATAAACCGCGACAAGTCTTCCGGCTTGCGGTTAGGTGCCTGGAAGGGGCGTGATCTTCCAGGCCGCTTCGGTTGGACGGACGGTCCTGTCCGCATTCTTGGAGTGTGGTTTGGACCCGACCTCCAGCTGAAGAAAAATTGGTCTGAAGTACTAGCAAAGGTCGTTTCTGCCGGTAAGACTTGGAATCGACGGAGGTTGTCCGTAAAGGGCAGGGCGGAGGTGTGTGTTACATACATTTTCCCCCTGATTCTTTATCGCTTGTCAGTACTTCCTCTCTGTAAGGCCCAGAAGAAGGCGCTCGAGCAAGCGCTATCCTCCATTTTATGGAGGGGACGCGCGAACAGGGTCGACAGACGAGTCTGCACTAAAAGTCCGTGTCATGGGGGGCTGGGAATGCCACACTTGAAGAGTCACATCCGTGCCTCTCGGTTGGCTTTCCTACGCCGCGCATTGACTAGAGGAGATCCGATTCTGGAGGGGATTGTTAAGGACGCCTTCCCTAGCCTTACCATCAATCCCCCCATCTCGAAGGCTGAGCGCCATTGTAAGTCTCGAGATGAATCGCTTTTCCTCAGCGAGTGTCGGTCAGCCTTGAGGGCTATTCCGCGGTCCAGTGACCTTTCACGGCCTAGGAAGGTCTTCTATCGGGAATTAGTGGAGGGTCGCGCGAAGGATTCTCTACGTGATACGCTCGACTGTTCGGAGGAGCAGTATCGCTCCTACTGGTCTTGGGCGCCAGCGGCGGATTATCTCAGTAACCCTGAGTTTTCCCTTACCTGGCGATTGGCTCGGAATCGGCTGCCTCTCAACGACATGGCTTTCATATGGGGCTTGGCGGATTTGCCAGACTGTGAACGGTGTGGCCTTGGATTAGAGGAAACGGCTTCGCACGCCTTCTACCATTGCCCCCGGGTCCGCCCCTTATGGGACCATGTCGGCGAGCTGACGGCTCGTCTCGCTCCCGAAGAACTCGTGTCCATTGATCGCGCATACGCGTGTGACAATGTGTCGCCCCCGTATTCTGGGGTGAAACGAATGGTGTTTCTAACGCTGCTAGCCACGGCTCGAATGGTGATATGGACGACGCGAATGGAGGAAGTCTTGCGAGGCAATAGTCTTTCGCATCAGGATCTAATCCGATTCTTTGAGCATCAGCTCAAGATGAAGATTAGAACTGATAGAAAACGATTGCATTCGACAGTCTTCAGCGAAAGGTGGGTAAAAGAGGCGAGCTTGGTTCGTTTGAATGGGGTTAGCCTTGATTTTCTTTTCTAGGTCAACCAAAGTCACATCGGGGTGGTTTCCTGTGGAACCCTCCCCTCGGTTAGGTTAGACAAGCTTAAGTGTACCTAGTTAATATGAGTAAGTGTTGTTCCCGGCCTGTTTCCCGGCCATCATTTTAGTTATGATCCAAGTCGAGATTCCCAACCTCCCCAGTTTGTTTTGGCCTCCTTTTCATCTCAACTGGATCAGCCTTTTACTTCCCCATGTCCCACTTATTTTATCTCTTTCCCACTCCCTTAGCGAGAGTGCTTCTTGATTTTGTCCTCGGGGCAGAATACAGCGGCCTCTCTATTTTGAGGGTTGGACGGGCCCTACTAACATAAATTATGTTTAGTTTAAGAATTTGTTGAATTTTTAGTTTGTTATGGGGTTCATCTCCCTCCCCTTTCATCTGTTCATGATTATATCTTTATGTATTTTTATTATCATTAAATTTTTATGTTATGGGGCGCGTTTTATTTTAGGCCCCCCCTGGTGAGGATGTGGTATTATGGTGTATGGAGGACTGAAAGATGATGGACGAATTCTTGTGGTGATTGCGTCAATTGTAATGTATGAATGGGTCACGAATCTGATTAGCTAGGTATAGGATAGTTAGTTAAGACCAGCCTTACCCCTCCCCTTTTTAGGCCTTGTGCCACAATTTGTATTTTATACGAATAAATCCTAAGAGGAGGAGACGAGCGGGAAGAGGAATCACGAGATTTTCTGTTCGTCTTACGTGTTTTTTGGACCAGCTATAAGCTAAGTTGTTTGGAAAGTTACATTTTTTTAAATTTGCACGCATTTTTTGAACCCTTTCTTTCCGTTTTTTTTTAATTTGTACGCATTTTTGAACCCTTTCTTTCTTTTTTTGAACACTTTCTTTTTTCAGTTTGATATTTGTTTAGTTTTTTATTTCTTTTATTTTGCTGTTACCCTCCCCGACTTTTATTTGATTCTGTTCTTTTTCGTTTACTGTTCATTGTTGGTTTTATTTATTTTTCTCGGATTTCGGTCCGACCTTTTTTATTTGGTTTTATTTATTTGTTTAAAAATTTCTGCTTATAAAAAAAAAAAAAAAAAAGTGTGAGAAAAGAAATTATAGTCAGCCGCGGTGAACTTTGTTCGCCAAAATGGCTGAGAAAAACATTGACACTCCAGCTACACCGTTAACAATACCGGTGTCAGCTGAAAAAACGGCCTGGAGCCAAAATAGGCCGCTAAAAAAGGATGGCGTATTTTACGCAAACGAAAGAATTCGTCTCCAAGAAACCTTCAGTGGCAATGAATTCTTAACAATCACCGAGGCATTCGAGGAGGTGAAACCTCGTACCATTTCTTTGCTCACCTCGGATGTCAGGACTCATAAGCTGGTTGGAGTGAGCAGGGAGGGTATGGAGGAAGCCCTGAAGGCGTTGAGCATTTGTCCCAAAATTTTAGCAAGAAGAACAAATGCTCTATGGGACCTCCTCCTACACACAGAAGAACAAGCCAAGAAATTAGCCGGCAGTGTCTTGAATACAAAGTCTTTAAGACTTCAAACCGAGTATATGGGCACCCGTCGAACAAAGGTGATGGTTCATGGGGTGCCCATAGACATTTCCGGTGACAGACTCGGGGCCTTCTTCGCCGAATTCGGAGAAGTTAACGAAGTGAAGGCCATCAGCAGTAAGGCAGGAATCGAGACGGGAGATTTCGAAATCCACATCACATTGGACAGAGAAGGATTCCAGAACATCCCAAACGTATTAATCTGCCGCAACAGAAGGATGTTGGTAGTGGTGGAGGGCAGAAAGCCGTTCTGTTGGTCATGCGGAGAGGCAGGACACATGGCAAAGGCGTGCCCTAAGAAAGAGAAGACACCAGCCCCACCACCTCCAGCACCTGCAGCAAAAACCAGTACCCCAGAGAAGGAAACCCCGAATCCGGAAGGCGAGTGGAAGGAAGTCACTAAAAGGCGGAAGCCCCAAAGTGCGCCGGCTCCACCCCAGAAGGAGATTCCCCCCAAAAGGCAGACGGAAGGGGAATTTAAAAAGCAACCCAAAGAAGGCCAAAACAAGCGGCCCGAGGATCAACCTAAACTGCAACAGAAGCAAATAGAACAGCAGCCTCAACAGCAGAAGCAACCTGAACAACCTCAACAGCAACGACAGAAGAAGCAACAGCAGCCTCAACAGCAGCGGTCACAGCAGAAAACCAAGAAGCAGCAAGAGCATCCACAGATGGAGCAGCAGCAGGAAACACCAATGGAGGTAGAAAGTATGCCTCCACCACGAGCTTCCTCTTTAAAAAGAAGTAGGGAGGAAGACTCTGAAGAGCAAGAAAAAGGTACCTCTGGACGTAGCAGGGCAGAGTGTAGCATGGACAGAACCAGGCGGCACTCCTTCCCTGCATCGCCCATAAGACAAGCTGTTTCCCCTAGAGATAGGAGTCTCCCTTCCTCCCATACACGTACTCCATCCCCCTCTCCCTCTATTTCTTCCCCCAGTTCTCTAAATACACCACCCCATACATCCACTTCTTCCCCTCCCCATCCTTCAAGGGAGAAGAAAAAGAAGAAAAAGAAACTTTTCGAAGGGCCCGAATCAATTTGTCATGTAGACAAAGAAGTCTACAAGAACGGGCTCACCAAGCAAAGAAAAGCACTGTCGGGGCTCCTTTTCCAAATGAACGAGGTTGACGGGAAGTCAACAGAAGACCCTCGTAACTTTCCTAAGGCGCCAGGAGTGATAACCTGCGTAAGGGACACGGGGGCTTACTTGTGTGTGTGGAGTCATTTGTTTGAAGCTAAAGAGGCCTTCCCGAACATCAGAATGTTCGATATGGAGGACCCCAGTATAAGAAGATTGCGACAATTTTGTGCAGGGAGGGTCCCCGTTTTGATCCATCCCTCATTATATAGAGCGATCAAACTAATATACCCCATGGACGTTGGCGGTATTGCCCTGGATGGACGCATTACGTCAGAGTTGGGAGTAGGGAGCCTGGGGCAATCCGTCGGGGTCCTGTCCAGCTCAGATTTCCGCCCCGTATGTGTTTAAGGTTTTTGCACTAATTCTTTTTTATATTTGCAGGCCTAGAAAATGGAAATAAAGATAGCCAGTTTGAATGTGAAGGGCTTGAGAAATCGGGGTAAGGCTGCCCGCCTGCGTCGGGATCTCCTGTCCTTCGGTGTAGATGTTGCCGCGATCGAAGAGACCCACTTTGTTTGCACTTCCGATGCGTGTGTGCTGGAGGATGACTTTGTCGTCTATTCAGCATATGGGGACCGGTTGGCCAGAGGAGTTTCTTTGTTAGTCAAACGTACTCTTGATGCGAAGGTGGACCTTGTGCATACCGATGCCGAGGGCAGGTTAATCGTGGCCGATATTGCCGTGAAAAGTGGTTCGTTTCGGGTCGTTGCGGTTTATGCGCCCAACGACCAGGGGGAGCGGTGTGACTTTTTTCGGCAGTTAGGGCCGTTCCTAGTCGATTCTTCGCGCCTAGTTCTAATGGGGGACTGGAATGCCATCCTGGACCCCAAGTTAGACAGGGGGCGGGGCGCTAGCGGGAGAAGGGGCGATCGCAGCCTGGTCGATCTGATCGGCGATTATGGTCTCGTCGATAGATACCGGGTCGATCATCCCAGTGGGAAAATGTGGACGTGGGCGCATAATTGGCCGTCTGACAAGGTAGTTAGCTACCTTGACAGAATGTTAGTTCGTAGGGCCGACATAGACCTGTTAGATTGTCCCACGTTCCACTGGGTAGGCTACACGGACCACAAACTCGTTTGTGCCCGTGTGGCGTTAGAACATAGGCCTAGAATGGCTGGTTACTGGAAGTTCAATCTGTCCTTACTGGACAGGCGGGACTTCCGGGAGCAGCTAATTAAATTAGTGCAGCGGGAGCTAGTGGGGGCGGTTATCGGGAATAGGTGGTGGGAAAAATTGAAAGATAGAATTAGGTCTTTCACCACCGATTTCAGCAAACGGCTCGCTCTAGATAAGGCTGAGAAGGTGAAGACACTTAAGGCTAATTTTTCCCGGGCGGAGGCTGGGGGGGATCCCCTAGAGATAGCTCTAGCTAGGGAGGCCCTGCAGCGGTCGAATAGCGATCGTTACATGGGTCAGGTAATTAGGCATAAGTTAAGTAAGATGTCTAACGAAGCTGTGAACCTGGGCGCAGATCTGCGTCGGGAAGAAATCCGTCGAGGTGGTGATCGTTACGTTCGTCAAGTCAAAACCCCGGAGGGGCGTACTCTGCGGTCGACTGACGGCATGTGCGAGGCGTTTCGGCGGCATTTCGAGAGCCGCTTTACCAAGGAGCCCGGTCTCCGTGAGGAGGAGTTTCGCAGCTATTTGGCTGACTTTCCTCGGCTTGCGCCGACTGAAGCGGCTAGCTGCGAGGGAGAGATCACGGAGGGCGAAGTCTATGAGGCACTGAAGAGGGTCGGCAGAGGCAAGTCGCCCGGTCTGGATGGTTTGCCCTATGAATTGTACTTGAGGCTGTCGCACATCTTTGTTCCGATTTTGACAGCAGTGTTCAACAACTGGTTTCGGTCGGGGTCCATCCCCAATCGCATTTCCAGGGGTGTGATCACTCTGTTGAAAAAGGGCAAGGGTGTTGGGGGGAAACTAGATGATTATAGGCCCATAACTCTGCTAAACACAGAGTTAAAGATTATGGCCAAGATCCTGCAGGAGCGTTTGCAGTCAGTTGCCGAGTCTCTGTTGGGACCTGAGCAGACTTGTTCTGTGAGGGGCCGAACAATTCAGAGCAACCTGCATTTGATCCGCACGATCGTAGAGGGCGTAAAAGACGACGAAGAAGCCGCGCTGATCAATTTGGATCAGTCCAAGGCATTTGATAGGGTCGACCATCGCTACCTTGCTACTGTCCTGCAGGCCGCCGGATTCGCACCCGACTTCTGCCGCTGGATTAGCCTCCTGTATCGCTCCCCCAGTGCTGTGGTACAGGTGAACGGAAAGTTGTCGGGCGCTTTTGTTCTGTCGAGGTCGGTTCGTCAGGGTTGTCCGCTGTCGCCTCTCCTTTACGCTTTGGCGTTGGAGCCTCTTCTGCGCCGGCTGAAGGACGAGGCGTGCAGTCCGGCCCTACGCGGGATCGCCGTTCCTGGAGGGTCTCGAGCCAGGGTTTCCGCGTACGCCGATGACGTATCTGCTTTCGTGTCGTCCCTTAACGACATTGAGGCGGTACAGAAGGCGCTTGATCGGTACGAGAAGGTGACAGGGGCCAAGATAAACCGCGACAAGTCTTCCGGCTTGCGGTTAGGTGCCTGGAAGGGGCGTGATCTTCCAGGCCGCTTCGGTTGGACGGACGGTCCTGTCCGCATTCTTGGAGTGTGGTTTGGACCCGACCTCCAGCTGAAGAAAAATTGGTCTGAAGTACTAGCAAAGGTCGTTTCTGCCGGTAAGACTTGGAATCGACGGAGGTTGTCCGTAAAGGGCAGGGCGGAGGTGTGTGTTACATACATTTTCCCCCTGATTCTTTATCGCTTGTCAGTACTTCCTCTCTGTAAGGCCCAGAAGAAGGCGCTCGAGCAAGCGCTATCCTCCATTTTATGGAGGGGACGCGCGAACAGGGTCGACAGACGAGTCTGCACTAAAAGTCCGTGTCATGGGGGGCTGGGAATGCCACACTTGAAGAGTCACATCCGTGCCTCTCGGTTGGCTTTCCTACGCCGCGCATTGACTAGAGGAGATCCGATTCTGGAGGGGATTGTTAAGGACGCCTTCCCTAGCCTTACCATCAATCCCCCCATCTCGAAGGCTGAGCGCCATTGTAAGTCTCGAGATGAATCGCTTTTCCTCAGCGAGTGTCGGTCAGCCTTGAGGGCTATTCCGCGGTCCAGTGACCTTTCACGGCCTAGGAAGGTCTTCTATCGGGAATTAGTGGAGGGTCGCGCGAAGGATTCTCTACGTGATACGCTCGACTGTTCGGAGGAGCAGTATCGCTCCTACTGGTCTTGGGCGCCAGCGGCGGATTATCTCAGTAACCCTGAGTTTTCGCTTACCTGGCGATTGGCTCGGAATCGGCTGCCTCTCAACGACATGGCTTTCATATGGGGCTTGGCGGATTTGCCAGACTGTGAACGGTGTGGCCTTGGATTAGAGGAAACGGCTTCGCACGCCTTCTACCATTGCCCCCGGGTCCGCCCCTTATGGGACCATGTCGGCGAGCTGACGGCTCGTCTCGCTCCCGAAGAACTCATGTCCATTGATCGCGCATACGCGTGTGACAATGTGTCGCCCCCGTATTCTGGGGTGAAACGAATGGTGTTTCTAACGCTGCTAGCCACGGCTCGAATGGTGATATGGACGACGCGAATGGAGGAAGTCTTGCGAGGCAATAGTCTTTCGCATCAGGATCTAATCCGATTCTTTGAGCATCAGCTCAAGATGAAGATTAGAACTGATAGAAAACGATTGCATTCGACAGTCTTCAGCGAAAGGTGGGTAAAAGAGGCGAGCTTGGTTCGTTTGAACGGGGTTAGCCTTGATTTTCTTTTCTAGGTCAACCAAAGTCACATCGGGGTGGTTTCCTGTGGAACCCTCCCCTCGGTTAGGTTAGACAAGCTTAAGTGTACCTAGTTAATATGAGTAAGTGTTGTTCCCGGCCTGTTTCCCGGCCATCATTTTAGTTATGATCCAAGTCGAGATTCCCAACCTCCCCAGTTTGTTTTGGCCTCCTTTTCATCTCAACTGGATCAGCCTTTTACTTCCCCATGTCCCACTTATTTTATCTCTTTCCCACTCCCTTAGCGAGAGTGCTTCTTGATTTTGTCCTCTGGGCAGAATACAGCGGCCTCTCTATTTTGAGGGTTGGACGGGCCCTACTAACATAAATTATGTTTAGTTTAAGAATTTGTTGAATTTTTAGTTTGTTATGGGGTTCATCTCCCTCCCCTTTCATCTGTTCATGATTATATCTTTATGTATTTTTATTATCATTAAATTTTTATGTTATGGGGCGCGTTTTATTTTAGGCCCCCCCTGGTGAGGATGTGGTATTATGGTGTACGGAGGATTGAAAGATGATGGACGAATTCTTGTGGTGATTGCGTCAATTGTAATGTATGAATGGGTCACGAATCTGATTAGCTAGGTATAGGATAGTTAGTTAAGACCAGCCTTACCCCTCCCCTTTTTAGGCCTTGTGCCACAATTTGTATTTTATACGAATAAATCCTAAGAGGAGGAGACGAGCGTATCAGCAAGTCCCTTGACAACGTCAAGCGAGCGTTATTATCATCTCTACCTTTCACCCTCACCTCTTTTATACTTGATAAACTAAAGGAACATTTAAGACTGAGCGATTACCTCAAAGACATTCCTACCCTTTGATAACGCTCATACATACATATACCCACACATACATACATTCCTGCCTACGTACACAAACTCATTCTTGCAAGGACTACTACGAACATTTTGACGACCTTGTATCAACCAAAATACATTAATTTTATTTGTAAAGACCTTAATTGATTTACATGTATATACATTTGTTGTTTCACTTTACAATTTGATTTTCTTGTTTTATACCCCTGTTATGGTGGGCTATCTAACTAACAAGGCCAAATCAAGCTAACCTGTTTCCACACTCATACACTTCACTATAATTGATAACCCACTATAACTTTCAAAGTATCGTAAAGTATGTCCATCGTTAAATTAAATTGTGCTGGTTGCTTAATCTGTGCATATCTACGCCTCAATTGATTAATAAGTCTCTTATAACGAAATCGTCCACCTTCGACAATGTACATCATACTACCAAGGCGCTGAATAATTTTTCCTTCAAATTTTCTTTTCCGGCCTTGAAGCTCTTAAAGAAAAATTCATTGTCGATCACACATGATCTGGTAGGTTGAAATTATCGAACTTCTTATTCCCTGGCAGTAATTTGTCAAAAATGGATCTAAATTTTCTAGCAAGCATGAGCTCTGCAGTTGACATTTTCGGAGACGTTTGCATTTGACGTCATTCAGTACACGCTCAAACATTCTTGTAATGCCGTTTCTTGAGCTTCCAAGCCTTTAGCTTTTCTTAATGCTCTTTTGGGGGTGTCAACAAATTGTTCCGCTTGACCATTGGACCTCGAATGATAAATCAAATATTATCAAATATCCAATCGCGTAGCTTTTGCAGAAATTTCAAAACACCCTCGAAGTAAATTAAGTTCTATTATCGGATACCCCACTGTCAGGTACTCCAGACCTTGCAAAAAGTTCGCGCAATAATTTAATTATTACGGTATTAGGTCGCTTATACTTCAATATCTCGTGCCATTTTGTGAAAGGGTCTACCACAGTTAAATAGTATTAACAATTTAGTGGTCCAGAAGAGTCCATATGTAGTCTTACCCACGGTTTATCACTGCTCGGCGATGCCTGATAATTTATAGGTGGTGATTTCGCTGCTGAATTACAACGATTACATTTTCTAACTGTATTTTGGATATCTTTATCCAACATTGGCCAATAAACGTAGCTTCTCATCATGGATTACATTCTCACTATTTCCGGATGTCTTACGTGGAATTGTTTTAAAATCTATTTTTGTAATGATAAAGTAAATTATACTCTTTCCACGTACAAAAGTACTCCATTACAAATACAAAAAAAGCTGTATTATTGTTAGCAAGTTCAATTTTAGTTTCACTCCATTTCGACTTATCGTCATTCAGTTTTTTAACGTATCCTTTATAGAATGAATTTTGATATCGTCTATCGTGACCGGCAAATCTTTAATAGTGTTACACACCAGGCTTTTATTATCGCTTCCGGGTTCCAGCGAAGCAATCACGGTATCTTCAAAATCTTTATATTTCGATATAATCTGGATAAGCCATCTACGTTTCACAATTTCTTTAACGAAAGAAATTCCATCTTGACAGTTCAACAAAATTGTAGCCCAACGCTGTAGTCTTTTTGCAGTCAGTGTGGGGATCCTTTTTTTTTTTTTTTAGAACCGAATGTACTGGATGATGATCAGTTTGCAGTATGAATTTTCTTCCTAATATCATTTTGTGAAATTTCTTTACAGTAAAAATTGTAGCAAATACTTCCCTTTCAATTTGACTGCAGCATTTTTCCGTATTTGTCAAACTCCTTGAAGCGTGGGCGACTGCTTTTACTGTACAGTCTTCGAATGTATGGCCTATTACCTCTCCTATTCCGTATTCGCTCGCGTCCGACCCTATTATCATCTGTCGGTGCGATTCGTAATGTGTCAGCGATAACTCTGAAGTTAGTAACTTTCTAATTCCTTCAAATTTTTGTTTACATTCCACCAACCAATTCCATTTCGTATTATTTAAAGGAAATTATTCAGGTGTTCGTAATTTGTACATCTCTGGCACATATTATAATTCGCTAATTCGAGAAATAGTTGTAAGGTTGACAAATTTGTTGGGGAAAACATGTCTAATGGCACATGGTCGTCCGGGATATGATATTTTTCGTTGACTAAGCTAAATTTGTAATCTTGTCCAGAAAGAATGGACATGTCTTTTCACCGATTTTGAAACCGTAATCATGTAGTCTCTGAAATACTTACTGAATCAGTTTTACATAGCTGTATTTTTGTAGCACTCTTAATAAGTATATCATCTATATATGCAACGGTACATTTTAGTCCAGCCAACATGGTATCCATTATTTGCTGGAAAATACCTAGGGGCTACTTTTACACCAAAGGGTAATCATCTAAACTTGAAGAGTCCTTTATACGTATTAATAGTCACAAACTTCTGGCATTCTTCATCCACTTCGATTTGAAGATATGCCGCAGACAAGTCAGTCTTTGAAAAACAAACAAAGAAAATAAGTACTCCCCCCCCCATTTAATTTGGTAAATATATTCTCTGGAGTTGGTAGGAGGCATTCATTCAAACCAGTTGAAAAATCTGCACATAAACAAATCTTTTCTTTTTAATATAAATGGCTGACATGGCCCATTCTGAATAATCTATTTTTTCAATAACGCTGCGGTTTTCTACCCTATCCAGTTTGGTGTTAATAGACTCCAACACAGCAAAGGGTATAACTCTTAGGCTCATACACTAGTATCACTTTTCATTTTAAAAAAAGAATGCCTTTGATTTGTACATTTTCCCAACTCCTAAGAAAATATTCGAATTTTTTAGTTGACAATATTTTTATTCTGAATGTTTTTCTCTTCGTACTACTATCTTTTACGAATTACTTTTACTTCTGACGGGAGATTTTGCTCGATTTTCGCCTGAAATTGACAATTTTTTTGGCACTCTTCCGCAACAGTCTGTATCGTTAAATTTGAATCTTCAAGTTTTGTAAGTATTCGAGAGCGCATTTCCACATCGTTGCTTGATGACAGAACTTCAACGAAAATTAGACATTCAAATCTCAAACTCACAATTGACCATACCAGCAAATGTGACTCGATCTTCCTTTTCGTCCTTAATAAGGTTCATGTGATGCTGACGTGTAAGAAAACAGTGAATTCTTTTCAAAGGTTTTTGATAATACTGACACTGTTTTGTGAAATAACAATTTCTTAAGTTTATCGACTTCCGCGTCGAGCTATGAATATACACGAGGTCCACCAAATTTTTTCCGTGAATATTGAATTTCGCCAGTTATTTATGCTAAGCGAGAGGAAATAATGTTCGCTTTTCGTATGAATTCGAATTCTCGTCGTCGCTGTTATGTCTTCATCGCATTGAATGAAGATAAAACAATAAAGGGGCAGTATGTCGCTTGGAATCGACGTAGTCTTGCTGAAACACGTAGTAAGCTAATGAGGATTTTCGGCGTCAGTATATGCATTTGGACGATTCAAAGACCTCTTCTGGAGAGGTGTGTTCATATCCGTCCCATTTTCTTTATTATCTGTGAATTGCCATTACGTAATAGTAATTGTAGGGAAGCACGGTGGAGTAATGGATAGTGGCCCGGATTCAGGAATCGAAGAGCCGAGTTCGAATTCCAGTCGGATCCATTACATTCACTTACGTGCTAATACCCTTGGGAAAGGCATGAATCCTCTTCTTCTTAATTGCTGTGCATAAATAGCAGGACAAACTGGGTTCTATAACCTTGGGTGGCAACTGGTCTAGGAGAAAGAAAAACCCTGAATTCAAAACCGGTCTGGAGAGGTTTGGGCTCCGTCTGGCTATCTTGCCCAAAAAACACTTTTATCACTTTTACTGTAGCTACAATACACATGGTGCTCCTACGACCCTACGGGCCACAGGATAAAAAAAAAATTAAAAACTTGTAATGGTAATATTAGACATTTATTTATAAAGAAACATTCACTGACCCTGTAGATATCTTTCTATTAAAAGAATTTTTCAGGAAAATAGGTTTCTCAAATCCTCTAACTGTTATCGCTCTTACCATTATTAAAAAGGCTTCGTTCCTAACCTTTTGTTTGCCGTAGTATGGAACATTAACAACTAGATTATGTCATTATTTTCTTTTCCAGTTATATGTGATATTCATTTTACTTATTGCTGTTTTTGAAAGTCCTCAAGTCATGAAACTTCTGTTATTTGGTACAGTTCTTTGTTTGCGATTCTGTAGCGCCAGTCCACGTTGCCTGAAGAAGGATAGTTCTGGTTAAGAACTGCAGGTTTCGTTCACTTGAAATCCTTTTAGGTCACTGACCTGAGAAAACGATCGTATACAGCTGAGAGTTTAGATATTCCTGAATGTGTCTGAGCGTTTCCTTCGGGTGCAGGATTATAACCCAGGTTTACGCTTATATTTCTCCTCTCTTCCATGAATCTCAGGGATATCTGATGTACGTGTTTCGAAGAAAGAATTTAATTTCTTTATTCACCCTTCTTCGAGCAGTTAACCATTCCTTTGAAAAATCTGAAACACCTTTTTAATCATATTTCGGAAATCTTTAACCTTTGTGCCGCAATAAACGGTGTATCAACAGTTTTTCCCTTCACACCGCTATTATTTTAACTACCTTCACTCCGAGGGAATGTTTATTATTTTAAAACGTGATAATTAGAATTTTAATAGAATTTAAACATATGAAAGTAAATTTATGCATTTTCTTTGTTCTTGAGAATTGGTAACAAAAATAATAAACACTATTTATTTCTTAGAGTGTTTTACAAGTATTATTGTACATTATAAAAACTAATACTGTTAATTGTATTAGACTAATGCAGTGCAGTATTTACCATTTACTAACATATAAAAAAATAAACATGAAAACAATTATTTATTTATAAATATTTACTAAATTACTAAAATATGTGACCCAATTATAAGGAAATCTTTACTATTTACCATTTTATAAAGTTCGAATCAATCTATTAGCCAATGTTTTGCCAACTATTCCAATAAACAATATAATGAATAGTGTTTATTACTTTGCTGTCAATTCTCAAGAACAAAGAGCTTACGGCAGCTTCCAGTTGAAACACCAGTTCCCGTATGATCACCGATGTTAAGCAACGTCAAGACTGGTCAGTCCCTAGATGGGTGACCGTGCAGTAAGCAGGTGGTGTAATGGATAACGGCTCGGAATCGTTAATCGAAGAGCAAACTTCCAATTCCCATTGGCTTCGTTATATCCACTTACGCGCAAATAACCCCGAGAAAATTATGGATCTACCTTTTCTTCTCTCAGCTATGGGTTAATTAGTACTTGTATCACTAAACCATTATCATCCTCCTAAAATCTTACAATCTAAAATATTTAAGAAAATGAGTGATATTTAAAATCACTGATTTTAATCAGTCATTTTAAAATTTGAATTTTTAACTGTTCCTTCCTCATCCTGACATACTATTTCCGGTATAATACAGAATGCGACAGGTAAATTGTCAACATTTTATATTTTTAATTTCGCGCATGCGTGTTATATTTTTAATTTCGCGCATGCGTGTTTTTTGTTTTTGATTTTACCGGCTGCACAGTTATAGCAGGATCAGTTGGGCATCGTCTGTGAGTAAAAGAGTTCCATGACGCAATTCACTCCACCAGAAATTTGGAAACGGCATGCTGTACTGATTGGCATTCGCGTCGGAAGCACCAATACGAACATTTTAGAGTGTTTGGGTGTCAATTTGAGGAGAGTGCAGAGAATCCGGAAAGATTTGGGTGATACATCAGGTCAACGTCATAGTGTTTGGAGTGATCACTAGTGATGACGACGTTATGCCTCCATTCAGCATTTCACAAGGTCTTATACTCAACACGGAGGCCTACATCGTGCCTTGAGGAGGTAGTGCTGCCCTAGGTCAAGAGGGTGGCTGCTGGAAGAACCTATGTCTAGCAACAGGATTCTTCACCATGCTATACAAACAGAAGAACCCAGTAATGACCGTCAAAAAATCTCTGCGACCACATTACCCCTTATACATGGCCACCTAACTCCCCAGACTACAACCCTCTTGATTATTATGTGTGGGGCGTAATTGAGCGGGTGACTAATGGATTCCTTGTTATTTACATTACTTATAATGTTCGGACTGTTACCCTCATTTTTATTACCATAGTATTTCGAAGCTTCGCTGACATCTCTTCTGATTAAGACTGCCATAGAAGAGAACATGACTAAGAACTGTCTTTACGTCATCCCGTGCAGTTGTGGTAAGAAATATAAAGTAGAAACAGCCCACCTCCTTAAGGTGAAACTGCAAGAACATCAAAGCCGTAACACAAGGGAAAATTGAAAAATTACGGGTAGATGACCACATATGGAGACAAAAAGGAGATCACCGCCCTATGAGGGATCAGGTTGAAATAACAGAGGACATCACTGGAAAATACTAAAACTTAAAGAATTAGCACATATTCTATACCACAAAAATCTTCAAGGATAGAAATTAATATAATATGGTAATACGAAATGCTAGAGAAAAGTAATAAAAACAATACAATTGCAATATAAGCTCTGGTAAAAAAAATGATTAATGAGACATTCAGGACACGTGGCGAATAAAAGCGCCGGTTGGATCCATTAACTTGACATAGAGGTGTGAGTTCAATACCCGGCTAATGCGATGGTGAACAAAAACTTGGAGAGTTGAGTTTAAGGGAGATAACTGAAGTATTCGGCAGAGGCATGTCACGTGGAACTAGAACAATATAGTCCGGTGGTCGAAATAAACGGTTCGATTCGTAATTTTAATCACCCGGAGGCCGGAAAATACAACGGCCGTAACGTCGCGAATATAGCAATAAAGATGATGACCACAGTACGAATAATGTAAATAATTAAAATACCTCAGCTCAGAAATATAGACACAACTCCTTGTAGCACCAAAGATGAACTGAAGGCAAGGATTATGGTAGCATTCACCAACTTAAACAAGGTGACAATCCTTAAGAGATGCGGGAGATTCTGAAGTCGTCCGGAGGCTGTGGCTGAAGCCAATGGCGATTTTATTGAATCAATGTACTCTTTAGTATTTCAAGATATTTTTATGTAATTTTGGTAGATATATCTGTTAAAATGAGATGTCAGTGTTATTTTCATTTTTGTGTAATTTAGAAGACAATTTATCCATCGCACCCTGTAAATCTTACAAAGTTTAATACACAATCTATAAATAATACGAGATAAAGAAATATGGTCCATCTTCGACAATCGTACCGACAAAAAATGGCGGTTTAGAGGGGAAAACCACCCTTATTTTAACTATGTTCAATCCTAGGGAATATTTATTGTTTTAAAAAGTGAATAGTAGAATTTTTTATATTTTTAATATTTGCTAGACTCTTGTGCAAATTAATTGTAACAACCGCTTTAGTTTCCTTTCTTACACTATACGGTCAGTTTCAGACACACTGGAGTGACAGGGTGTAATCAATTTCTATTTTCCTCAGATTAGGTCATTTGCAGTGGTGTGTAGTAATATGAATCTATTTTCGAGGTGTATGCTGAAATTTGTTTGGCCTTGAAAAATATTGCGTCATCCGTATTTGCATCCGATTTTTATCACGCCCAGCTATTGTCTCGACTGTCGATTAGTTGTCTTACGGGCATTGTCTGCAATGGACGTTACTCCAAGGAAGCGTACGAAAATTTTAACGTTGCACGAACACACTGGCAAGCCTTACCAGTGAGCAAATGAAATGTGTAGACATGACGACGAATAGGTGTGGAACGCAACATCAAATAGTCAAGAACAATGATTACTGCATTGATTAGTGAATCATTTCAGTGAATTTGTAAAATAGTTAGCCTTAGCTTAATGAATATCCCAATCTTAATCAATTTCTAATTGTTTTTATTTCGAGGTGATGATAGTGATTTTTGGTAATGAGACGATTTTTTCCCGCCTCCGTACATAAAATCGTTAAAATAATGGCTGTGTTGACATAAATCCTACCTGCGATATCACAGTTTTCATAAACATCTGATCTTCATGTATAGAACACAACGTGCATATATATATATATATATATATATATATATATATATATATATATATATATATATATATATATATATATATATATTGTTTACATTTGATACGCCATGGGCAGTTATGAATGTACGTGAGAGATTCATGGAAGATTGAAGTTTATAAGCAGTAAATTCGACCTTGCCAACCGAGCGATCCTCAGTGGCCGAATCGGTTAAGGCACGTCAGGTTATATGACGGTTACGTATAGGATACAGGTTCGAATCCTGTCGGAGGACGAATATTTTCTATGAAAATTTCTCGGACATTCAGGCCGGTAAATGTTATTTAATACTGTTTATTATAAACAGAGCATTTACTTAAATAATTGTATCTATAAAAAGAATGTTAAACATAAAAATGTCTTTAAATAATTGTCGGACTTTGTCCATTTCTTAATATATATATATATATATATATATATATATATATATATATATATATATATATGAGAGAGAGAGAGAGAGAGAGAGAGATTTAATAGGACTGTTAATGATAACAATAAGATAGATGATATTCATCAGACTTAAGCCTTTTGACTAAATAGAAGTACGAAGAGAAAGATTTTAAAGTAGGAATTTTTGGACACGCCTGTGTCCTTTTTCAACGATACGAGAAATAAACAAATAAAATAAAAAGGCCAACTAATATATAATATATATATATACAATAAAGCTTTCGTAGTAAATGTTTAGTCTCTAATACCTAATATTTTACTAGAATTATCTTCCTTGCGCTTATGACGTCAGGTGACAGTGTCATTGCGATGATAATGGTGGATTGTTCCAAGAGGTTTACGAAGTCAGGAGTTGGATAGATCGATTTTTTGAAAAAGCTTGCACAACAGTAATAAATAAAAAAAGTATATATTTAAAAATTCACATGGGAAAACCTTTTCATAAAATTATAGAATCAACAAAATAACTGTAATGAGAAAACTATTATTAATATAAGCTTTTAGTGGGCATAAAGTGGGAGTCGGTTTTCTATTGTTATTAAGTAATAAACTGATGACTCCAAATTACTACATATTAACATAACTGGAAGACATATTCAAAGATTCAGATGTGAAGACCTTCTATTAGTAAAGACATAAAATGATGTAATTACACTGATTTAGTGCCAAGAAACAAAACACATCTATTAGCTAACTTGATGGCACTGATTCCGAAAATGATCTTAGTTTTTCATGGTTAGCTACCATTTTTGCTGTACTGCATTTGCTCATTTTTGGAAAAAAGTTCAATTTACGATCTTGGCAGATCGCAAAATTTAGCTAATAAAGATCGTAGAAACCCATCAATTTTCAGGAAGGCCGAGCAATTTATGTCAGCCACCTGAAAGAAACTATTTTCATAAGAAAAAAAGTGTTTTTGAGTCAAAAATTTTAAATTAGAAGTATCGAATTTTTTCAGTTTATCGTCAGAATTCAAATTAACTGGAAAATTTTATCAGTAATACAATTTAGTAAACCTGATAATTAAGGTGACATAAAAAAAAAATGAAACCCTAAAATCTTCTGTTTGATATTCATAAATTTATCCCATCACTTTTATCCCTTCACTCCGGAAGGAAACCAAACACATTGATAGCATTTTGTTTTCACAGTTGGAAAGAAACTGCAACTAAAGACATCCCAATTGAATGCACCTATTCCATTGTACATGATACTGCTGGAGTATCAAAAGGGACTTAAATAACATTGAACATGACAAACAATCAAGAAAAAAAATGTTTACCATAGTTCTTATGTTCACGATGGTTTTATTTCTGCTGTTAGTTCAATAAATGATTTGATGAAAATACTTGTTGGTCTTGGAATATTCAATCGTGTTATTTTTAAAGACACGATCTGATTGTTATTGCAAAAATAGTATTTCTCAATAAGCTGACCAATATTTGTTGGTTTAAATACGAATTGAGAGGTGTCTACGATTTTGAGAAATATTGGTCAATATCGTATATACAGAAAACAAATGAAAAAAAATTTTTTTCCAAAGATAAAGCATTTCTGTGCAGCAAAACCGGTAGCTAACCAAGAAAAAGTAGGATCATTTTCAAATTCAGCGCCCTTAAATTGGCTAAAAATGATGTTTGGTGTCTTGACACCATTTCAGAATTTTTTTGTTGACCAGTGTTATTGACGGCATGGATAGAATGGTTTTATCATAACCAACAAGACACTTAAGAGGGAATAACTATAACCTTATTTCAATAAGAATGAAACATCACATTTAACAGACAAATAATCCACAAAGTAAGGGACCTGAAATTAACACGAAATCCATAACGAAAGGTTCGATACCGTCTATTGATTTTTAAAAATT
>OZ038475.1:11502066-11532066 GCA_964036315.1 Acanthosepion esculentum
CAGGTATATATATATATATATTTCAGGTATATATATTATATATATATATATTTCAGGTATATATATATATATTTCAGGTATATATATTATATATATATATATATTTCAGGTATATATATATATATATATATTTCAGGTATATATATATATTCATATATATATATATATATTCATATATATATATATATATATAGGTTCGTCTTTTAAACAGGTGGAGAGCTTTATCTCCGGTCTCCTGTTTAGGATTGGGTTTCCGCTTTCTACCCCTAAAGCCTCCCCACTCTCAGTAATCCCCTTGTGTCTTAGTGGCATTGTCGCCTTGCTTGTAGTGAAAAGATTAGCACATATATACATACATACACACACATATATATATATATATATATATATATATATATATATATATATATGCACCCATATATGTATATGTAATTATTTTCTGTGTCTTGACAAGTATTTATTTTTTATAAGTTACCTGTTTTTAGTTTCAAAGACGTCATTATCAAAGTAACTGACATAGATATACAAAATAAACTTAAGAACGAAGGTGAAAATGACATCCGGTTTGTGTATCTCAGGTGAATTGTTTCAAAACAGAGACCACAGATTTCAGAATTGAGCTTTTGGGTTGCTAAAGAAGCACATACCGAGTAAGAAAACAAATATATTTTGTACGAACAGAAGATTTTCATTTATGATTTTGTCCGTGCAATGACACTCCGGTTTGACCCAAGCCTTGATAGGGAAATTGGGTCGCCGAAACTGTTCAGCAGTTTTAGATGGTTGCCCTAACACGATGTAACAAGTCATTGTGACCGAGTACTTGAACGTTTTCACCGACTAATCACGCCAGATTTCCTAGAAACAGTAATCCGAAGGAGGATCCGATGGTGGTTTTGTATGACGTTTTCGATCTCTCTATGTCTCAGATATCTCCGGAAGTCACACACTCCAGTAAAATGAAGAGACAGCCTAGAGAAGTGTTGGATGTTAACCCCAAAAGAAAAAGTATACCTTCTATAGGAAGTAAGTCTCAAAAGGGGAGATGTCGTGGTAAGAGCCAGTTGCCCTCCTTACTATCATGAATGGACCCAGTAGTCCTGGATAATTGTCTCGAAAGGGAAAGAAGATAATACTATTGCAGTAACTTCCTAATTCACATCGGGGTGATTTCTTTTGGAGCCCTCTCCTGGTTATCATAGACTAGCTTCGTGTACCTAGTTAATGTTAGTAACTGTTCTTCCCGGCCTGTTCCCGGTTGCATCTTTGGTTATGATTGAAGTTTAGATTCCCAAACTTCCCAGTTTGTTTTTGGTCCCCCTTTCTTCATCGCAACTGGGTCAGCTTACTTTACTCCATTTGTCCGTATTTATTTTCTCCTTTCCCTCCCCCTTAGCGAGAGAGCCTCTTGATTTTGTCTAAGGGCAGAATACAGCGGCCTCTCTTTTGAGGGTTGGACGGGACCTACTAACATCAATTTTCTTTGTTTGGTTTGTTTTGATATTTAGTTTTTTTTGGAGCGGGGGTTCATCCCCCACCTCGCATTGTAAATCATCCATAGATTTTTATGCATAAAATTTTTAAAATAAGATCATGATATCTGTATGTCATATGGTGCATTTTTTAGGTTCCCTGAGAGTATGTGGCATTATGGTATGTGGATGATTGATTGGTGACGGATGAGTTTTTGTGGTGAATGTGCAAATTGTAATGAGTGAATGGGTCGTGAATCGGATTAGCTAGTTATAAGATCAGTGAAGACCAGACTTAATCCATTTTCCCTTTTTCGGCCTTGTGCCATAATTGTATTTTGTAGAAATAAATCTCAATACTATTACAGTAACTTGTCAAGCTGAGTATTGAATACTACTATCACGACTGAATCTGTCAAGTTAAGTGCTGTGTCTGCCAGACCCCACATCACGACACTATCGTCTTGATCTCGCAAGGTTATTATTGGAAAAAAGCAACGGACTTAAAAAGTCAGTGTATCGAAGAAGAATATCTCAGTGTACAATTTGAGGCGACGCGTTCTTGTTTAAAAGACTCTTCTGTAAATTGACCTAAACTTAAAAAAAAAAAGTCTGTCGCCATTATCATTGTCAACGACCCCGTCGAGTTTGTCACGTCTTTCGTCTACCTGGACACAAAGGTTTCCAACACCGGCAACCTCGTCACGAAGATCAAAAGAAAACGTGGCCTAGCTGCAAGTATCATAAGAGGCCTCTGGAGACCACTATGGCGGCGTCGCGACACTTCCCAACGCACCAAATTCTGAGTCGACAACGCTGCCGTCCTCTCTGTGCTACTACATGGCACCTTTCGGCAAGACCCTCACCCCCACGCGTCCATGGATTCAAGACCCGCGCCTTCGGGACCATCGGGTGGGGGGGTGTTGTGCCCAAATAGGGATCAAAACGCTGCAATAGAGTTTTGAAGGAAAAACGATTATCGGACATACATTTTTGAAGGAAAATTATTACAAACCAAATATTACCTGCAATAGATTTTTGGAAAAAAAAGTATATTCAGAAATAGATTTTTGAAGGTAAAAAACATTACCAGCAATACTTAATATGAAAGTGAAAAAATAGGTTTTAATACCAGAAATACTTGGTAAAGAAATTATTACCAGCAATACATTATTACCAACTATACATTTTTGGAAAAGAATATTACCAGCGATACATTTTTTGAACGAAAAATATTACCTGAAATACATTTTTGGAAGAAAACAATATTACCAGCTATACATTTTTGAAAAAAAATATTACCAGCAATAAAAATTGTCGGTATTAAATAACCCACTGAGACATAAAACAAACCAAACCAACCATGTCATTGGCTGCTGAGTAATTTTAATTAAATAAATATACATTGAAAAAAGTTTGTTAACTGCTAAATTAATTGTAATATAAATTCTATGAATAGGAACTAATTTAACACAAAGGGCGGCATTTAAGTAATAATTATTAAACAAATAAATTATCATTGATGAATATTACTTATTCAGGATATGTATAAGGTCTGTCGAGCGAATATTGCCAAATTCGTAATTCAGGAAACTGATAATACGTGACTCAGTCAAAGAACTGCCAATTAATAGGAATGAGATTCTATCTTTCGGAGTTTAGCCTTAAAGGACATTCATATACAACCGGATTAAAAAGTAACGCCCTATTTTATGTATGATGAACTCTCCAGTCTAACTATCAACTTTATGAATGGGTCGCGAATCTGATTAGCTAGGTATAGGATAGTTAGTTACGACCAGCCTTTATCCCTCACCCTCTTTTGGCCTTGTGCCACAATTTCTGTGTTTTCAGGAATAAATCAACAGTCAAACTATCAACTTTACAAGACAAGAGAGTCCATCATCCATAAAATAGGGATTTACTTTTTAATCACCCGGTATTAAAACATTTTACTCACTGTATTCTAGTTTCAAATTCCTCTTAAACACGTAATAATGAGTCAGCCAATTCTAGCTGTCAGGAAATAGTTAAGATTTGTGGCGATTAATCAAATGCATTACTGCAGCGTTATACTTGCGAGGGAAATTCATTTTCGTCTAAAGCAAATATCTCATGACCACTGCATGTGATCAGCGAAAACGAATGGCTAACTTATTAAAAATAGTTAAGTCCTAACGATTTAAAATACTGCTGTAGCGCATCGAATTTTTTACTTGACCTTTTTCAGGGTTGAAACTAAAAGGAACGATTAGTTGTCTCGATTAATGGATACACACAATAGAAGACTAAATTATAATCGCAAAGAAAAAGGGGGTGGATATAGAGACATTGTTTCATTATAGTAAAACGGGCAACAATATGGAGATTTCAAGATTTTTTACTTCCATTTCGGGCACGGTGCCTAAAAATAAAGAAAAGGCTAAATCAGAAGTTAAAAGTTTGGGTAGAGTGTTAAGTCCGATATTAAATGTAGGGGGCGGTGCTAAGTCATATGTTAAGTTTTACAGATTCCTTATTCTTTATTTTGTGATCTGGTCCTCTTGTAGAGGACCGTGTGTGTTTGCGTGTTGTTCAATTGGAAACGTGCTGTTTATTTCCTGCTAGCAGGTTCAAACTACAAGAAAATTGCCGGACTCAAGTTAAGTCCAACTGAAAATGTAAAGAAAAACAAGACCGATATATATACAGGGTGTCCACACACACATATATATATATATATATATATATATATATATATATATATATATATATATATATATAGGGTGTCCATAAAGTTAGTGTGCACTTTAAAAAATTTATAACTTTATTTGTATTTGCGATAGAAATAATCTGTAAAAATATTATAAAGTTTAATGTACCCAGTTTTAAGTATAGCTAAAATAACTAATGTGATTTCAGGCATTACTGTCAATCAGTTGGCAAATGTTTTCCGTGAACTGCAAAATCGTATTACCCTTTGTATTGTTAATGATGGCGGACATGTGGAAACTTAAATAAAATTTCAATAAAACCTTGAAAAATATAAATTTAATTCTTTCTAATCCTTTTTACAAATTATTTCTATCGCAAATGAAAATAAAGTTATAATTTTTTTAAAGTGCACACGAACTTTATGGACACCCTATATATATATATATAAACAAATATATGTATTAAACAACACAATTTTACAATGAACATAGACAATAACTTTTGTGCGTGTGTGTGTGTGTGTGTGAACATTTGTGTCTGTTCTTTGGTGAATATTCGTACGCACGTGTACGCGTGTGTAATGTTCATGGCATCTTCCCACAAGTGAGGAGACCTTATCTTTTTGCGAGAGCTTACATTGTAGATGTGTTCACTGAAATGAAAAAAATATTTATTTCTGAATGAACAGAAAATGTGGCACAAGGCCGAAATGGGGAACGGGAAAAGTGTCGGTCTTCTGTCTTAACTTTAAACTTAGCTAGCCACAACCGCTGACCCAATCACACTAACAATATTCCTTGCACCAAAACGACACATTCTTACATACCTTTCTCACCACACCCACTAGAAATGAAAAAAAAGAAGAGAACGAGGTGAGAAGTTGGCCAGTATTTATAATGTATGGAGAATGACCCCTAGTGACAATTAAGGAATTAAGGAGGAGCTAACTCCGACACTGTCGTGAAATGAATTTTTTTAAATCCATTTTATTTGGGGGTCTTTGCATTTAATACGTATTTTTTCATACTTTCGAGAATGAGACTTTTCCATAAATAAGGCTTATTTAGAAGTTTGAGAAGATAATGTTCCAAATAAAAAAGAGGACATAAAAAGAGATTTTTATTATTTATTTTTAAATTTAACAACAGTAATAATTTTAGACAGATGAAGAGCCTTGTCATATTTTGAGGACATAACGATAGTCCTCTGTTTAGTTTTCAGTTCCAATCTGAGGTTTAAGGTTTGAAGAGACTGAAGCACCACCAGGGCCGCTTATAACACCGTGGATGTATTTTCATTTATAACGCATAGGAATTTTTCGATTTTTGGTTTGCTCGCGAAGGAACATGATAAACTTTAGTCACCGCTGCTAATAGATCCATGACTTCATCTAATGACCCCTTCACTGTTGAATAACCACATTTCGTTTCAGCTCTTTGCCAAACTCTTTTTTTTTACAACTGAAAGCACATGTTGATTCAGCTTACCCTTAACAAGTCGCAGTGCTTTATCCTAAAGTCTTTTCAAATTGGTAAGTACTAGTTAAATACTAACAATAATATTTTTTCCTTTCAATGAGACATTATCAAACTCAGAAACGCTTAAGGACCAATCTACAGTAATTTTTATAGGTATTTCCCACTCTTAGTCTGATACATAAACTTTTAGAAATGGAACAATTGTTTTAGTTCTAAAAATCACTCAATACAAGGTTCAAGGGCCACTCAAGATAGAGTGTTACTGTTAAAAAGAATGATGTGTATGATATGAATGAGAAAGGTGGTGGTAGAAGCTAATATTATGATGATAAAGTTTGGCGCTTGACTTGATGAGGTTAAGACTGAGTGCTCAAAGCAACGTCCTGGTGGGAGTTTTTATAAATAAAGTTCTTGGGAGAAATACCTATGCGGGGGACTTTTTCCTTATGTTTGCAACACGAACAAAATCAGGGTGATTCGACTTCGCGGAAGTAGCGTGAGGTGCTCTAGCTGTAAAGGTCACTTTGAAGAATATTTTGCCTGGAAATAGCGATAGAGTAACGATAGGGTTTGTAACATTGTGGCTGTTTGAAAAAGAGGCGAGAGAATGGAGAATTAAGACTTTCCCTACAGGATGGCGTAAACCATTTCGGACTCTGTCAAATAAGGATCGAGCTGCCATTATCGTCACTGTGGGAAAAATTTAATATTTACAAAATCAGCGTTCGAAATTTTGGCTGATGGGATATACGGTTCGACCTTAAAGAACAGCCATCTTTCTATGCAAGAGAATGTTATTCTTTTACAGTCTAAAGTCGTATCCGTTTGTTGATAAAGATTTGTGCAAATAGAACATTTCTCACGCCCTTTGATTCCCGCCCGGACGAATATCAGTAATTGTATACAGTTAGTAAAATGAAACTGAAATGAAAAATGCTCCGCAAATACAGAGCAGCCGCGGTCCTCGAACGTCTCACTTGTCGAACAAATCGGTTTTCGAACACAAAATTCAAGATGGAAATGCCTCGATTATCGAATAAATTTTCGCTTCTCGAACAATATTGACAAACCGAGTTAACCCGAAAAGAATCATTTCTGAGTTGAACGCCATGTTGTATACATTCGTGTGCTGTGCTTTTATTTTCCAATTTTATTGTACTGTGACTTTTTTTCTCTTCATTAGTCCTCAGTCATAGCTCAAAAGAAAACTAGCAGTGATACTTTTAAAGGATAAAAGAAAAGTTAAGAGAAAAACAATTGTTCCTACTCAGTTTCATATCTCAAAATCAACGATCTATATTATTCTTTTAAATAAAGAGATGATAATGTCTTTCCTTCTCCTTTTCCAAACAATAACATCTCTTTTTTTCCCCTTCCACACCACCTTCTACTTGCGCCACCAACTCTCCTACTTACAAGTACGGTAAAATTAAAGTGTTCATCTATCTATTTATTATTGGGTTTATTTTTTTCTTAGATTTAATAATTTTCATTAGTTTTGTGTATAAACTTGTGCACAAAGTAGTGTTGTAAAAGTTTAAATAAGCAATCAGCTTGGGACCAGGAACGGATTCATCCATTTTACATTTATTTCTATTGGAAAAATAGTTTCGGTTTACGAACATTAATTAAATTCGTGAACCGAGGTTCCACTGTAAGCCAAAATGTAATTACAGTAGAAGAACTACGTGAATATTTGTTCGCGTTTGTATTTATATACATATTTACAATCGCGTTGATAGGAGCATGTAGTTACATGTGTTAAGTATATGTTTAGGGACTTTCTTGACATAAGTGCAATTGTTTTGATCTATCGTCATTGCCAGTCAGTTTGCATTTGTATTGAAGATATAATCATAATCAGTGAAACAGTAGAAGCAGTCAAAATCATTTATAAACAGGGAAGTCAATACAAAAGCAACAATGATGATTTGTTTATTGTTCTTGATGACAAATATAGTGAAGAATAGGAAAGACAGAAAATAAAAGCGTTCCTTGTTTTCCTGAAAACAAATTTACGTGGCTTTAAGCTTTTTTTTTAAGAATGTCTACAAAATATGCAGGCTGATTTTTTTCTTTTAAGATTTCTTAAAATCTGCCATTTTTTTTTCTGAAATTCAATCACGTCTTTAAATTTGTTTATTTATTCGTTATATAAAACTTACTAATAATTCTTAATGGGTCTTAAGACGATTGTTATGAATAATCAAGAGTGATATCCCCTTGTTTTGTTACACTCCTCTTTGAGAGAGCTATTTCTGTTTACTGGGACTATAAAAGGACACTGTACTCGAACCTTGTTTTCTCAGTTGAATAAAGCTTTCTTAAAGCCTACACCTGCGTACTTTTGTCATTACAACGATATTTTTAAATAGATTTATGAAATAATGTGGAACCTAGGTTCACGAATTTAATTAGTTTCTGAAGCCCGTTCGTAACCCGAAATGTTCGTAAACCGAAACTATTTTACCAATAGGAATCAATGTAAAATGTATTAATCCGTTCCTGGTCCCAAGCTGATGGCTTATTTAAACTTTTACAACATTACTTTGTGCAGAAGTTTATACACAAAATTAATGAAAATTATTAAATCTAAGAAAAAAATAAATGAGCCCCATACTAAATAGATAAAATGTAGACGAACACTTTAATTTTACCGTACCTGAAAGTAGGAGAGTTGACGGCGTAAATAGAAGCGGGAGAAAAGAGATATTATTGTTTGGGATGATCGTCTCTTTATTTATAAGAATATTGTAGACCGTTGATTTTGCCATATGAAACTGAGTAGGAAGAGACAATATCACCATCAATTGTTTTACTCTTAACTTTTCTTTTTCCTTTACCACTATTACTGCTAGCTTTGTTTGGATCCATGACTAATGACTAATGAAGAGAAAAAAGGCACAGTACAATAAAATTGGAAAAGAAAAGCACGACACAACACACGATTGTATACATCATGGCGATTCAGAAATGATTCTGTTCGGGTTAACTCGGTTCGGCTCGGTCCAGAAATGTTGTTCGAGAAACGAAGGTTTGTCCGATAACCGAGGCATTTTCCCGTCGAATTTTCTGTTCGAAAACCGATTTGTTCGACATGCGAGACGTTCGAGAACCGAGATTGCTCTTTTGTAGATATTTTTTGTTTCAATCATCATCATCATCATCATCATCATCCACAAACGACATATTTTCGTAGTTGTCACAAGGAATAATGAAATAATTACTTCTTCTTTTGCTAGTTGTCGTGCCTCTTCAGGACGTAGGTGATCTTAGCTCTCCACGACTTCCTATCCTTTTTAGCTTTTAGCAACGTTTGTCCCTTTTCCAAGCCTCCCTATCGCTCATTCTGTCATCCATTCATACAGGCTCATCAGGTTGGTGGCTCGCTGTTTTCCTCCGCCCCTTTTGACTTTGACATGTCCTGCAAGTGACAAATTCTCCAAGTCCTTCTTCCTCATTATGTGTCCAAGAAATTTCAGTTGTTTCTTTCTGATTCTGAATATAAGTGACCATTTGTTTACACTAGAATTCTTTTGCAACAGGCTAGCACGTGTTAAATGTTTTACAGTATTTAATATCGTTGAAGTTATCGCTAACATTTTTGTAGAGATTTACAAATTCTACATTTCATTCAATTTCGCAAACCAATCGATGAAATTTGAATAAGCTGACTTGTTTGGAAATATATTTTGACAAAAACTCTAATTCGCGGTTTAATAATTTCTTTAATTTTATAGGACTTCATAGTAAACAATATTTGGTGCTATGATATTTACCGAGGTATTTGCGGCCTACCATAAATATCTATGTACTCATTATTGCTGAAAAATTCTCAGGACAAACGATGACCTGTTTACTGTTTTCTTAAATGATATCAAATCTGTTTACGAACATTAAAATCACTATTTGATTTTTGTATAAAAAATTGTTAATAATTTTTTAATACATAACCAGTTCACTGTTCACTGTCTTTAACCCTAAACCTAACCTCTAACCCTAAAATATTTCATACTTCCAACAGTTGATAAATATCTGGAGAAACTGGATAATAAAGCTCTTAATATAGTAGAAAATGGACGATAGATATCATACTATAGTAGCACTCAATGTTAACATGATTTCTTACTCTTGAGCATGCAACATACATCTAGCTATGCGTAAATATTTCTTTCTGGAGCTAAATTCGAGCTTTTATCCACTGGGCCATGTATAAATAGTTATAATGGGGACGGTATAAATAGTTATAATGGGGACGGTATAAATAGTTATAATACCACATCTCAGAAATATAGACAGATAAATATTTGTTATTTAATTAATCTTTTTGGAAAAATTAAAAGTTTTATTTAACGTACAAAGTACTCCCACTATTTTACAAACAATTTAATGATTAATATTAAATTGTTTTTAAAATAGTGGGAGTATGTCTAGCTTAGTATAAAAAAATTCCATTAATCTTTTTAGAAAAATTAAAAGTTTTATTATTTAACATACTTAAATAATAAAACTTTTAATTTTTCTAAAAAGATTAATGGATTTTTTTTATACTAAGCTAGACACCTTAGCAAAACCAACTGTATTTTGTACCCTCTTACCTGTTCGCACTTCTCTACAAAAGTTGGTTCCGATCTGTCAATGTATGGCTATTTTAGAGGGTGTGACGTACGGACAGAATTTTATATATAGATTGGTTACAACGGCAAGTTCAACGTTTGTGATTAGGTACAGTGGTTTACTGATAAAAAAGTAGGGTTTTTATTTGATGATGTGTGGATAAACCCTAAATGATTCATCTCAAGACGAGTAAGTTGTTCATATTTCCCCCCAAATTGGAATACAACAGATATAGTTAGAATTAGTTTCATATTTAATAGACCTTGTTACAGGGTTGAAATTACGTCATTACCGGACTTGCATTAAGCCAAATTTTGAATTCGGAAAAAATACTCTCGTTTGTGTTCAACTTAAGTATTTTCTTTGTGATATATAAATACCGGGTCCACAGGGTTTAATATTAATAAAACTCTTGTCTTAATAATTTAAGAATTACTGTGTGAACGTAAATTTGGCATAGAAAATCCTGTGCGAATGTAATTTGGCAGAGAAAATTCAGCCAATTGAGAAATTAGAATTCATCACAGTGGCACATTTTACATTCTATTGGATTTTAATAGTTTTTTGAAGATCTGCAAAGATACATTACAACCTGCAGAGACTGTCATGTCAATAAAAAAAAACACATTCTGTTTTCGTGGTCTTTGATCATGATTTCTGGTTGATTCATACCTGGGAGTTCATGGGAATTTCCTTAAATATAACATTAATGCAAAAATAGTAATTTGAGGCTCGGTGTTGGGGTTGGCTTCATGGTTTGCGATTGGACTTAGAGGTTTTCCTAGTCGTAGAGAAAACAAAAATCATGTTTTAGGTTTCTATACTTTAAAATTATGAACCTTGTGTGAACGAAAACGAACCATGACTTGCATAAAAACTGACACCAAATAAAGTTTAGCATTATATTACATTGTAAACAGAAATTCAGTCTCAAATTCTAAATGAAGGCCAAATTCGTTGAAAGAACTATATATTAAATATATAAGTTCCTACAAAAATGTACTGTTAAACAAAACCAAATTTTAACGATGTATTTGATGTATTTTTACGCTCCATATTCTAAAACTAATTTTAGAAGTCGTCCATCAATTGATTTTCTCAGATGTTTTATTTATATATATGAATCAAACTACCCAATAATCAGAATAGGATTGTAGTGTTTGTCTTTGCTGGTAAATTACCGTCCACCAATATAAACCTTCCTCTTCATAATGCTCCATAAATTTTCAGTCGGATTACAGTCGAGCGAACAAGCTAGTTATTTCACAAAACAAATGCGATGGAAGCCATTTTATTCAGTTCTTCCTTGTTGTGCCTCCAAATACCCATCTTGTTGAAACCATCTTCTATTTTCTTGAACCATAGATCCACGTTTACTTTTATAAAATCAATGAGTTAGCTGTCATCTTAATAGAACTCGCGATCGGCTCGCCAATTAAGCGTCTATAATCATACCTCACAATATCATACTATCTCCTCAACCTGTGATGGTTGTATCCGCTAGTAGACAGACAAGCTTTGTCACATCCCTTTGATCCTACGTGGGAAACACAGTATATTGTGGTAGGTTTTGATAAAAGCAGTCTATAATTTCGCAGAGGACAGTTAAAAATACCTTCAGTTCTGATACCCAGTCTGCTCAGACGATAACGAATCGAGACTGTTTCTAAGTATTTAGATGTGATCCCAATGTCATATTTCAAACTTGAAAAAACAATTCTCTTGACATCTGACCATAATGCTCTAGTACTACTCTCGCTCATGAACAGATACAAACAATGTGTAAGTTTTTAGAGGCAATTCCCAACTGTTTACGGTCAGACAATCGACAAGAAATATGTGGCATTCGTCGGCGAAAAGAACGGATTAAACCGGGACTTTATACCCTTCTGAAAATTAAGTAAAACAACCGCTTTAGTTTCCTTTCTTTCAACCACTGTCAGTTTTAGACCCACTGAAGTGACAGGGTGTAATCGATTTCTATTTTTTCCTTAGATTAGGTAATTTGCAGTGGTGTACAGTAATATGAATCTATCTTCGGAGTTTGTGATGAAATTTGTTTGGCCATGAAAAATATTGCGTCATCCGTGATTGCATGAGATTTTCATCACGCCCAGACACTATTGTCTCGACTGTCGATTAGTTGTTCTACGGCCCATTGTCTGCGATGGACGTTACTCCAAGGAAGCGTACGAAAATTGTAACGCTGCACGAACACAATGGCAAGCCTTACCAGCGAGCAAATCAAAGTACTATTGACTGGTTCGGAAACACTCCTGATTTAAATCTAGTGGTCAATCGTCAAGGAACGACTTTGTGGAATGGATGTACGAAGTACTAACATGTGCATTGGGTCATGTTTCACTGGAAAATACGAAAAAAGTAAATGATAATGGAATTATTCGTTTTGTTTCAATTAATTTGCACAAATGTGTAAGTACTCTTTTGCTCATTTTATTTGATTTTTCTCTTGAATGTCTTATAAAGGATGTTGTGTGATCGATCTCATGTTTTGTTACTTAATATAGAATCCAGAATCTTACGAGTTTCAGCATTTAATCGTTGCTATGGCATCTAAAAATGTCATACACTGACAAGAACATATTTCTATAATTTCTCTAATCATAGGGACACATATCGTTGAAATAAAGCCCTCAACTTACTCTCTTTAGATATGCAGCGGAATCGACGAGGATCTTTAACAAACCACTTCCTGGTTCAGTTGTATCTGCCGATTATTTTCACACCCTCCAGCGTTGTTTTATATTTTAGAAACTCGGAAGTTAGTAAACATTTTTCTTTATGGCTCATTTTATAGCGTCAAATATGCGAGGTGACTGTTAATTTGCGATTTTGAAATTCAGGACATTTCATACCAGTGGCTGCGGTGTGTTTGCAAATGCGCAAATACAACTGATTTTATCCAAACTGCACATATAGATTTTGCTGCCATTCACCATTGCATTCAAGTAATTATTTATGTTATATATTGTTAAAACATGAAGTCGATAAAATTGACGTGCAGTATATATATATATATATATATATATATATATATATATATATATATATATATATATATATATATATATATATATATATACATTCATAGAGTCCAGACGAAACCTCGGCAGAAAGCACTGGACGGCACGCATCCACTACCGAGAAATGAAACCCGGACAGTTACGTTATCAGGCAAACGTCATACCAACTGTTATTGCACTGTAGACATTTGATTTGATAAACTCCAGCATTTGAATTGGTTTTTTGTTTTAGTTTTCATCATGATTATATCTTGAATATGGTGGTAACGGTCTTCGTGTCAGGGATTAGCTAATTCATTCGCAAGTTTTGTTGAAGTGTTGAAGGGTAGGATTATGCATTTTGTATAATTATTGTTTCAATCTTATTTATACTTGATTTATATTTGATCTTTTATTCATATATATACCGGGTGTAACAGCAAACTTGTCCAATTCGTGTAACAGCATAACCGTCCGATCCAAAAAATGTTTAATATATAAAAAACACTAAACTAATTTTGCTACTTTTTTCATGTTTTCAGATAAGACGTTTAGCCATCTTGATACCATTTGTTGCAAGAATCACTGAAAAACCCTTTCGGTTATTCAGCTAGAAAGAGAACAGGTTAAAATCTTTTTGATCAGCCTCATTGTCTTCCCAAATGAGCAATGGTGAGAGGAAAAAGATCATTCAGACTTTCAGTAATGGTACCAACATTCATACTATGGCTTCCATCTTCAAAGTTCATTCAAGTTCATTCAAGAACCATCAACAGAACGGTGAATGAGTTTAAAAAAGAGGGAACAGTAGAGAGGAAAACTGGATCAGGAGGTCACAACAGGAAGAGGGCTAAAGGGATCAATTAGAAAAGATCCAACTCAATCCATAAGACGTTTGGCACGTGAGAGAAGAGATTCAGCTATGACAGTCCAAAGAGCAGTGAAAAAAACTTGAAAATGAAATCTTACGTGAGACCTCTTAGGCATCCTGTTACTCCAGGACAGAAGGTTAGAATAAATTGGAAAATGATCCTGGAATTACACACACACACACACACACACACACACACACACACACACACACACACACACACACACACACAATATATATATATATATATATATATATATATATATGAACATTATTTCAATCCTTCATGAGCTTCCGATCCTTAGCTATGATTAATTAATGATCGATTTCATTAATTATGATCGATTTCATCATGATTCTTCTGTTAAGCTTGGAGAGTAATTATGCATTCTTATTGATCAAAGTAGAGACCAATAGTGTTATAAAAAATTCGGAGAATTCCAGTAAGATATCTTTAATCATTTATAAGATACAGAGGTTCAGATTTTAATCTAACAATTGGGCAATTTTGCTTTTACACAATTTGGACAATTTTGCGGTTACATCCGGTACATATATCGAGAGGGTGCGCTTGGGTAAATTGACGTCATTTTATATATTTAATTTCGCGCAAGCGCGTTGTTTGCTTTTGATTTTGTCGACTGCACTGTAGAAAAGGATAATCTGAGAACCGTCTATGAGAAAGAAAGCACCATGACACAATTCACTCCTCCAGAAATTTGGAAACGACACGCTGCACTGCTTGACATTCACGCCATAAGCTCCGATATGAACATTTCAGAGTGTTTGGTGTCAATCTGAGGACAGTGCAGAGGATTCGGAAAGAGTTGGATGAGTTTAATGGTGATTACGAAGGTGTTTGGAGTGATCACTAGTGGTGACGACGTTATGCCTTCATTATTCTTCCCACAGGGCCTCAGACTCAAGACGGAGGCCTACATCAAGTACCCTGAACAGGTAGTGCTGCCGTAGGTCAAGAGGGTGACTGCTGGAAGATCCTATGTGTGGAAACAGGACTCTGCATCATGTCAGACAAGCTGGAGAATCCAGTCATGGCTGTTAGACAATTTTTGCGACCACCAGGTCGCTTATTTAATATTTTGTTTTGGTCTGGGAAGATAATTAAAGCTATTTATTCGTCCAATTTTTGGATTGATTGCTGTAGTCTATTCTGTTATTTTGGCGGGGTGAGCAGTTTTTAATTTGTTTATTATCTTATTTATTTACTTGGATTCATTATTTTTACTTGTTTTTGGTTATTTCTTTTATTTTTATTTGTTCTAACGGTTATTTTAGCGGAATGGTTTGTTAATTTGTTCATTTATTTGGATTAATCTATTTTACATGTTTTTTCTTATTTATTTATTTTTTATTTTGTATATTTTTATTATTATTATATTTACATACGTTCCATCTCTGATATTTCTCACCCCAATCTCCCCAGCCAATTTTTTTACTACATTAATAAAACATCGAAAATCGAAAAGAACAAATAAATATATAAAATAAAAAATGAAAATAAATAAAAACAAGTAAAATAAATTAACCCAAATAAATAAACAAACAAACCAATCCCGCCAAAATAACCGCCAGAATGGACTACCCACAATGCACCACTGGGTCAGTATATATAAATAATCGAGAAAAAACTCGCATTCGCGGCCTGACGATTGCGTCTAGCATGAAACAGTCTGTTGCCTCTAAGTGTTGACTTCTATGTTCACTTTATATATATATATATATATATATATATATATATATATATATATATATATGCATATTTCATTAAAAACATATAAAGAAATACACTACCCAAATTGATCCGAATAAAAAAATCAAATTAATTATCTATTATAAAAATTTTAAGACAGCTAACTTTATCCTCAAAATAACAACACGCCAACTAAGTCAAAATTACAAAGAACGAACATTATCTATGAGTACAAATGCCCCTGAAGGAGCTGTGTTCCTGATCAAACCGGACACAACTACATGTTTATCCAGACAGTAGAAAACACAAATATAATAACTTCATCTACCCGTAAAAAGAAGTTTAAACACAATGGAAGCTTTAATAAAAAAGAAAAGAAGAAGCCAACTCTTAACAATATTTATTACGAACAAGGCCACAATGTGTTAACCGTATTCGGAAATTAAAAACATCTCTCTAACACATTAAGGCATACACATAATGCACACACTCAATTAAGCTGAAAATCGAATCATCCTTGATAATGGCTAAAGGTATAGCCGAAAGCGCTCGGAAATATAAAACATTTGGACAGTTTTTACACACCCTTTGTCCTGTAAAGAAAGCTCTTGTTCAAACACAAGAAGAATTAAATAAAAAACTTAACCGTAGTACCTTGTCTGTCGATTTTAATGAAACATGCATCTATATATATATATATATATATATATATATATATATATATATATATATATATATATATATAACAAAGATAGTGTGAGGCCAAAAATTGTGTGAGTCAATGGAATACTGAGGAAAAAGACATTTAATGCAAGCAGTCCTTTCAATAAAGTGCTCGATACTGATATCGAGCACTTTATTGAAATGACTGCTTGATAGAGCATTAACAGACTTAATACACGTAAAAGTGGACGTTGTGATTCCTGGAACGTCCGTCTACGAAACTCTGGAGTCAGGATGATGAAGGTAACAGCAGTCAGTGACAAACCTTTTACTTGTATTAATTCTGTCTCTCACTTGACAGAGTGAACTCGATTCGATTTACCAACGAGTATATATATATATATATATATATATATATATATATGTATATATATATATATATATATATATATATATATATATATATATATATATATATATATATACTCGTTGGTAAATAAATAAATATATATATATATATATATATATACTCGTTGGTAAATCGAATCGAGTTCACTCACTCACTGTGTGTTTATCTAAAAATAAATACGCTTAAATTCACCTTCAACGGCTTAGTGGTAGAATCCCCGACTGACGCCAATTCTGTTGGGTTTCGATCCTAGCTAGAGGCAACCGGACGTCTAACCACACTGATGAGCTGTGATACAGCGAAACAGTCTGTCTGTGGATGACAATATATATGCTCCTGAAAAATTTATTTCGGTTGATCTCTCTGGGGAGGAAGTGTGGGTTTGTAAACAGTAACGATTACAGCTAATAATGCAAGACTCTTCGGTAAATCGAATCGAGTTCTCTCAGTCACTGTAGTTTTATCTAAAAATAAATACGCTTAAATTCACCTCCATCCCTGCGGTGCGCCAACGGCTTAGTGGTAGAAACCCCCGACTGAGACCACTTCAGTCGGTTTTCGATTCTTGTTTAAGGCCAACGGACGTCTAGCCACACTAATGAGCTGCGAAACAGTCTGTCTGTGGATGACTATATATTTATATATCGATTTATAATGTACGCATAAAAACATTTTATGCTTATCTCATAAATATGTATAAAAAGCAGATAAATTTACATTAATTGTTATATAAATAGTTAATATATATTAATTTGGTCAAATATTAACTAGGTTAAATCAGCGAATGTAGGTAAGATTGTTGTTATCTTCCAGTGTTGACGGAATGCAAGTCTTAAAAATGAGCATTCGAAATTGTAAATTTTATTAAAGATCTCTAGCGCCGATGGAAAATACAAAATTACTCTATCTATCCAGACTGCACAAAATTAACTGTTATATAAAATATAGGTATTTGATAAGCTAAGTCTGGCGGGAGGCTAATTGCTGGATAATAAGATTGTATTGTGCCAATATTCTGTTGAGTATTATCTACGCACCAGTTTTGTAAATCAGCCTTCAAAATTCTGAATTATACACTGGATCGAACACTTCGACCCGAAAGCAGGCACAACATGATTAAATGTATGGGGAGATTTGTATGTTGAAAAGGTATCTGTCCGGCCCACTTCCCAAAATCAGTATTGTGATATTTCGTCACTGAAATATTGATTTGGGGGAGTAAGTCGGGTCGAAATATTGCCCGCATCTCTACGCTGTATAGGTATTTATTCAGTAATGTGCCATGCGTGATACATGCTTAGGCTTTCGATACATGACTGACGAGGCAGATTTTTTCTCGCAGTAGGTTGCCATTTCTTTCTGCTGTAGACCAGTTGCCATCCAAGGATATAGAACCCGGTCTGTCCTGCTATTTGCCGATAGCTGGGCGGGAGAAGAAGAGGATTCATACCTTTCCGAAGGGTATTATCACGTAAGTGAATGCAATGGATTCGACTGGAATTTGAACTCTTCGATTCCTGAATCCGAGCCGCTATCCATTATTCCACCCTGCCTCCTCGCATAGGTATTTATTAAGTTGTTTTAAATCCAGCTGATGTCTAAGTAGTTTGCTAAAAGACCGTGTTGCATCCATTTTTCAGCGTGAAGTACATTTCTATACTGAAAAATCGATATTCGATATGCTTGATTTTAACTTGGTTATAACCAGGTTCATTATCCTTGATAGGAAATATATATTATTTTGCCATTGTAGCTAACCGATAATTGGTAAAAATTAGTAGATATTTTGCATTTCACATGTAATTCTAACAATTTCTTACCGCTAAGTTTAGATGTTCACTATTTGTATATTGTTTATTTTACTATTGCTACTGAGAAATAAAAGAAAAAAGTCAGGCACACACACACAATTCGAGAGGAGCTCAACACGCCACCTTGACGTAATTTTGCTCACCACACTTTTCTCTCGTTTAAGATCTTTGCATAAACTGAAAATAAAATTCAGTCTCACGATGAAACAACATATCTACGTAGCATTTTATAAATGTGCAACTTTGTGATTCGGTCAATGCAAAGTAATGTTGCGCGTTTTACATTTTAATATTTTTACCCTCGCGGAATTCTTTCTCCCGCTCTATAGTTGAACGTAACAAAAAAGAAAAAAGAAATCAAATAAAGCAATGACCTTCCTACTTGTTGCGATGACTTCCCACAATTATCTATGATTATTTATGTCAACGTTGACTTTATGAAAGTAAAGTGTGGCAAATGAAACATCACGTCATCTTATTACGTAACTGTATTCAAACACTGGAGATTTCCATGAAAAAAGTATTATGAGTTATTTGTGAAATAAGCCCGCATTGACATACAGTTAGCGGTTTTTTATTGCTTTTTTTTTTTTTTTTTTTTTACTCACGATTACCCTGTCATATATTTTAGTAGCCGAAATGACCGTGTTGAATGAGTGGGCGGATGTAGATTGTAATGGAGGACTATCTTAATGTACTGTGGGATTATTCTACTTTTCTGCTAAGTATAAAAGGAAAAGGCACAATCTCTCATTCTCTTTTTCCTCTGTTTTACTAGCAAGATGCAGTAGGGTTGAGTCGTTTCTCGTTTTCTCTATGTAGGATTTCTTAATCCCCAGTGAACCACGTGTCGCAATGTACACAACGCAGCATACAAAAGAAACTTAAAAATTTAAAAAATAAAGATTCACTGCATAGGTTTTGAGAATCTACTCAGTTTGTCAAGCATAGAATTGGACACCATATATAGTTTATATTGATAAGGAAGAAATATGTATTACGTTTAAGGCCCCAAAACGACACCATGTGATTGCTCTACGTTGCAATAGTCTAATAGTAAATTTTGGCTAAGTGTTGTAGTTTACTCAGTGGTAGTGGGTTTATAGTGGATATAAGAAGAATGCGTGAATATTTAAAATTGTGCTGCAAATAAAATATGCAATATCCACAAACATAAATTATAAGAAATGGCCAAATGGTAACGATATTCAATCACGACAAAAAATACATGTTTGAAACAACAGATTAAATTTTATATACACAATTTACAATTTCTTTGTTTCTAATGATGTGTGCAAAGGTTTAGAGGAAAAGTTCTTTGCTGTTTCGGAAATGTTCAATGTCTAAAAGATTATCTGCCTTTGATTGAAAAGATTGAATTTAACTTAGACAAAAGATTTTTCTATGAAAGATATTAAATGAAAAAGTTTGTTGTATGAATTTTTCTAATCTCTCATAAAGAAAGTTTATTTCTTTGGCGGCAATTTTGACACATAATTTCCGTGTCTATCTTTGCGTATGTGAATCTCAAAATGCGACAAAAATTCGTCTTCTGTTTCTATTTATAGTTTTTTTTAACAACAAAATCAGCTCCAGTGACTTGGTAGCTTGTTGCGAATTTTTCTGAGAAATGCATGGGCGAATGTTGTATTTTTTATTTTTTAGCCAATAGGATTTCTTGAAACATTTAAATTAGGGATGAATTTGAGAAAGTTTTTTTTTTAATGTCAGTTGAGCCTATTTTTGCACAAATTTTGACTGTTTTGTTATGGAAATTTCTCGAAGCTTATTTTTATTTAACAACCAATGAAATTCAAGAAAATGTTTGAAAATTGAAATGTGGGTTACTAAAGGTACAATTCCTGGATCAGACAGGTCAATCCAGTGACTGAATAGAAGATGAACTAGAAAACAGATGAAATAAAAGAACTTATCTAGATTAGCGGATTGAAAATAATCTAACCTAATGGAGTGAAAAAAATTAAGAAATCTGTAGAATATAACGGCCGAAGCGTTGTGACTATAACAACGAAGATGGGAGTCAACGGTTCCAATAAATTTGAGTATACCAATCAGTACTGAACTATGATGTAAATCAGTCCTTCTATATGACATTGAATACTGGACCATCTTATCAGAGATAGGTAAGAAAGTCGAAGCAACAGAAATGTGTTACTACAGAAGGATACTGACAAATACCGTAGACTGAAAACGTGAGCAACGAGGAAGGTTGAGAGAAAATGAAAACAAAATAAACACTTATAGATTGCATCAGAAAGAGACAGTTGAAATTTGTTCGGCACACAATGAGGAAAGAGGGCTTAAAAAATTTGACACTCACAGGATATACTGAAAGCAACGCATAACCCCTGTCTAACGAGCTTGTAGAAACAATTGGCAGAAAAGAAGATAAGAGTTAGGCAAACTATACTGAGAGCTACAAACAGCAGGAAGTTGTGGAGAGCCATGATTACCAACGCCCTGAAAGGACGCTGCACATAGAAGAAGAAGAAGAAGAAGAAGAAGAAGAAGAATGATAATTCTTATTCTCCAGAATTTAAAACAAAAAATGTATTGCTCTTTACCTGGTTTAATAAAATTGCAATCGAAGATAGGTATTCGTTTCTGACTGACTTTATTTGTGGTAACTAGTATTTCGACTCTAATTTCTTGATAAACTCAAAAAATAGCGAAGTTAGATCGCTATTTAAAAGAGCTTTCACTCCAACGCCACCCACCACACGTTAAGTACAAAATGGCTTGCCACCCTGGAACCACCTTTCAGAAATGAGATTCCGGACCATTCACTCCTCTTCCATCTCCACCTTCACAAGCCATCCCAAGGTAGTGATTTCGGCTTTGCTTGGACCTTTCACCCCACATCGCCTCCTACCACAACCCATCGCATTTGGCCGGTGAATTCGAGATGTATTTCAGAGTCGGTTGTAGTTTTCCACCATTGATATCAAGTCTGATAAGAAGAATATGACGACACACTTGTAAGTTAGTTAGAAAGCTTTTGCCATGATGTTGTTTGTAAATGTTTGACTCTTTCTTACTAATGTATTCTTTTATTTCTTCTTTTTGCTTCTTTTATTGGTTTTGTCTCCGATGTCTTCACTTATTCCTTCTCTATCGTTATTTTCTTTTCTCTATTTAATTATCTATTTTTTTTATTCGGCCCCTCGCCACAACTTGTTTAATTTAGAATATGCCTACCCACTGTTAATTATCAATGCTGAAAAATAATCTTCTACCATCCTGATTTTTTACTTCGTAGTTGACATCAGACCTTATACGAAGTCATTACTTAATATGAATTCTGCCGTATGTTTTTTCCCTTTTTTTTTACAGGCTAATAGGAATAGATAGGCTCACTTATCGTCCGGTCCGCACTCCTTCCATCTCTAGTGAACAGAAGTGTTGTTTCATGCCTTGTTCCTTGTTCAGGATATGGTTTACCGGTTCTCATTCTATATTTCTCTTACCATGTTCACAATGATTTAACTGTCTTAACTTTTTGGTGATCAAACTAACTAGTGGCTGTGACTTTCCCTTATGAGGGTACCGGGTTGGCAGTATGCTGGCTGGCTGCTTCCGACTGGTCGTTAGGATCCCGAACTCTTTGGTGGCGATTAGAGAGACTGCTACGATCAACAGTCGCATAATATCGGGGTATTTGTAGTGCCATGTCGCACATGGGTAGGTGGCTCTGCGTGTATTGCCGGTGGGCAACCCTGAGGCCACGTTATGCTCTGCTCTCGGCTATGTACTGGCTGGTTTGTATTGCAATTGACGACAGACAGTGACAATTTTGGTGGTCTTTTCCCTCTCTTCTCAAAGTATATCTCATGGAAACCACAACAAAAGGAAATAAAACTAAACCAGCTAACAAAAATAAATAAATAAATAAATAAAATAAAATAAAAAAATAAATAAAATAAAATACCTACCCCATCTGAATCTTTCTTTCTCCATTACTCGCGGTATCCGTTCCAATTTTTACATTATAATATGGCATCTCTTTGAAAATCGAACATATTACATCACAAGAACTAGTTTCGAAAGGTTGCTTCCCCGATATTTACAATATTTACCTCTTCAAGGTCAGGGTCAGGTAATTTTTTTTACCTCCGCCAGTTACAACAACTTCATTCAGTAACCCTCTACTTTGAGTGGCCCTTTTCTAGTCTAACTAACCATTACTGCTGGGAAGAGAGAGCGATCCTTAACGGGTGTTGTACACATTCGATATTAAATAACCCAACAAGCCAAATGGATTCAAATGTTGGTTCGCGAATTCGGTGACATAGTCTACTTTATTGTACCGTGTGATCCCTCAGAACGTAGGCAATCATGCCAGTCCACAATTCCCTGTCCAGTTAGTTCTTAATAAATGTTGTATTTTTCTTATTTCAACCAAACCCTGTTCCACCTTTCCTTTAGTCAAGCTCACTAAGTATATTATGCGTTGTGTTCCACTGTCTCTCAAGACTTCCTTCTGTCCTGCGAGTATCAGATTTTCCAATCCCTCTTTCCTTATTATGTATCTTAGAAATTTCAACTGACTCTTCCTGATGTTCAGTATAACTTTCATTTTTGTTTCCATTTTCTCTAAAACTTTGTCGCTGCTCACATATTCGGTTCATGGTACCCCTCAGCAGCCCTTTTTAGAACCACATTTCGGTTCCTTCAAGTCACTTCTTCATCTTTGCGGAGAGTGCCCATTGCCATTTATGAAGACATATATCACGTAACAGTTTCAGTATTCATTTCTTTGTTTCTATCGAAGTTGTTTCTGTTTCTTAATACTCTGCTTAGCTTTTAGAATGCACCTTTGGCCATCCCAATACGTCTTCGGATTTCAATGTCACGCTTTCCGTCATCTGTGAGAACCCTTCCCAGATATTTCAATTTTTGTACATATTTGATTTGGTATCTCCGATTCATATTTTGTTTACAACCATGGATTCTCTCTTCCTGCAGTTGATGTTTAATCCTTTCCTCTCGCTTCCTTAACTAAATTCTGCCGGTTTGTTTGTAGTTTACGTTCCATGTCTGCTATTAGCACTGTGTCATCTGCATAGATTATGTTGTTAAGATTGTGGTCGACAATAATACATCCTCGTAGGACTGTAAATTCTCTCATAATCGCCTCGCTGTATAGGTTGAATAAGGTCTTGTCTTTCACTCTTTTCTATTTTTGTATATCCGCCGAACTTATTTTCTATCCGTATACAGGCGGTTTGCTACCAGTGTAGGTTTTTGATTATTCTAATATAGTAATTGTGAAGTTAATCCCTGAGATGGATAACGCCTCATTGAAATAGGGTGAACAATAACTGAGCAGTACTAAATAAGAACGAGATATCCCTTGACATGGATAGCGGAACGAGAACGCATTATCGCTGTAGATTGAATAAAGTGCTCAGTTAGAAATTATCTGCAAGTTGTACGGATCAACAAGTGACATGAAGAAGACTGCAGGGTAGAACATCCGAAACACTGTAATAATAACAGAGGATGAGTTCAATGCACCGAATGTCTCAAAAATTCAGGCAGAAGTTGCTCAGTTTGGGAAGAGAACGCAGAAATAAATATCCATTGAGAATCAGATTCAGTAAACTAGTGAATTATCTCTAAGTAAACTGGACACTAGTAGGTGTCTCAGCGTTTAGTAATGCTTTGCGAGGCTAGTTTGGTTAACTATTACCGCTGAGTAGTAATTCGATGCTCACCGTGCTCCCTATACAAAATTCGATATTGAATGACTCAACAAGTTTAATATGTAGTAAAATCATTTAATCAACCAACGCTACGACAACTAACAAAAATCTTCCCAATAACTGGTGCTGACTTTTACGTATAACAGAGGGTGTAGGAAATAAGAAAATCTATGAATGCCAAGACTTTGCTCGAGAAATGCAAAAATTGTGTAATAGGAATATACCGTAATTTGATCCAAATATCATTGCAAATTGGGAGAAACGAACAAATTCTAGACGATTTAAAGAACGGCGCTCTTGAAATCGTCAGGAATAGCAGCGAGGGATATTTTATGCGAACTAGAAATTGGAGATGACACTATCAAAAAAGTAGAGAAGGTTAAATATCTAGGAAGTGTCTTAATAGAAAATGTGATACCGAAATCCGAACACGCTTTGGAATAACACAAGATGCCTTCCAAAAGCTAAGTACGAAGCGACAGGGAAATTTAGTTAGAAACAAAATAAAGATTTCTGAATTGCTATATAATATCAATCCTTCTATATGGAAAGGAATAATAGACAGTCTCCTTACAGATGAACATGCAACAGGGATGTGGTTCTGCAGAAGGATGTTGAGAATAGCATGAACGGAGCGCACAAAGAAGTTTTAAAGAAAATCTACATATAAAATTCTGTTGCTTCCGTAAGTCCGTCCGTCACACCCTCTAAAATAACCATACATTGACCGATCGAAACCATGTTATGGAGAGAAGTGCAAACAGGTAAAGGGGGTACAATGTTCGTTTTACGAGGGTGCGTAAAAACCACGAAGGAGAATTTCGTCAAATATTTTTGCAAACAAATGAGCTTATTTAAATTTCATCGATTGCTATGCGAAATTGAATAAAACGTGGAGTTTGTAAATCTCAACAAAAAATGTTAGCGAAATCTTCAACAATACTAAATTTTGTGAGGATTTCAACACGAGTCAGCGTATTGCAAAAATTCTAGTCTCCCGCACAAAAAAATCTGCTTTTGCGAAAACTATAACCAAATCATAATGCCAGACGCTTCTAAAAGTTGGAATTTGACTCAAGTAAGTTGTATGTTGCATGCTCAAGAGTAAGAAAACCTAAGAATTTATTCTTCACTGTTAAAAAGGAAAAAAGAAAATAAAGACATTTCCTTACAAAATATTGTTTACCATAAAGTCCTATAAAATAAAATAAAATATTAAACGGCGAAGTAGGGTTTTCGTTAAAGTATTTTTCCAAACAAATGAGCTTATTTAAATTTCATCGATTGGTATGCGAAATTGAACAAAACGTGGATTTGTAAATCTCAACAAAAAATGTTAGCGAAATCTTCAACAATACTAAATTTTGTGAGAATTTCAACACGAGTCAGCGTATTGCAAAAATTCTAGTCTCCCGCACAAAAAAATCTGCTTTTGCGAAAACTATAACCAAATCATAATGCCAAACGCTTCTAAAAGTTGGAATTTGACTCAAGTAAGTTGTATGTTGCATGCTCAAGAGTAAGAAAACCTAAGAATTTATTCTTCGCTGTTAAAAAGGAAAAAAGAAAATAAAGACATTTCCTTACAAAATATTGTTTACCATAAAGTCCTATAAAATAAAATAAAATATTAAACGGCGAAGTAGGGTTTTCGTTAAAGTATTTTTCCAAACAAATGAGCTTATTTAAATTTCATCGATTGGTTTGCGAAATTGAACGAAACGTATAGTTTGCTAATCTCGACAAAAATGTTAGCGATAAAATTCAACAATATACAATACTATGAGGATTTCAACGCATGTTAACGTGTTGCAAAAAATTCTAGTGTATATATATCTGTGTCTGAATATGTGTGTTTGCATGTATGTATATGTGTATAAATGGTACCATAAAAACACACAAACCAGACTACTACACCGTTCTATTATATCGCAAATTTCCACTCCTGTGGATCAAAAAATTAACAAAAATTATCAACCAAATCACACTCCCAGTAAATACAGCCTAAAAATCACACTCCCAGTAAATACAGCCTAAAATCAACTCAAGTAATTCAAATTCTAAAAAATGAAAAAACAAATGAAGCGACAGCCTTGACATCGAAAATGTATATATATATTTAGTTTTTCAGTCAATGTTTTTTGTATGAATGATTCATGTAATATAAATTGAACTGCACCACATATTTGGGCGAATGTTGTATTTTTATTTTTTAGCTAATAGGATTTCTTGAAATATTTAAATTAGGGATGAATTTGAGAAAGATTTTCTTGTGTCGGTTGAGCCTATTTTTGCACAAATTTTGACTGTTTTGTTATGGAAATTTCTCGAAGCTTATTTTTATTTAACAACCAATGAAATTCAAGAAAATGCTTGAAATTGAAATGGGGGTCACTAAAGCCGGAGCATAATGTTTTTTTTTTAATTTTAAATAAATTATTAAACTGTGAAGTAGGTTTTTTGTCAAAATATTTTTCCAAACAAATGAGCTCATTTAAATTTCATCGATTAGTTTTCGAAATTGAACAAAACGTAGAGTTTGTAAATCTCAACAAAAAATGTTCATGATAATTTCAACAATACTAAATACTGTGAAGGGTTCAACACGCGCCAGTCTAGTGTAAAAAAATCTTATTTATAAACTTTATTTTTATTATATTCAGAATCAAAAAGAGACAACTGAAATTTCTTGGACACATAACGAAGAAGGAGAGCTTGGAGAATTTGTCACTTGCAGGGCATGTCAAAGACTAAAGGTGCAGTAGAAGACAGCGGGCAACCAATCTGATGAACTTGTATGAATGGATTGCAGAATGAGCGATAGGGGGCTTGGCAAAGGGACAAACGTTGCTAAAAGCTACAATGGATAGGAAGTCATGGGGAGCTAAGATCACCTACGTCCTGAAGAGGCACGACACCTAGCAGCAGAAGAAAAAGTATTTGTAACATGATTCCTTGTTACAACTACGAAAAATATGTGGTTTGTGAATGATAATAAATGAAATGAAGGCGTTCATTCAATTCTTACCTAACGATTGTCGAACAAGCTGATGGCAGGTTAAAATGAAGACATAGAGAAATTGAAAAATACTAACAAATGATTAAAGCCCGTTTTGCAACAAAATTAAGAGTGATACTATTTAATTTTTAATGTCAGTTGCGTTGTATAGAAAATCTGCGATATCAAGACGATATTGGAATAAATTATCTGTCGTAAACACACAACAGTTCAGGTTTAAGACGTGACATTTCGATCTCAAGTGCTGCGACGTACGAATATCAACAAAGATGCCTTTTTAACCTGACGGACGGTGATTCTTGTAAATGTTTGCGAAATGTCACACATTTGAGAGCGACAACCGTAGAATGAGGACATAACTTAGAATGTTATCAATTGTCTTTTTCGATTCGATAAGAAATTATCATTTTGAAGTTGTTTATCGACTTGTATGAATGAAGACCACCCGAAAATGACGAAAATTCATCTCCTTTTCTTCCGTCTTCACTTTTAAGGTAAAAAAACAAACATTTAAAATTCACAATACACACACGAATTCTATAGAGAAATGAGTTGAAATGTCACCTTTCAGAATCTGTTATACATCTCACTCACGTGTGAACAAAAATCACGTGTTCAAATACCAACTATTAGAAGACGACACAAACTTTTTTTCCTAACATGATATTTGATTAAATCCTTAGTAGAAAGTTTGCTTTTGTGAGCTTTAATTAAATTTTCCCCAATTTACATTATTCGGACTATTGTCCTCATCTTTGTCGCCATATTTATTACAACGTTTCGGCCGTATTACGCTCCGGCCTTCTTCAGGTTGTTGAAATGTCGAACTGGACCCTTTATTTCTCTCACTGGGGTAGACTGTTCTAGTTCCAGATGCCATGTTTAATGGATGTCAGTTATCAGTTTTCTCCTGCTTAATTCCCTCTCCATGTTCTGCACCGCCTTTATCCACTGTGCTATGTGTCCTCAAAGACACATGGCACAGTGGATAAAGGCGTTAGTTAGATCCAGTGACAGGACACAAAAGTGTGTGAGTTCAATACCTGGTTAAGGTATATATAGTATATTGGAACAGAAGATCATTATTCAGACATATATTGTATATATTGTTAAATATAAGAGATAACGAATGTCTATTATGTTTGATCATGAGCCGTTCTAAACTTCGAATGGTTGCTTTAATTTCGGAAGAATATAAAGAGAAAAATTGTCCAAAATTTGGATATATTTTTATTATGTTGTTCCTTGGTCTAAGCTTACACACAAACACACACACACACATATATATATATATATTAGGTCATCCCATAAGTTCCGCCCAAATTTTTACTTTTTGTTAAAATGAACGAAATTTAAAGAGTATTTTTATGTTTAGATGCATTTAAATTGATCAAATTTTATTTCAGAGAACAATAAAATTAAATTTTGTTTGATTAAAACCCTGCTAACATGGAAGTACCCAAGAATCATTTGAGGCACATAATGCTTTATGAGTTCAAGAAAGGAAATTCAGCAGCCGAAGCGGCTAGAAACATTCACTCAGTTTATGGAGAGGAATGTGTGAATGAAAGAACTTGCAGAAGATGGTTTGCAAAATTCAGAGATGGAGATTTCACCCTTGAAGATGAAGATCGAATCGGACGTCCAGTTGAGTTTGATGAAAAGCTTCTTGAAGCAGCCCTTGAAGAAAATCCTGCTTTATCAATTGAGGAATTGGCAATGGTTCTAAGTTCAAACTATACAACTGTTCATCGTCATCTTCAACAACTTGGAAAAGTTCCTAAACTAGGAAAATGGGTGCCTCATGAATTGTCTAAAAACAACCTCAAATCCCGAGTTGACATCTGCTCTTCTCTCCATTCTCTCCAACTTGTTTCACCTTTTTTGGATAGACTTGTGACTGGCGACGAAAAATGGATCTTTTATCGAAATGTTAAGCGTCGTAGACAGTGGCTTGGTAAAGGGGAAGGACCCCAGCCACAGCCGAGAAGGGTACTTCATGGGCAAAAGGTTCTTCTTTCAATCTGGTGGGATTGCCAAGGAATAATCCACTTTGAATTCTTATCACCTAATGCAACAATTAATGCTCAAATATACTGTCAGCAATTAGAGCGTTTGAACCAAGCTTTGAGGAAAAAAAAGACCTGCTCTAGTGAATCGAAAACGGGTGATGTTTCATCAGGACAATGCGCGACCACACACAGCAAGAATCATGTCACAAAAGATCGAAGAACTTGGTTGGGAGAAGATTCCTCATCCACCTTATTCTCCCGACCTTGCTCCTTCAGACTACCATTTGTTTCGTAGCTTACAGAATCATTTGGAACAAACAGCTTTTGTAACACAGGAAGAGGTTAAAACTGACATTTGTGAGTTTTTCGAATCAAAGCCAAAAGAACTTTACAGTAATGGAATTAGTAAGCTTGTTAATAGATGGAAGGAATCATAGATAATCAGGGAAAATACATTGTTGATTGAATCTGTAATTAAATGTAACATTTGGTCT
>OZ038475.1:11537066-11662066 GCA_964036315.1 Acanthosepion esculentum
TTACCTTAAGACATTAATTAATTATATTTAGGTTTGTTAAATTTTTGGAATTATCATATACTTGTATTTTTATTGATCAGTGTTGCTTACGTAACAATGGTACCCTATTAAGATGAGTTTGGTTCGTTATGAACTTTTTAAACCTCTTTATTCTGAAATCAACACCATCACTTTACAAGACACCAGAAGAGTTGAAGCAAAATGGCTATTTTTGTAGTGATGTTATAACATGCTTATGTCATAATTTTTGAATAAATACTATATATATATATATATATATATATATATATATATATATATATATATATATATATATATAATCTGCTATGAGATAATGAAAAATTGGCAAAACTGATATATAGTTATGAAAGCTTAATAGAACTGAATTCTAATGCAAGTGATATCCGAAGACCAATCAGTAGAAGTGTGATACTATAAACACCCACATAGAGAAGGAAAATGTAATCTTAACTCGATCTCAAGTATTTTTGTTTTATAGCTAGCGGATTTTTTTAAAGTCTGGTCTTCTAAGCGGTGTCCACTTCGACCGATGTGAGCTATTTGGCGACCAATCGCTAACAAACCGGACATTGGTTATTTCCGGGGGCTGGCCTAAATTACCAATCATGCTTGAAATCGGGGAGTTAGTTTTTGTCCGCGTTTGGCACGAGATAGACTTGTTCGTCGCTTGATTGCAATGTCACTAGTTCGTATTACCAGCTACACATTGGGATGTGTAGATGGGCGAGGAGCTTGAGGGGCAGGGAGAGCTGATCTATGTTCTTTCGATGCACACTGACGAGATTGAGAATCGAAATGCAACGTTGGGTAGACATTGACCGGTCGATGGAAGGCTTGGACTTTGGAAAGGGCCGCGTTTTTATGTTTAAAGAAACAATCCAAGATATACAACAAAGACAGTAAAATTCGATGGCTGGAGTTTAATGGCTTGGTTTACGTTGCCATAAATCACGCGTAACAAAGAAGTTTCTCACTAATGAAGATATTACGGTGTCGTGTCACAAGATTGGTTTGCCTAAAGCGCCGACCTTAATGCAAATAAGCATATGGAAATAGCTGAAATATTAGATGTATAAAAGAAAGGTATATACTTGCAAGAGCTTTCGGTTGACTGTTAAGAGCAATTACTGATTAAACTACTGAGTTTAGCGCATAATTATCAGGCGTTTTTGTAGGCGAGTTATTTGTTAATAAAAATTGCTATTTTGTTTACTTTTTTAATAAAAATATTATTTTATTTTCACGTTATAAAAATGCGTGTCGATAATCATACGTTCCGGAATAATCATTTAAAAATGTTATCGTTGAATTATGTTTCTTTTTTTTTACATCGTCCTGAGTAAGACGATAAACTACGTCCAGCAGCAAGGCCTCTGATCAGAAGGTTTTATGGAGCGTGGAACCATCTCTTAATTGCTGGTGTTCCCAGGTCCACCCTGACCCGGGGTGGTAGCACCTGTTAGGGTCCCAGCTATGGGCAAATAGTTAACTATTACCAACAATAATGTTTTTAAAAAATTATTACCAGCAATACAATTTTGAAGGAAAAATATTACCAGAAACAGGTTTTTTTACAAAACAAAATATTACCAGCAATAAAAAATGTCGGCATTAAATAACCCATTGAGGTTGATATGCCGTAAAACAAAATAAACCAAACCATCTTTTTTCATAATGAATATTGTTTAAAAAACGCCTGATAATTATGCCCCAACCCGATATTTTAAAACTGTATTTCTCCCTTCCGCGTCGAATTGAGGCTGAATTTCGTGCCAATGATAAACATTCTAAGAAATGATTACGACTTTTAATGTTTCTAAATTTATAAATAAATTTATTTCGTGCAATTTTAGTTTTTCTTCCATCAATAAAAGCAGTTAATTCTATGTTCCTTTAGTGACCCATTCCTTTTGCTTGCCTTATTTTTAGTAATATAATTCATAATACCTTCAGTATCTCCCCTTATACTAAGGCCATGTTTGTATGAGCGAGGGGTTAGAGACCCGGGTTCGAATCTCACCACGGTTGATTTGTCAGGAGGGAGACGATCCCAGAGTGCGGCACCTTTGGAAAGTGCCTGAAAACCATACCACGGGTTGACCCAAGCATTATGAGTAAAATTGAGCAGATGGAACACTTGTCGATAGTCGTGCTAGCACGAAGTCACAAATCATCGTGACCGAGGGTTTAAGTGTGCTGGCCTTGTTCAGATTGTTGATCACGCTAGATAACACAGAAACTGTAACTAAGATCTGCTCGGCATAGTTGTAGTATAAACCACAGGTGGGCTCTGTGGGTGTTGAACAAACACAAGTGTGCCTGAGCAAGCGTCTGAATTAGGGATTGGCTAGCTGCCCTTGTAGACGAATACGAGTGGCCAGCTATTATTATACTAGGGCCATGTGAACATTAAAGTCCTGAACGATCACAGATACATGAAAGTTACATAGTCGAATATCCGTCCTTAGATCCGACGTGCTTTAGACTATCTCGGCTACGAAGTGCGTTGATGACGTCCTTGATGAAAATTACCGTACTAGAGTTTTTCTTTTCTTTTTCCTCAAGCCCAAAGGGGTCAGTTTTCCGGATGTGGACCTCATCAAGATGGACGTGACGACGGAGCTGCAGAGAATCATGGGAGAATCCTTCCAGGGGTGCATGGAGGCATGGTGGAGAAGGATGGGAAAGTGCATTAGGTTTGAGGGTGGGGATAATTTCGAAGGAGAACAATTGTAGTGTGTATTTTGGTTTTGACTTCAGTGTTTCTTTTCTGGCAAACGTCGTATATTGTGTATTTTTCGCATTTCATCTCTCTATATACTAATACGCAAGCTTATTGTCTCTAACGCCTGTAACTAATTTCAGTACCAAATTTATCTTACTTGCACTGGTGATACTAGATGACAGTCTCTTTGTTATGACAATGGTAGACTGTTCCAAGATGTTTACGAAACTGGGAGGTTAAAAGGCCAATTCCGTGCCACAATGGCAATTAGAAAAAATACAGTACGAGGCAAAAAAATGGACGCAACCATAGAAAGTCGATTTTTGTATTTGAACCAAGACAAGTGAGTAATAAAATTCGTTTATTAATACAGGGTATTAATACAGGTGTACATTTGTACATTATAGAAGTCAAAAATTATTTAGTATTTTGTTGGGTAACCATTTGTTTTAATAACGGCCTTAAGTCTTCATGGCATGATATAGACTAAATTCTTTAGTAAGTCAACGTCCTTCGCCAGATTTTTCCAGCATTTCTTTAATTCGCAAAAAATCTCATCTTCTGCGTTAACTTTCCTATTACGGACACGCTTGGCTATTATCGGCCAAAGATTTTCAATTGGGTTACGGTCAGGACTCTGACTAGGCATTGGAAGAGTTGCAATTTACCCTCGTCGCGCTGCCTCTCTAGATAATGTTTATTTTTTAAGGCAGTATACTTAAGATCGTTATCGTGTTGCAACGTGAAGTGTTGACACTATTTACATTATTCAAACTATTAAAATATTATGACATGGCCGCCCCAATCTCCTGACCTCAACCCCATATAAAACTTATGGAGCCTTATAAAGTGCAGTCTCTCGAGAAAGCAGTTGAGCAACAAAGAGGATTTGATTGGGAATTTCATATCCGAATGGAATTCAATGCTTGGTGATGAGATTTGCCAGAACCTAATCAAGGCAATGCCAAAAAGGGTTGAAAAGGTTATTCAAAATAAAGGAGGACCCAAAGATTATTAAATATTTCGAACTATATTACCTATTATAAATAAATTATACCTCTATTATTCTTTATTTAAAGCTGTTCGGTTATGTTTCTATTGATTACTAGTTGCAGGAAATAAGTGAGTCACTTTTTTTGCAGAGAGTTTTTCCCTAAATCTCATTTATATCCCAAATTATAATTATCAATAGAATACCTTAGGGTGAGTAAACTTTTTTACTAGGTGGTCGGGAAGGGGTCTTTATATTAGTAAGTTTAAAAATTAGTTTGACCCAAAACATAATAGGCGAAAAAATCTTTAAGTAAAAAAAATCAGGTGAGTCACTTTTATCGAACAGCACTGTAGTTATTTATTTCCATCTACCGGTCCGAATATTCGAGAAATCGAAAATTATGCGTCCTTCGACAGACCGGTACATGGAAATAAATAAATATACCGTTAAATAAATAAATAAAAACAGACCATATACTCAAATATGAGTCTCCATTAAAATAATTTTGAAATATATGATGTGAGAAATGTGCTATAACTATGAAAAACGTTTTTATTTTCCATTTCCCAACTACTTTCGATCTTCTTCCGAGATCTTCTTCAGGGCTGTACGTAGTCATACAAAACAATGCGCAAGGAAGCGCGAAAAACTATTCTTTTTATAGACATTTCAGAACATTACTACAGTATTCGTAGCTGATTCTAATAAGTGACGGCTTTAGTTGTCGATTAACAAAAATAATAATCGACAACACAACTATCCTACACCAAGAAAGCAACAAATTTAAATTACAGATTCTCAAGGCAATTACATTAAAAAAAATTAAAGCCGTCACTTAATAGAATCAACTACGAATACTGTAGTAATGTTCTGAAATGTCTATAAAAAGAAGAGATTTTCATGCTTTAATGCGCACATGGCCATGACATTACAATACTGAAGAAAAAATTCCATAGTGGATATTTTTTTCACATTCTAATGAACGCTAAGCATGACTGTCAACCGTTGCAGTTAAAAGCAAAAAAGAAAAATTACAGTAACAGATATCGAAAAACAGGTTTGTATTACTACTTGCACCCGTGAACAACGCACAGTTTTGTAATACTACGTACACCACTGAAGATGATCTCGGAAGAAGATCGAAAGTACTTCGAAAATGGAAAATAAAAACGATTTTCATAGTTACAGCACAATTCCAACATCATTTAATTGCAATAACGGAAGATTATCCGTGAGTATGAACGAATGTTATTAAAAATATGCAGACATAATGTCTATAATTTATTTAATCATATAACAGTGACCGACCGAAATACTAATGGTCTGCCATTAAATATGACATTGAGCTCTTTTTGTCTAGTGTGCTTTTGTAAGATACTCCATTAGGAATACATTGTACTTTATTTAGATTATATATATATATTTATGTGTGTATGTGTGTGTGTGTGTGTGTGTGTGTGTGTGTGTGCATAAATTGAGAAAAATTTTAAATTTAAATAGAATATTTTAATAACAAAAGAAAGAAGAAATAAAATAACCCGGTTTTCATTAAGATGAATTTAAATTTTATTAATTGATCATAAGCAGCCATGCGTTATTTTTTTTTGTTTTGTTTTGTTTGTTTTAATTTACTTCTGATTATTTCCCACAGAAAACAATAAATCGGCCATTGTTTCAGTTAACAAATCCGTACAATTGGCAACGCTTAATTGCTCTATCTATTGACCAGTTATCTTTTGACCACCGTCGCCTATCAGTGTCATTTGAGAGCGTCGACGTATCTTTGGTGTCCCGTGTACAGTTTAAGCAGGTCAAAACGGGGGCGCAGAGAACACGCTCCATAATGATCACTAAGCATACAAAACGTGAACGGAATATTAAGAAGCAAATACTGAAGGCGCCAGAGTAAAGAGCTTTTGAATAGAAAGAGAAATAATAAAGTAATTGTGAAAAAAGTACAATAGCAACAGAATATAAGGAAAAAAACGTATGACGCATTTATTTCGCGTCTCATTAGTACAAGCAGTAAATTTTTTCCTGTTTGTCGTTTTCATTGGTCACGAACAGTGTCGCCTGCCTGTTGCTGGTCCTTTTTCTTAAGCGGGGTAAAAATTTAGAGCCACTTATGAATTATATATCTGGCCGAGAAACCTCCAGGATATCTATTCTGAAAAATCACCAGAGTGTAACTTCTACGGGTACTTGTTTAAAGATCGACAAAAGCAGCCGTTAAGTTTGATGTCAAGAATATTTACAGAATTTATATCGTCATCATTTGAAAATAATAAATAAGGGGAGACTACTCTGTAATTAATAGTTAACTTTAATTTTTAGATACAGATGTGTACAAAAATGATAATTATGCAAAATAATGATATTATAGCGAACCGTGGGGGTGACGATGTGAAGAGATATCAGAAAAGGTTAAAATTTCCTGCTAGCCGGTCCAACTACATGAGAATGTTGGGGTTTAATTAAGTCCAAAGAAGACAAATAAAACAAACAAGACCGATATACATGGGTAAACAAATATATATTAATAACGAGTTACACAAAGACATGAACAGTTACGTAGAGTTTGTATGGAGAAATTATGTGCGTGTGTTGTAAGTGTTCGTACGTACGTGTATTGTTCTTAGCGTGTTCCCAGAATTTGGGAAACGCTGTATATGTGAGAGGTCACATATTGGCCTAAGTGAAAAAGAGACAGATTTTACCTCACCTCAGCGCGAGGTAGCGGCCCAAGGCCTGAGTCGAAAAAGAGCGAGAGGCGAAGGGTCAGCCAGATTTATAGCTAGGCGAGAGACCTCTGTTGAAGGATTAAGGAAACTGAGGAGGAGCTAACTCCGACAATATCACTATTTTGATATTATGCAGTGATTCGTAATCTTTTCATTTCGTTTCCTTTTTCGATGTTGCAATATACACGTAATAAGAAAATATGCTGCTTTCGTAACGGTTTTCGGAGAGGAAAGTGATTTCAGCGACCCGAGTTCAAATTCTGGCGTCATCTGTTGCGTTTACTTTAGCATAAATGTCTTTAAAAAAGACAGGGGTCCATTTCGTCTTCCCTCCCTCCAACTCTGTGTACGAATTATATATGGTTTAATGACGGCAAAGTTAGTGTTGACTGACCTCTCTAGCCTTGGCTGACAGTCAGTTTAGGAGAAGGACAACTCTGAATTCAAAACCATTGCGAAAGCAACTGGAAATCACGCCACTATATTTCCTAAGAACTCATGGTAATTCACAGATAATAAAGAAAAGAAAACTTTGAACAGCCATGATCGGTTACCTGTCTATATTTCTGAGATGAGGTATTATGTACACTATTTAAATTATTCGGACTATTGTCCTCATCTTTGTTGCCATATTTATCCCAACATTTCGGCCGTTGTACGCTCCGGCCTCCTTCAGCTGGTTGGAATGTCGAACTGAACCCTTTATTTGGGGTAGACTGTTCTAGTTCCACGTGCCATATCTAATGGATGTCAGTTATCAGTTATCCCCTGTTAATTCCCCTCTCCAAGTTCTCCACCGCCTTAACCAGGTATTGAACTCTTTGGGTCTTGTCACTGGATCTAACCAACGCCTTTATCCACTGTGCCATGTGTCCTTGAATGTGTATGAATTTCTGGGTATTATAAACCTAATGTCTTCAGCAACCATTTTTTACCAGTGCTCATATTGCAATTTTTTGCTGTTATCATTGTATGCTTTTACCAGAGCTTTATAGCAGTTTCTAATTAAATTTTATATTTCTTATGAATTAGCTTAACTTTTGGCATACATCTTTTACTGTTTCAATACGCATTTGGATTTTAAATTCCATAATTCATTTTTACTAGAAGGAATATAAGAACAAATGTAATTTATTTAAATATTATTTTTTTGTGGAGATGAACACACCTATCCAGAAGGGGACTTGGACTCGTCCAAATGCATATAGACTGACACCGAGAACCGTCAGTAGAAGGGGAAAACAATTGGGGGTTGTTACGTCCGACTTTTGATTTTGTCCAGCCTAAGTTCGCCTGAAGTGAATTTGGTCCATTTCTTTTTACGAACTGTCAAGTCTATCACTATTTTTGTTGACATTTTTGCTTTTCTCAGTTTTCTTTAATTTAGTTTTCATTTATTCATTTATTCTTTCTTTAGTTTATTTCTTTTTTGTGTCTTAAACCCACTCCCGTTTTTATTTTTTCGTATTTATTTTAATTGTTGTTTATCAACTTTATTCGGTTTTATTTTTTAGTTTTACGTGCTTTTTGTCATCAACTTTAATTTTCCACGTTCTTGTTTTATTTTTGTTTGTTTGTTTATCAGTCCACGACTTTATTTCGTCTTTTTTGGTCGAGAGACCTTTTCTTTTCATTTAATTATTCTTTATCATAAGGCGAACGTTTATTTGTTCAACCGTGATGGTTTTGTACCACCATGGCCGAAAATTAGGATGAAAAAAAAGACGGAGCAGGAAGGAAAAGGAAACGACCTAAGCTAGTTCGAAATCTGTCCCTGCTTTACCAGAAGAAGTTGACGCAAATCCCAAATCAAGAAGCCACCTCTCTTCACTATCTAGGGCTACGACCCCTCCATTTTCACATCTCCCCAACCATCAACTTCTACCCCTGCTGTCAACTTCTACAAGAAAAAAGGGAAAAAATACTTTTCCCATGTGGAAGACATTTGCAAAGTCGAGAGAAGAGAAGCAGAGAGGGACTTTCAACGCAAAAAAGTACCTCTTGGGTTCACTTTTCAAAATCGCCCTTGTCGACGGAAGTAGGTAGAGGATCCCCGCAACTTTCCTAGTACCCCGGGAGTGATTACGTGTATTAGGGGCACGGGGAAACATTTGAAAGCGTGGCCCCATTTACATGTGGCAAAAGATGTCTTTCCCAAACTACGCATGGCCTAGACAGGTGCAGCAGATTTAAAGAAACTTTTAAGATTTTGTGCGGGGAGAGTCCCAATGCGTCTCCACTCCTCTCTGTACAGAGCCTTAAAAGTAACACATCCCATGGAAGTCGGTGGATTTGTCCTGGGTGTACGGATGATGTCGGAGTAGGGTACAGGGAGCCTGCGACAATCCGTTGGGGTTCTTTCCACTGCAGATTTCCGCACGGTATGTGAATAGGTGGCCTGCTTTGTGACCTCTTGTCGTTCAGTGTGGATGTCGCCGCGATCCGTGAAATTCAATTTGTTTGCAACGTTGGTGCCTATGTGCTTTCTAACGACTTTGGTTAGCTACGTGGATATAATTTTAGTTAGAAGGGCCGATATAGATTTACGAGATTGTCCCACTTCCACTGATTAGGCTATTCAGACGACAAACTAGGTTGTGCCCGGATAGCATTAGATTGTAGGCCGAGAATGGCAGGATACTGGAAGTTCAATCCGTCTTTACTGGACAGCGGAACTTCCAGGTACAGATAACTACCGTAGTGAAGCGGGAACTAGTGGGGGCGGTTATCGGGAATAGGTGGTGGGGGAGGCTTAAAGATAGGATTAGGTCCTTTGCATCCAAAAAACATACACCTTTCGTGAATTTTCTTGATTTATTGATTGCTCCTAGAAGATAAAACATTTCAATAGTAAAGTTTAGTTGAAAATTATTATTTTATCAAGAAAATATTTAATCTTAAAGTTTTTTTTAGCAAAATAATTGCTCAGACCCAAATTGAATTTGCCTAATAAATTTTGAACTTGCTTATTCCCAAATCAAATTTGTTTATTGCATTTTGAATTTGATTATTTCATTTTGAATCTACTTAGTCCCAATTTGAATTTGACTATTCCATTTTGATTTTGCTATGTCCTAATTTAAATTTGACTATCCCATTTGGAATTTGCTATGTCGAGGTCTTTCACGCTAATTCGATCAGTTCATCAGGGTTGTCCACTGTCGCTTCTACTTTACGCTTTGGGAAAGGGCGTGCAATCCGGCTCTACGTGGGATCGTTGTCTCTGGTGGAGCACGAGTCAGTGTTTCCGCGTACGCTGACGACGTATCCACTTTCGTCTCGTACCGCAGCAACATCGAGGTGGTACTGAAGGTGCTTAAACGGTACGAAAATGTCACAGGGGCCAATATTAACCGTGACAAGTCTTCCGGCTTGCAGTTAGATACCTGGAAGTGGGGGAGGGCAATCTTTTATGGCCCTTTGGTTGGACGGACGGTCCTGTCTGCATTCTCGGAGTGTGGTTTGGACCCGACTTCCTATCAGTGATCCCATCTCGCGGGTTGAGCGCCATCGTAAACCCTGGGATCAATTGTTTCCTTCTCGAGTGTCGATCGGCCTTGAGGGTCCAGTGACCTTTCTCGGCTTAGGAGAGTCTTCTATCGTGAACTAGTGGAGGGGGCCGCTAAGGATCCACTACGTGACCGGCTCGACTTGTTAGCGGACGAATTTCGCACCTTTTGGTCTTGGGCGCCAGCGGCGGATTACTTCAGCAACTCTGAGTTTTCGCTTACCTGTTGACTGGTTCGGAATTGGCTATCTCTCAGAATTGCTACGTCCCATTCTGAACTTGGCTATTTCATTTTGAATTTGCTACGTCCCATTCTGACGGGAGTCCGACGAGAAGCCAAGTTTTCGATTTCACGTTTAACGAAATCTGTGTTTTCCCTTGTTTTTCTGAATATTCGGCCACTTATGAAATGTTATAGTGATCTAAAAAATAAATGAAAATCTGTACGAACCAAATCCGGTGAGTATGGGGATACAGAAGAACCTCCCATCTTAGTAATCTTAATTTTTGGCGGGGAGTTGTTTCGCTGAGTGTGTATTGCCACGCTGGAGAATATCATTTTCCCTGTTTACCAAAGCAATAGACTTTTGACGTAAGGCTTCGTTTAACCAATTAAGTTACTGGCAATAGACGTTTGCAGTGATGGTCCTTCCATGTTCCTAATAGACGTCAACTTTCATATTCCATAAGACAGAAACCTGTTTTTGGTATTGACACTGGTTCCTTATTTCCAATTTCTTTTTTCGTTTTTTCTGTTGACATTCGAAATCATTTCCATCACCTGTAGTAATGCGATACAAAATGAAAGATTGGTATTCCTGATCAAAAGACTGCTGTAATTGATGGAATGCCAAGAGAGAGTTTATAAGGAATCCGAATTCACTCTTTGCAAGTTTTCCAAATTCGGTTGAGATGTTTGTAGACAATCTACCACGAAATATTTAGTTAGGTACCTCCATGAGATCTCATGGAGGTACCTATAATTAGTTCTTGTACCAAATTTCCGCTGCGTTGACGTGGATTCAATTTATTAGTTTCTTTCATTCAGAGTGGGTCGCCTTCCAGAGCGAGGCTTGTCAGATAGGCATTTTTTAAACTTTAAACCACAGGTGGCATATACTAGCCTCCACTGCATTCGTATAAAACTTCCCAAATATTTTAAAATGCCTCCGTAGCAGTGTTAAAGTCAGTCAAGTGTCGTATGTGATAAAACTTTTGGGCGATATCTTTCGATTCATAACAGATTAGGCAGATTTCCCGCAGTAGGCTGCCGTTTCGGTTATAGGATTCAGTCTCACCTGATATTCAGCCCATAGTTGGCGATAAGAAGAGATGGATTCATATCTAGCTCAAGGCTATTTGCACACAAGTCGATGGTATGTTCAGCATCATCCTGTAGAACTGCATCTTCAGTCATCTCTTCATCAGTGAGTAAATTGTCCAGCATTCATTGCCATATAGGAGGATTGGTATTACTTAGCAGTTTAGCACACTTTTCATTGTTTCTAACAAATTTTTCCTCTTTCTTAATACTTTGCTTAGCTTTTAGAGCGCATCTTTTTTTTTTATTCAACTGCTCCTTCGGATTTCGGTGTCAGATTTTCCATGCTCTGTTAAAACACTGCCTAGATATTTAAAGTTTTGTACTTGTTTAAGAAGTAAAATAAAATAATTGCCTTAGAGTAAGGAGGTGATTTAAAAATCAAGCAAGTTTTATCCTTAGTACGGGGAAATTATTTTATTTTTTATTCATATTTCTTTATTTTAATTTAAAATTGTTTTGTTAGTGCCCTGATTTGTGGACGAAAAGCAGGTTTTCTCCGGAGAAAGTTAGTCTCATCTTTAGTCTAGGGAAATTATTATTATGATCGCAATATTCTTATTCTGTTTGTTCTTTAGTTTGTTAGCGGATACTTTACACCCTGTCATTACCTCAGGTAAACGATGAGCCATTCCTTCTTGATTGCGAGCATAGACGGAAGAAAAGATATAACAAAGTCATTGTTTGGTTTTAGGGATAATGAAAGGGAAAAGAAAGAAACAAAGAAAGACGAAGCGATAACACTTTTATGTGTTTAATATCTCCTTCAGTGAAATGGAAAACTTGTCTATTTTAATCTTTTCATTTGTACCCTCTTACTTCTTTGAATAATCACCTGTATTCATATTTATGATTGTTAATGTAATATTTAATTGTGCAACTCGTGATGAGCTTAATCAATCATTAACTTAAGAATTAGGATTCATCAGAAAATTCAAATAGGAAAACCATGAAATTTTCACGGATTCCTCATATTCTTCTAATTTTTCTTCTTATTATTCTTATTCTTATCATTCTTCTTATTATTATTATTATTATTATTATTATTATTATTATCATTCTTATTCTTCTTCTTCTTCTTCTTCTTCTTCTTATTATTATTATTATTCTTTTTCTTCTTATTATTATTCCTATTCTTCTTTTTCTTTTTATTCCTCTTATTATTATTATTGTTCTTCTTCTTCTTCTTCTTATTATTATTATTCATATTCTTCTTCTTATTATTTTTCTTCTTCTTCTTATTATTATTATTCCTCTTCTTATTCTTTAATTCCTTTTCCTTCTTCTTCTTTTTCTTCTTCCTCTTTTTCTTCTTCTTCTTCTTCTTCTTCTTCTCCTTCTTCTTCTTCTTCTTCTTCTTCTTCTTCTTCTTCTTATTATTATTATTCCTCTTATTATTATTCTTTTTCTTCTTATTATTATTCCTATTCTTCTTTTTCTTATTATTCTTATTCCTCTTATTATTATTATTGTTCTTCTTCTTATTATTATTATTCCTCTTCTTATTCATTAATTCCTTTTCTTTCTTCTGTTTCTTCTTCTTTTTCTTCTTTATCTTCTTCTTTTATTATTATTATTATTATTATTCCTCTTATTATTCCTCTTATTATCATTATTGTTCTTCTTATTATTATTATTATTCATATTCTTTTTCTTCTTCTTCTTCTTCTTCTTCTTCTTCTTTTTCTTCTTCTTCTTCTTTTTCTTCTTCTTCTTATTATTATTCTATGTTCACGCTTACTCTACGGAAAGCAGGTTACCTGGTAGGGTCATGTTTTGTTTATAGAAAGAATATTACCTGTTGGTTTTATCCTTAACTTATGGAATTATTTTTCTTGCTCGTGTCTACGGAAATGTGATAGGAATCAAGATTGGTTGGTTATATCGTGTTTTCTTTAATGTGGGGGGAGGTGGTTGACATAATCTAGGCAAAAATAATTTGTAGTCAAAAGCTTACTCGAGTGAAATATTCTTTGCTTAGAATTAGTTTAGATTATTTGGTAATACATTGTTTCTTTATGTGCCATATCCCTTCAGGACGTAGGCGATCATGGCGCTCCACAGCTTCCTCTTAATAAGTTTTGTATGTTTGCTACTTCTCCCATGCCGTGTTCTACCATCCATATACTCAAGCTCATCAAGTATGTTACGCGCTGTTTTCCATTGCTCCTCTTTCTCTCAATCTGTCCTGTGTGTATCAGATTTTCTAAACCCTCCTTCCTCATTACCTCTCAATTGCTTCTTCCTGATATTAAGTATTATTCTCCTTTTGTTTTCATTTTCTCTAAAACTTCGACGTTGCTCACATGTTCATTCCATGGTATCCTCAGTATCCTTCTGTAGAACCACATTTTTGTTGCTTCAAGTCTCTTCCCCATCTGTGATGAGATGGTCTAGTATTCAAGTCTCCTTTTCATCTTTCAGGAGATTGTTCGTCATTCCCTGCCATAGATTAGGACAAATATCACGTAGCAGTTCAGTACTCTTTTCTTTATTTCTAAGTGTTTCTGTTTCTTAATACGCTGCTTAGCTTTTGAAAGGCACCTTTCGCCATCCCAATGCGTTTTTAGATCTCAGTGTCGGATTTTTCGTCCTCTGTTATAACATACTTTATACAGTGTAACCCGGATATAAGAGAGTTGTCGGGACCGGAGAAGAAGTCTCTTATATCCGGGTTTCTCTTATATACAGGTTTGGTCTATTTTGTTTAGGTAAGTATGGCTCTAATTTGGGACCAGAGAAAATCTCACTTATATCCGGGTTTCTCTTATATCGGGGTCTCTTATATCCGGGTTACACTGTATATTTAAAATTTTGTACTTGTTTGATTTTAGTATCTCCGATTTGCATTTTGGGCTCATCCTTTTGCTAACAAACATGATTCTTTTTTCTTGTAGTTTATATTTCGTCCTTTCTTCTCGCTTTCCTCCGTCACCTTCTGCAGGAGCTTTTGTAGATTCCGTGTCTGCTATCAAGACTGTGTCAACTACATATCTTATGTTGCTAAGTTTGTTGCCACCAACAACAAATCCGGGCTGGACCTCTAATTATCTCAGAAATGTCTTGCGGTATAGGTTGAATAAGTCCGGCGAGAAAACTCATCCTTGACTTACACTCCTTTTTTTTTTGTGTATCTGTTGAACTCATTTTCTATGCGCATGCGAGCCGTTTGCCGCCAGTATAGGTTCTTGATTCTTTTAATATTCTTCCCAAAGGTCGCCTAGCAGTTATAACAGATCTTTCTGGCGTATTTTATCGAACACCTTTGCGTAATCTATCAAACACAGGTACACGACCTTCTGCATTTGTATTGCTCTTTCTGATAACATTCTAAGCATGGATATCGCCTTCCTTGTTCTAGTGTCTTTAACAAACCCGAACTGTTCTTGTCCTATATCTCTGACCTGATTCTGCTGCACGCTCTGTTAATCAGAATTCGGATATGTTTTGATATATTGCTCATTAATATGATTGTCTGATGGAGTTCACATTCGTTTGCGCCTGGTTTCTTAGGAAATCCTATGAAAATAGATCTGATTAGGTTTTCCGGTATTTCACCTCTGTTGTAGATTTCATTTATTATTTCTGCGATCTTGTCTATGCCGAAGTCATCTAAGGCTGTCAGCCTCTCTATTACAATTCCGTTTGGCCCTGCCGCTTTGTTTCTGTTCAGTTTGGCCAGTGTAACTTCCACTTCGGTTTTTAATGTTTCCGGTCCGTCGGCATTTCTGTGTATTGCCGGTTATTCTCTTTCTCTAGAGTTCACCGATATATTCGTTCCAGCACTGAAGTATTTTTCTTTCTCTAATATCATTGTTCCGTCAATGGATTTTATGCATCCTGTTGAGCATGTCTTTTCTCCTGTTAATTCTCTTATTTTTCATGTATATCTGCTTTATCTGTGATAGTCATTCTTTCTATTTCTAACAATGATTAGTCTACAGAAAGGAAATTAGTAGTGTCAGGCTTAGACAAGGGGAATGAATATATAGCAGGTAGTATACAACACGCCACAATTGGTTTAGGGATTAGATTCAGATGCTGTCTGAAGTAAGCAAGTCAATTGGAAGCATTATTCTTTGACTGGAGATTATTATTTTACTTAGTATTATCATGCCTAGTGTCTGACCGTATTAACCGTTTCCTTATAAGGAAATATTCAACATTCAGTAACTTACTGTCAGTTGAAATTTATAAAATAATTTCTCAGAAAAATAAATTCCTCAAGTCCTCTAACTGTTATCGATATTTCTAATATCTTATAATATGGAGGTATATTCAGGAAATAAGTTTCTCAAGTCCAGTACTTTGTTATTGCTCTTTCCAGTATTGATGGACGTTTCCTTCCTAACCTTTTGTTTGAAGTAGCGTGGAATGTCAACATCTTGATTATGTCATTATTTTATCTTCGAATTTCATGTGTTATCCATTTTAGTCGTTGCCGTTGTTGAAAGTCCTCAAGTGATGTAGTTTCTGTTATTTGATGCAGTTGTTGGTGATTCTGTAGCGCCAGTCTATGTAGTTAAAAAAATGGTCCTCACAAAGACGTACAGGGTTCATTTGCTCGAAGCCATTTTAATCAGTGATCTGAGAAAGCGATTTTATGGGACTGTTTTGGTTCACTGTGTTATGCTAGACACATTTTCTTACCAAAATTTACTTACATTTTTATAAGGCTGCCATTCGCCCGTGCTTTGATACTAATGCAATATCTGGTGTGGTGCTCCTGCTATATACTTAGAGATTATTGATAAAGAATAAAGAAAAAATCGGCAATGTTATTGGTCCTGATCTGACATCTCGGCTTCAGTCATTTTTCCCACCGCCGTAACATAGCTTCCTTGTACCTGTTCTGTAAATATTTTGATGGTAATTATTATGATGAACTTTCCTCTATGGTACTTAGACTTTATGAATTTAAGCTCAGTACTAGATTGGTGGCAGGGTCTCATCATTTTACAATTGAAATGGCTAGATATAGCCGTAAGTTCTATGCTAACAGTTTCTTCCGTCGCACTTCTCGCTTGTGGAACTCTTTTCTGGCTTCTTGCTTCCCAGTTAACTTTGATCTTCAAAAATTTAAATGCAATGTCGATCGTTATTTTGTGTATTTTAACTCATGTTTTTTTATTATTCTTTCTCTTTAAAAGTGTGTTTTTATCATATTCTCTCACACCCAGTAACTTTTGGGGGAATGAAAATAAATTAATAAATGACATAATAATAAAAAAAAACAAAACAAAGAATTTCATTTTCCCATAATTCAAAAGTAAAAAGGAAACCAAAAATTGTTTACGGTCACGTGTAAATTTTATGACTCCATTTCCGGAAAGGAGAGGATCACTCTCTCTCTCTCTCTCTCTCACTTCCCAACCATTGAGTTCGGACGTGTTTGGCAGCCGTCCCAACGAAAGGAAGATTCGGCCACCCTCACTCAACGTCAGGCTTGACTTGAGATCGACCATTCTCTCAGTGGTCAGCAACCTTTTGCTATGTGCCGACTTCAGGTTTTAAAATCATTCAGTGTGTCAACAGCATATGTATTTTTATACAAGTCAAGGTCAATATACCTGTTCTACAATATATTTTATATAATAATATATAGTATATATACTTTAGTATATATTAGAATAGAAAAAGCTAAATATCTTCTTTGCCTCGGATCGAACTTCGTGATATCATTTGCGGCTGCGTGCCAGTGAAAATTGCTTGGCGTGCCATTTATGTGCCGTAGGTTGCCGACCACTGCTCTAGAATATAGAAAACTTGTTTAGATTTTATATATATATATATATATATATATATATATATATATATATATATATATATATATATATATATATATATATATATATATATATATATATATATATATATATATATATATATATAAATAATTTATAATTTGATACATATTTAATATATAAATTTTGGATGACGAATATTTCTTGTTATTATGCTCTGATTTATTTGACGAATATCAGGATGTTGTGGTCGCTATGCTCTACGCTATACTCTACGGCAGACATCGGTAACCTTTTGCTATGTGCCGACTTAAGGTTTTAAACTCATTCACTGTGCCAACAGCATACGTATTTTTATACAAGTCAAGGTCAATATACCTGTTCTACAATATATTTTATATAGTAATATATTGTATATATACTTTAGTATATATTAAAATTGAAACAGCTAAATATCTTCTTTGCGTTGTAGTTATTGCTTCGGACTTCGTGATGTCATTTGCGACTAAATGCCATTGGAAATTGCTTGGCGTGGCACGCGTATCCTAGGTTACCGACTCCTGGTCTATACCTTCGCATCTTTCTACCCACGTGCGTCAATAAACACTATGATTCATTTTCTGTTCAAGGCTTTTGTTTTGTTTTGTTTATTGCTGTCCACCGACATTCAAATTCTGTTGGAGGCACGAAGTCAAATACAACCCTCCACAAACTCTTTGCGTCTTAGTGTCTTTATTGCCTTGATTAGAGTGAAATGATTAAAAAAATAAAAAGTGCCGAGTGACGGGAGTTTACTTCATATTGTCGCGCTTAGTCTAGGTTTATTTTGTTTTACGGCACATCAACCTCAATGGGTTATTTAATGCCGACAACATTTTTTATTGCTGGTAAGATTTTGTTTTGTCAAAAATCTGTTTCTAGTAATATTTTTCTTTCAAAATTGTATTGCTGGTAATATTTTTTCCAAAAAAGTATTGCTGGTAATAGTTAACTATTTGCCCATAGCTAACAGGTGCTACCACCCTGAGTCAGGGTGGACTTGGGAACACCAGCAATTAAGAGGTGGTTCCACGCTCCTCAAAACCTCCTGATCAGAGGACTTGCTGCTGGATGTAGTTTATCGTCTTACCCAGGACGCGGATGTAGTTTAACGTTTTAACCAGGACAAGATTAGTCTAGGGAAATGTTTTTTGCTTATTGCCAATAATATGAATTAAACTCCTTTGTAGTAAGAAGAGTTTATTTGCTATTACTTCGACAGGGGAAAGTGGTTTTCTTGATGGAGTTGGGAATTATATTAGGGAGCGGAAATCAGTTGGCCTTAAAGTTTTTTCCCTCTCGAAAGGTGGTTAGTTGGTGGTGTCATAGTAAATCGTGGGAAAATAATATCATAGCTAGAGAAAGAGAATTAACTGTTAACATCGTGGTTAGTCTAAGGAAAAGAGTTTACTTGTTTGTTATGGAAATATGTTTATTTTTTGCTTCGTGTTTACTTTTTTGCAGTCAAGGAAAAGGTGGTTACTTGTTTGTTTCTTGATGACTTAAGGGTAAGCTAGTAGCGACCGTGGTTAGTGTTGAGAAAGCATATTGCTTGCTATCATCACAATGAATCTTGAGCTAGGTTATTTGGTACTGTCGTGCTTACTAGAGAGAAACGTTACTTGGTAATTTCATGCTTAAAGCAGGGAGAGTGTTTTATTTGATCGTATCGTACTTTGTCAACATAAAGAAGGTTAATTGGTAATCTCATAGCGAAAGGATGTCACTTTGTGGTGTCCTGGTTTGTCGATGAAAAGGGAGTTACTTTGTAGAATGCTGGTTAGTTTAGAGAAAGATGGTTAGTTAGATCGTGTTTATATCAGGAAATACTGTTTTTAGTCTCGCAATAGTAGTTTACTTTGTTGTATCAGAATTTTCGGACAGTATTTACGGATTTCACTGCGTGGAATCATCAGCCAACCAACCAAAGCAGAAGCAAGGTTGAAGGAAATAAAACTGTCTGGTATTAATTTATCATCTCCACCCGAGAGTAGCGTATTTAGCCACGCCAAATTAAAATCTAATAAATCGATTGATTTGGTTGTCAAGACTTCTCAATCTTTTGCGGGTTATTTAAAACCAGAAAATATTGCTGGATTAGAAGAATTTTTATTTTTGTAAATAATAATGATTTAGTGATACAAATCCTACTATTTACCCATAGCTGGTTGTCTGGGAGGGGGGATAGGTGGATTCATGCCTTTCCTAAGGATATTTGCGCGTAAATGAATATAACGAAATCGATTAGAACTGGAACTTGACTTCCCGATTTCCAATTGCAAAGCATTTTCTTTTGCACCACCGTCACATCCATGCACACAGCACCTGGCTAAGCGTTCACCTTCTCAGAATTAAAGGAACTAATAAATTGGATCCAAGCAGCAGAAAATTGGTACAAGAACTAAATATATCGTGGTAGATTATCCGGAAACATCACAACCGAATTTTGAAAGTTTGCAAAGAGGGAATTTTGGTTCTGTTGTGGCCTTGTTAGGACCAGAAATAAAAACACGAGAGAGGAATTGAGTTAAACAAATATATTAACAGAAACAGTAATACAAACATATACAAACGAGAGTGTTACAGCAAGAATGTTAGGTTCGACTGTTAGGTTCGACTGCTGGAAACTTCCCTCTCCCAAAAGGCAGTACCCGCGCCTATTTATAGCTGGGGGAGTCCATGCGTGCGAGAGTAGATTACCATAACATATATATATATATATATATATATATATATATATATATATATATATATATATATATATATATATATTATATGGGGGTCACGATCTCACCGAATCAAAGGTCGTTTCGTTAAATATATATATAGATAGATATAAATTTTACATAAATATATATATATATATATAAATATAAATGTTATATATATATATAAATTTTATATAAATATATATATATATATAAATTTTATATAAATATATATAAATATAAATGTCATATATATATATATATATATATATATATATATATATATATATATATATATTGTTAGGGCCAGAAATAAAGACACAAAGAGAGGAATTGAGTTAAACAAATATATTAACAGAAACAGTAATAAACAAACGAGTGTTACAGCAAGAATGTTAGGTTCGACTGTCAGAGCTGACTGCTGGAAACTTAACCCTCCAAAAAGCAGTACCTACTTCTATTTATAGCTGGGAGTGTCCATGCGTGTAAATTGCTATAACAGGTTCCTTATAAACTCACACTTGAGAACTCGACATTTCCCCAATTGCAGTTTTTAACCAAGAATACCAATCTTTCATATTGCATCGCATTAATACAGGTGATGGAAATGGGTTTCGCATGTCAACAGAAAGCAAAAAAGAGATTGGTTTTCACAAAAAAAGGAACCAGTGTCAATACCAAAAACGTCTTGTGGGTAATGAAAAGTGTCATCTATTAGGAGCTCCTGGAACATGGAAGGACCATCACTGCAGACATCTATTGCCAGTAACTTCATCGGTTAAACGAAGCCTTACATCAAAAGTCTATTGCTTTGGTAAACAGGAAAGCGTGACAATACAAGGGCACACTCGGAAAAACAAGCCCCCGCTAAAATATAAGACTGCTAGGATGGGAAATTTTCTGTATCGCCCATTCTCCACCGGATTTGGCTCGTACAGATTTTCATTTATTTTTTTAGATCACTAGAACATTTCATAACTGGCCGAACATTCAGAAACACAGAAGGAGAAAACAGAAATATTGTTAAACGTGAAAGCGAAAACTTGCCTTCTCGTACATTTTTTTAAAGTAATATCTAAATAAATCTAACTGGTTTTTAAATCCTTTCTGGTAAAAATGAATTATGGAATTTAAAATCCGGACGCGTATTGAAACAGTAAAATATGCATTCCAAAAGCTAAGTTAAGTAATAAGAAATAGGAAAATTTCCTGTAATGTAATATAAATCCTCCTATATGTCAGTGAATGTTGGACAATCTCTTCACAGCTAAAGAGAAGACTTGAGGTAACAGAGATGTGGTTCTACAGAAGGATGGAGCAAATGAGTGACGAGGAAGTTTTAGGGAATATGGGAACAAAAAAGATATTTATACCCAGAAAGAGATTTCCTGAAATTTCTTGGAAGCCTAAAGAGGAAGGAGCGTTTAGAGACTTTGACACTCATATGACCTATCGAAGATAAATGAAACAAGGGAGGCGACCTAGCTGATGAGATTATGCGAATGGATGACAGAACGAGAGATGACAAAAAGACAAGCTTTACTAAGAGCTACAAAGAATAGGAAGTTGTGAAGAACTATGTCCCGAAGGAACACGGCACACAGAAGAAGTTAATCAAGGGAAAGCTGGTTTGTTATTAGTATCCTGGTTAGTCTTGAGAAAGTAGGTTAGTCGAATGAAAGGTGGTTAGTTGGTAGTTTCGTCCTCCCTCTGTTGAAAGTAGGTTATATGTCGATAGGAGGGAAATGGGTTAATTTTTTACTATTGCCGGGGTTACTTGGTTGTCTTGTACTTACTGTTGCTTGGTTAGTCGTGAGAAAGTAATATTTGGATTCGTCTCGAGCAATGGTTCTCACGGTAATATTATTTTAGTGGTCCATAGAGTAATTTCACTTCGAAACGGTTGCTGTAACTTATTTACAGTAATCGACGCCATATTAAAATACGCCATATTAAAATACTAAAAATAGAAAAACAACTCTAAAACTAACAGAAAATGAGATCAAGCAATGTAAGTTTTAGCGTCCCTTTTACTCTACCGGATGTTTTGATTGTAAAAGTTGAATAAAAATTGAGAAGGATATATAAAGGAAGGATTATATATATATATATATATATATATATAAAGGAAAATTATATAAGGATTATAATTTATTCTATAAATTAATTTAATATATTAATAATAATAATAATAATAATAATAAATAATAATAATAATTTTAAATATTAATAAAATAAAATATTAATATAAATTAATTAATAATATAGTTACAGACACGACATTGTGAAAAGGGGTGATCTTCGACTATCATTGACATTGATGGAGCCGAATATAAAAAAAAACTCGCAGATCAGCATCAACCACATCGATCTCATTGAATAAATCTGCACTTTTAAAAAGATTATCAATCGCTCACATATTTTAAAATGGTTTATTATAAGGTATTTTACTTGTGTAGGTAAATGTTCCATATAATTTAGTTGTTAAGTACCAGTTTATTCTCATCAAATTAGTTTTATTTCAAAATAAAGCATATACATTTACCATATGTATAATCAGTCAGTTAAATTCCGTACGTGACGCACGCTTGGGCGATCATGTATCTTTCGATAAGAGGCACATTTTTTCCCGCAGTAGGTTGCCATTTCTTTCTGCAGTAGACTGGCTGCCAACCAAAGCCAATGAACCCACTTTGTCCTGCTATTAAACCCATAGCTGGGGGAAAAGAGATGGATTCATAACTTTCCCAAGGGTATTTGTGCGCAAGTGAATCTAACGAACTCGACTGGAATTCGAACTCGGCTCTCTGAGTTCTCAATCCATCACAGCACAACGCACATCCATAATACAATCCTTAGACTTATCTATTAGTAAAAAATAAAATTAGCTTTTTTTCATAGAGTTATAGCGATCCACAAAAAAATATTATGAGTAAAAGTGGTCCATAGGTTAAAAAAAAATAGTTGAGAACCACTGGTCTAGAGAAACGTGGTTATTTGGTAGTAGAATATGATCTCGATTATCCGCACTTTGATTTTCAGGGATTTCGATTATCCGAATGTGAAATGAAGAGAAAATTTGAAATCATCCGAAAGTTTTTCAATTATCCGAACTAAACCGATTCAATTATTTCGCTTTAAAGAATTTTGAAAACCATACTAAACGTTCAAGATTCCAATTTCAAACAGGGAAGCAATGATTACGTTTGACAAAGGTTTAAGTTGGTTGGGCTTCCAACCAAAACCTTTCCTTGCAAATACATTTACTTAAATGCAGCTTCGAGAGTTAACGGTAGAAAAACGCGTCACTAGCCGGAAACCGACAAAAATTGATGCATTTGTCGCAGTTGGCTCCCCTTCATTTTCTTAACCCGTCACCAGAGGTCTCTCTCTCTCCCGGGAGTATAAATACGGGCTGACCTTTCGCTCTCTTTTCCTCTTTCCACGGCTTCGCACACGTGCGGCCAAACTGCCTCTCCTGGGGCCGTCAACCTCGCACGTGGAGCGAGGTACAAAAAACTTTCTCTAAAAAATTTCCAATATGTGAACTCTTATACACAACCAGCGTTTCCCATATTCTGGGAACACGCTAAAACAAAATTCACCCCGTACGGACATTCAACTAAAAACAACACATACACAACTTTCTATACAGACACTGTAACGTTTATTCATGTCTTCAATGCATTGTAACCAGTGTTTTAATCTATTTGTAATTCACGTATTAATATATATTTGTTTTGTACATGTATATCGGTCTCGTTTGTTTTCTTTTGCTTTCATTGGACTCCATTAAAGTCCAACATTTTTATGTAGCTGGACCGGCCAGCGGAAGCCATAACCTAGAGATAACTCATCTTCTCTATCTTCTCTTCTTCCATTCACACACCGACCGGTCCACCACACATTTTTTTCATAAATGATAAGTTGGACAAATCTATGACCGAAGTGTTTGAAAATGTTATTTACTGATATAAATGTGTAAAATAAATATAAAAAATTTATTTCAGGAAATTATTTTTTTCCTCCATTTTTTTCGATAATTTAGACAATTAATTATCGGAACATATTTTTCATGCCATGTCCTAATGTGTCCGGAGAATCGAGGAAGAAGTGTATCCTATCGCACATAGTCTATTGAAAATCGTTCACTTAATATTGTGGTTAAACTGGGGAAGGTTTTTTTTTGTTGGTGTAGCGCTGAAGATATATATTGCGTGAGAGATTCTGCACAATAATATTCGTTGATATTAAATGAAATTACTTCAAGCAGTTATTTAGATTTAACAACAACATATTTTATTTTATTAACTGAGAAAACTTAATAGAAAGACTAGATAAAGTGGTGCATAAAAGATGCCATTTTTCTCACGTAGAGTGCTGTTCGATAAAAGTGACTCACCTGATTGTTTATACAGTGCTGTTCGATAAAAGTGACTCACCTGATTTTTTATACAGTGCTGTTCGATAAAAGTGACTCACCTGATTGTTTATACAGTGCTGTTCGATAAAAGTGACTCACCTGATTTTTTATACAGTGCTGTTCGATAAAAGTGACTCACCTGATTTTTTATACAGTGCTGTTCGATAAAAGTGACTCACCTGATTGTTTATACAGTGCTGTTCGATAAAAGTGACTCACCTGATTGTTTATACAGTGCTGTTCGATAAAAGTGACTCACCTGATTTTTTATACAGTGCTGTTCGATAAAAGTGACTCACCTGATTGTTTATACAGTGCTGTTCGATAAAAGTGACTCACCTGATTGTTTATACAGTGCTGTTCGATAAAAGTGACTCACCTGATTGTTTATACAGTGCTGTTCGATAAAAGTGACTCACCTGATTGTTTATACAGTGCTGTTCGATAAAAGTGACTCACCTGATTGTTTATACAGTGCTGTTCGATAAAAGTGACTCACCTGATTGTTTATACAGTGCTGTTCGATAAAAGTGACTCACCTGATTTTTTATACAGTGCTGTTCGATAAAAGTGACTCACCTGATTGTTTATACAGTGCTGTTCGATAAAAGTGACTCACCTGATTGTTTATACAGTGCTGTTCGATAAAAGTGACTCACCTGATTGTTTATACAGTGCTGTTCGATAAAAGTGACTCACCTGATTGTTTATACAGTGCTGTTCGATAAAAGTGACTCACCTGATTGTTTATACAGTGCTGTTCGATAAAAGTGACTCACCTGATTGTTTATACAGTGCTGTTCGATAAAAGTGACTCACCTGATTGTTTATACAGTGCTGTTCGATAAAAGTGACTCACCTGATTGTTTATACAGTGCTGTTCGATAAAAGTGACTCACCTGATTGTTTATACAGTGCTGTTCGATAAAAGTGACTCACCTGATTGTTTATACAGTGCTGTTCGATAAAAGTGACTCACCTGATTGTTTATACAGTGCTGTTCGATAAAAGTGACTCACCTGATTGTTTATACAGTGCTGTTCGATAAAAGTGACTCACCTGATTGTTTATACAGTGCTGTTCGATAAAAGTGACTCACCTGATTGTTTATACAGTGCTGTTCGATAAAAGTGACTCACCTGATTGTTTATACAGTGCTGTTCGATAAAAGTGACTCACCTGATTGTTTATACAGTGCTGTTCGATAAAAGTGACTCACCTGATTGTTTATACAGTGCTGTTCGATAAAAGTGACTCACCTGATTGTTTATACAGTGCTGTTCGATAAAAGTGACTCACCTGATTGTTTATACAGTGCTGTTCGATAAAAGTGACTCACCTGATTTTTTATACAGTGCTGTTCGATAAAAGTGACTCACCTGATTTTTTATACAGTGCTGTTCGATAAAAGTGACTCACCTGATTGTTTATACAGTGCTGTTCGATAAAAGTGACTCACCTGATTTTTTATACAGTGCTGTTCGATAAAAGTGACTCACCTGATTTTTTATACAGTGCTGTTCGATAAAAGTGACTCACCTGATTGTTTATACAGTGCTGTTCGATAAAAGTGACTCACCTGATTGTTTATACAGTGCTGTTCGATAAAAGTGACTCACCTGATTTTTTATACAGTGCTGTTCGATAAAAGTGACTCACCTGATTGTTTATACAGTGCTGTTCGATAAAAGTGACTCACCTGATTGTTTATACAGTGCTGTTCGATAAAAGTGACTCACCTGATTGTTTATACAGTGCTGTTCGATAAAAGTGACTCACCTGATTGTTTATACAGTGCTGTTCGATAAAAGTGACTCACCTGATTTTTTATACAGTGCTGTTCGATAAAAGTGACTCACCTGATTTTTTATACAGTGCTGTTCGATAAAAGTGACTCACCTGATTGTTTATACAGTGCTGTTCGATAAAAGTGACTCACCTGATTTTTTATACAGTGCTGTTCGATAAAAGTGACTCACCTGATTTTTTATACAGTGCTGTTCGATAAAAGTGACTCACCTGATTTTTTATACAGTGCTGTTCGATAAAAGTGACTCACCTGATTTTTTATACAGTGCTGTTCGATAAAAGTGACTCACCTGATTTTTTATACAGTGCTGTTCGATAAAAGTGACTCACCTGATTTTTTATACAGTGCTGTTCGATAAAAGTGACTCACCTGATTTTTTTTGTTGCTAAATGTTCTCTTCTCCGATGGAACGTAAGTTGAGCTAAATTCAAAGGATAAGCGATCTAAAATCCGAAGAAGAAGCTTTGAAAGCTCTTTGAATTTAGCAGTAAGTACTGTCAAGCATCCGTTCAGTATAATGTTCTGGGGATGCTTTTCTTTTCATGGAACTGGTTTCTTTAAAACCTATTGAAAAGACCCTCAGGGGCGAGCAGTACATGAGAATTTTAGAGTTTTGTCTGCTCCCTTCTGCTGAAAGGGTGCGAATTGACCCCACCAAGCTCATTTTTATGCAGGATAATGCTCCCTGTCACAAATCAAAATTGATGAAGGAATACTTTGATGAGAAGCAGGTCAGTGTTATGACATGGCCGCCCCAATCTCCTGACCTCAACCCCATAGAAAACTTATGGAGCATTATAAAGTACAGGCTGTCGAGAAAGCAGTTGAGCAACAAAGAGGATTTGATTGTGAATTTCATATCCGAATGAAATTCAATGCTTGGAGATGAGATTTGCCAGAACTTAATCAAGTCAACGCCAAAAAGGGTTGAAAAGGTTATTCAAAATAAAGGAGGACCCATCGATTATTAAATATTTCGAACTATATTACCTATTATAAATAAATCATACCTCTATTATTCTTTATTTAAAGCTGTTCGGTTATGTTTCTATTGATCACTACTTGAAGGAAATAAGTGAGTCACTTTTTTTTGCAGAGAGTTTTTTTTTCCCTAAATCTCATTTATATCCAAAATTATAATTACCAATAGAATACGTTAGGGCGAGTAAACTTTTTTACTAGGTGGTCGGGAAGGGGTCTTTATATTAGTAAGATTAAAAATTAGTTTGACCCCAAAAACAATAGGCGAAAAACTTTTAAGTGTGTTCATCAGGTGAGTCACTTTTATCGAACAGCATTGTACGTTTGTACAAAGTTACTATTAAAATCGTGAGAGACATTTTAGAAGAGTTCTTTATCAGTTGGTTTGGTAGAATTATTAATGAACAAGTAAAGCTTTTGGCATTGTATGTTGTGTAAATTCTGTGTCATATACAATACAACATTAGGTTTTTTTGATAACCAATAAACAATCCCAAGAGGGAAACGAGATTTACTGTGTTCGTTGTTTCTATAATTAATGTATAAGGTATCTATGAGAATATATATATATATATATATATATATATATATATATATATATATATATATATATATATATATATATATATATATTACATGAAATAATGGCAGTTACAAGATATATGCATGAAATCACAGAGACTGATTAATTGGCAATGCAAGATAACATTTATTAAATAAAATAACAAAAGGAAATTTTCTGAGTTTTTTCCTCAGAATAAAATGAATAAACAACGAGAATTGTAAATGCATGTATTTGAGTGTGACTTGCCTGTGTCGGTGTGTCTGTGTGTGAAGCTGTAGGGTTTTCGTTGGGGTTATGTTGTTGCATCCACCAATATGGCTTTTGAGGAATTAGCTCCCTTGCTTAAAAAAACTAATTAAAATGTATGTCTTTCTTGCTAATGTACCATCGGGTTAACTCCTCCTAATTTTCGAAACCGTTACTTGGGGACGCTCTCCGGCACTATAAATACTCCGCGATAATTATTCGTAGCATCTTTTTTGCTTATACGACATGTCAATTTTCTTTGGGAAACGCATGAACAATACATACACACACACACACGTACGTACTCACATTCACTCACTTCACATACTTTGGACCAAAAAGTTTCCACATTCATTAGTTACACACATTATTGGCTTTGTCATTTGTAAACCTTTGTTGTTAATACATTATCACTTGTTTGTACATATATATCGGTTCTTGTTTCTTTACATTTCTTTACGTGGACTCATCCCGAGTATAAATTAACTGATTTAAAATATGTTTTTTTCGCTACACAGTAATAACCAAGTTTCAAAAACTGTAGCTAAAAACTTCAAATTTAATTATATAATTAAATTAAAGCATTAGTTCCGTTTCATCTTCAAGCGGATTCTGAAATAACTTATTTTAAAATTTACTGGGTTTTAAACGCACATATAAATTCATAATTTCCTGTTTCCAAGGATATAGAGAAATCCAATCATTCAGACAGGGGCGGTAGCGTGTTCATTTTTATTAACTATTGTTGTATCAATTATGAGTTAGATTCGAAAAAAGAGGTTAAGTTTAGGGAGGGTAGGGGTGTATTTTTCAACGAATTCTAACATCCGTTAAATACATGTCGTCTGGGTTTTTTTTATTAACGTCAAAAAGTTTTTCGGCATTTTTTTCTTACTTGTATACTTGAAGATTCTTTCTCGGGGGTGTTTGGGTTAGAATACGTTTTATTTAACTACAATTTTAAAATATTTTTACTCTTGATTACTGATAGACTATATTTCTTTTTAAAAACAAGTAAATGTAATAGAATTACTTAAATTATTTAAAATTACTTTTTCATATCAATCAAATATAAGTACGTATATTGCCCCCCCCAAATAAATAAAAATAGGAGTTGGTAATATATATATATATATATATATATATATATGTGTGTGTGTGTGTGTGTGTGTGTGTGTATCTCTTGATAATAGTAACCCTTTCGATTCCCTGTGGGATTTTTAAGTGTCCTAAAATTTAAGGCATGTGAGGACGGGCGAAATTATTTCATCGACTCTCTGGTTCCTTTGTTTGGTCGTCTCTGTCTTTTTTTTTTACACTTTTGCGAGACTAAGAATTAATTCCAGAATTGTTTCTTGATTTCTAATTGTTTCACAGATGTGACTCATTTGACCATCCTTTTTTCTTCATCGACATGATGACCTTTTGACCTCTTTTCTTTATTTCCTTTTTTTATCTTTTTGTTTCATGTTTCCAAAATAGTTTGCCAACTTTTAGTTTTATATTTTTTTCTTTTTGAAATAGTGAACTTTTATTTTTTCTATGACTACAAAGCGTCCACAGCCGTGACCTCCGAGAGATATCTCGGTGGTCACGCCACAGCCCTTTTTGCTTCAGTTTTGAAAAGTCGTTGGTACACACTTCGAAAGGAGGAAAAACAGGAAGAGAGAGTTACTTAAGGGTTCGCTTGTTTTTTTACCTTAAGGACTGCAGCTGGTGATATATTTATTAAAACACTACAGAGATATGTTTTGGGTCTACGTCACCCTGTAAAAAAAAATGAGAGAGCTTTCCGCCTTTTTCTTATATACTACTGTTGGCAACGCCATCTAGTGATCATTAACAGAAGCTTTTAGCAGAAAAGTGGGAAACATTTATTAATATATCTGGATATACCATAGTCTTCAAATTTAATTCCAGAATTGTTTCTTGATTTCTAATTGTTTCACAGATGTGACTCATTTGACCATCCTTTTTTCTTCATCGACATGATGACCTTTTGACCTCTTTTCTTTATTTCCTTTTTTTATCTTTTTGTTTCATGTTTCCAAAATAGTTTGCCAACTTTTAGTTTTATATTTTTTTCTTTTTGAAATAGTGAACTTTTATTTTTTCTATGACTACAAAGCGTCCACAGCCGTGACCTCCGAGAGATATCTCGGTGGTCACGCCACAGCCCTTTTTGCTTCAGTTTTGAAAAGTCGTTGGTACACACTTCGAAAGGAGGAAAAACAGGAAGAGAGAGTTACTTAAGGGTTCGCTTGTTTTTTTACCTTAAGGACTGCAGCTGGTGATATATTTATTAAAACACTACAGAGATATGTTTTGGGTCTACGTCACCCTGTAAAAAAAAATGAGAGAGCTTTCCGCCTTTTTCTTATATACTACTGTTGGCAACGCCATCTAGTGATCATTAACAGAAGCTTTTAGCAGAAAAGTGGGAAACATTTATTAATATATCTGGATATACCATAGTCTTCAAATTTAATTCCGCGAGCAATAATGTATTGTAGATACATTGATGAAGCCACTGGAAACATGAAGTTATTTCTTTGAATAATGTTATTTCACTTCGCATCAATTTCGAAAGTAAACTATCTTTACGCGACTAATAGCAAAAATTACAATAAAAATAATTATGCCATATCCTTCAGTGTCATGATCGCCTTCGTCCTGACGTAGGCGATTATGGCTCTCCACCCATTCTTTTTCTTTATTATCTATAAAATTCCATGAATTCTCTTGAAGAATAGTGTTGCCTTATCCACGGTTTGGAATTCAAACTTCAAGAAAAAAAAATAAAACATTGAATACCAAATCTTGGGGAAGGCAGCGTTAAGTACTATAGATGTTGACTTTTACATAAAAAATAAAATTATAATCACAATTTTATACGAAAAATGTAAATTAAATAAAAAACAATTTGTATTATCGTAATTGCCCAGGTATAATAGGCATTTTTTTCTAAAAAAAAATAATAAGCAAAATTAGTATTATACATAGCTACAAATTTTTTTTCAAAAAATTGTTATTTCTTTGGTCGATTTCATTTGTGAAATGACTACTCACCACAAACATACGACAATTTGACACTAACATTCGGCGATTGCGACCCCATAAGAATGTCAACTACAATCATATGTACCTAACAATACTTACACTTGTAAAATAAAATACGAATTACCATAAAAATAAATTAGAATAATGTTATTCTATTTTTAAAACCATTTTTTGTGAAAAACTACATACAGATCCCGTAGATTGCACATTTTATCGAACAAAAACAGGTTAATGAGTCTGCGCATTAGGTATAATATAGGTATTTCCGTTTCCTTTTAGAATCGTGATATCGGAAATTTTGATAAATATCTTCAATTACAGCTTGAATAAGAGTAGGGAATTCTCGCCGTAAAGAAATTGGAGAGGTAAAATTTATAGGGTTTGATTACCAAACAAGGGGTGCGTATTATGCGTGAGTAGAAGCATTTTCCCACAATTTCAGCACAATTTTAGGGGTGTGTATTATGGATGAATACGTATTATACATAGGGAATTACGGTAATAAACAAATTAGCCAAAATATCTTTTTGCAGTTCTGTTGATTATACTTTGGCATTTCAGGCGGCATTTAAGCTAGATTCTGCGGATGGCCCTTGTTTGGGCTTTCATCACAATAGGTAGTGAGGAGTAGATGCAATAGGCAACAGTAAACTACAGAAGAACTCAAAATTGATCGCTGCATTTAAGTATTGCATTAAAATTTAAGCTTACCTTTTAAAAGCTCAACGATAATTAAATTAAATGTCAGCAGAAGAATTTGATGTACGTAGGTCCTTACTTTCCGTACAAAAATTATTTTAATTTTATGGGTGACTTTCACTGGATTTTGCAATTAATTTCGATTATTCCCAAATTTATTTCCAAGTTATAAAAATCGTTATCGTACAAAAAAATTGGTCGCAAAAATCACGTAAAAAATCGCCGAAAACAATAGCAGTATTACAAATTTAGGAATTCAAAATTTCAGGATTGCAGGTCCGGATCCGTCCTGGAATGATTTTAATTTGCTTACGGAGTCGGCATGATTCCAAAATGGTATGATATGTTGGGCTACGGCCTCTAGAAGTAAAGTTGAAAACACGGACAATTTTATTTTGAAACACTGTACTTTTTTATTTGAACATGAGCTATTGAAAGTTAGAGAGTTGTGTCTCTTTAATTGCTTTTATCAGTAGAAGCCAGGATGACGAAATCCGAAAACAATCGCGGTAATGAAAACTTGCAGGAGCAGATTCGGCCCGGAATGTTTTTAATTTGCTCACGGAGTCGGCCTGATTCCAAAATGGTATGATATGTCGGACTACGGCCTCTAGGTGTAAAGTTGAAAAGTGTGACACAGTGACATTCGCATTTATTATATAGATGGACAACTGGTTGTCATCCAAGGCTAGAAAGACCGGTCAACCCTACTGTTTAAAGCATAGCTGAGAAAGAAAAAACGGATTCATGCAACACAGCAGACTTGGTCGGAATTTGATCTCGTCTCCACGATTTGATGTTCCGCACTATCCGCACATCCACAATAATAATAATAATAATAATAATAATAATAATAATAATAATAATAATAATAATAGCAACAACAACAACAACCGCAATTCTTTTTGCGTCTTCAAGCATCTCTGCAACATTGTAACAGACCCGGATGTCTCTGACAAATATCTGCTTTGAAAATGTTTTCTGAAGTGTTACCGAACTTGGTATCAATCTTATCCAGGGTGGATAGACTTCTTTGTCAATTCGCTTTGTAGCAAGTACAAGCAAGTTCATTTCAAAAGATATCTTTGATCAGATGCAAAGAGATACGTCATCTCGAGGCTAACTAGGACACCCTGAATGTATAAAGATAAGTGATGTCACGTGACGGTGCGAACGCATGACTCGCTGGTGCAAATCCATCTAATCAAGAAAGGCGTGAGTGGGTTTTGTAGGTGGGGGAAGGGGGTTGTCACTGACATCACTCGCCGTGAACGAAGTATCCGCAGACTTGTCAGACATGTTTCAGGACACTGGAGTGTGTGTGCATCAAGCTGCAGACTTAACTTCATAGCATCTCCTGTCTGGGTCGCGCAACAAGTTGGCCCGCTTTTGCACATGACAAGAGAAAAAAGAAATCAACAGACAGCAAAAAAAAAAAAAGGACTTATCATGAGAAAAAATACATATGGCCTAAAGATTTACAGAGATAGAAAAGAAAAGAATAAGATGCGTGGCATTAAGATCAATGTACTGTTTTATTTTCTGCCTGAATTTCTGGGATAAGGACTTATTATTTACCATCGGACTGATGTCCTCATCTATGTAATTGTCATCACACAGTTTTGGTCGCTGTGATCTCTGGCCTTCTTCAGGTGGCTGCCGATCAGAGTAACCTTCAGGTAATTTCAAACTGAACCGTTTTTCTTCAATTGACAGAGCTAGATTGTTGTCGCTCCGCTGTCCATATCCAGGGGCATCACGTAGTAAATTAAAGTGTTTGTTCGAGAATTTAGCGGCGTAGTAATTGTGAGTTCAATCTCTGGGGTAGGTAGTAAAAACTCAGAAACAGGGCGAGCGAGCAATAACTAAGTAATGCTAAAAAAAAAATGAAGGCGAAATATCTCTAGACATATTGGAACGGGAACAATCTGTCTCCATAGATTAAATAAAGTGTTCTGTTTGAAATTCCCTGATGGTTACTCGGATTGACAGACTCCTGAAGAAGGCTGAATATGGTGTTGTTCTTTTTTCATGATTCCCTTGACCGGAATCAAATCTTCATTCTTCTTTTCACCAAGAAACTCCACACCATAACAGAGTGACCACCATACTTAACATTTGGAACCACACCTTCACCATTCAGTCTTCCTTCTGGATTTCTTCTTACGTGCACTCTCCTTTTTTTCACAGTGAGGTGCACCCTGTACAAGGCCCTGGCGCCACTCGAGGTAAAGGGTTACGTTAAGAGGCAATTTGTGTGAATAGAAGGGGAAAATAACGGTTAACCCAAGACAGGTTAAGATCCTCTTGGGAGTTGGTTCCACACAGCAGTGGCTCGAGGGAAGAAGCTGTTCGAGTGTAACTTACTTTTCACCAATGGAATACGGAGGAAATGTGGGTGTTTTTTTTTTTTTTTTTTTTACAATGTGAGTGGCATGACAGGTCCTAGTCGTGAAGGTTAGAACTGGTGGAACCAAGGAATTCATCTGAGCACTTTCCATGGAAGTAGCGATAGGGCAGTGACAGGCTTGCCACACCCCGCCTGTAAGTGAGAGATTAGAGGGTAGAAAATAATTTGTCACCTATAAGGACTCTTAGACGCTTTAGAACTCCATCGAGATTGGAAAGTGAGGACTGAGCCGCCCCCACCCAAATATGACCACAGTACGTCCATTTTAGGACTCTTGCAAATGTAGAGGGTAACACGTGGAGTCGGGTAATTACTGGAGCGGTACATGGAACCGACCATTTTTTTTCTTGCATCTTTAGCGATGAATCCTATGTAGGAGTTCCACTTGAGATCAAGGATGAGTTTACAGTCTTTCAAGGCACATACCCCCCCCCCGAGGGGGAATCTATTCATCGTGACTGGTGGTAGTTCAGGGTCCGATCGGCGATGATGGAATGTAATTAATTTGATTTTCGAGACATTGAATGTAACCAGCCAGTTTTTCCCCTCAAGCAAGATCAGATGCGAAATCAACCGCCAATCTCTGATCAACACGAGTTTTGGAGGTGCACCCGTATATCATCGGTATATATATTCACATATGATCTTAGACAGATCATTTATGTAAAGTAAAAAGAGGGTTTGTCCGTGAAGTGACTCCTGTGAGACCTCTGCGTTGATTCCTAGGGCCCTTACTACCAAAATGTTCAAATTTGGACTCATCTGCCCACATTTTGCTACTCTTTCAATGTTCAGTTTCTATGCTTTTATGTCCATGGCAGTCTTTTCTATTTATTCACCTTTCTGTTGCAGGGGTTACTTAATGGCTATGCAGTTCCTGGGCCCGGCTGATCTATGTCGATTTTTCACAAGGTTTTTAATCATTTCACCTCATGCAAGACACAAGGAGTAAAGGAATAAGAAAAAAGAGAGACATTATTAAGGAGCGAGAACAATAGAAGAGTAATCAAAAAGAGAGTTGATAACGATTGACATTGCATTTAAACTTTTATACATCATTGAAATCATGGAGTCGGAAGTGTGTTCCACAAGCGAGAAAAGAAACTTTTGACATAGAACTTACGGTTCTATGTTAAAAGTTCTGTGAATTGATGAGACCTTGCTGCCGATCTAATACCGCCTTTAAATTTATGAAATCTAGCTATCATAGCGAAGAGTAACATCTGGACAATTACTATGAATGTATTTATAGAAAAGGCACACGGAAGCTACATTATGTCGGTTGGAAAGTGCCTGCAGGTAAGATGCCAAATCACGACCAATAATATCACTGATTCTTTTTTGGGATTTTATCAAGAATCTCTAGATATACAGCAGCAGCACCGGGCCACTTTTGGCAGCAATATTCAAAGCATGAATGGATGGTAGGCTTATAAATATGTAAGATAGATTCAAAAGAGAAAAATTGTCTACCACGACTCAGTGAACCAACTAGCGGACCTAGCAGTGGATTCAATATAATCTTTCCACTTCAGCCTGAAAAGGTGCAGTCAGTCACTCTCATGGAGGTTAGTATCCATGGGAAGCAGTAAGAGGTCTTTCAGGAGTGCAACACTACTTGCTGTCGAGAGGAATTAAGTTCAGTTGTCAGCTCTAGCGCAGTTTTCCTTCTATTTCTTTTGCTCTTAATAATGAAGTGTTTATCTTCAGCGGAAGTTGTCACTTTTGGTTCGCCAGCTCTTTTTCTCTTGACATTTGTGCCAGTTTCTAACTGCCTTTGTAACGAATATTGCACTCTGTGTCTAGAAATCTTCAACTTCTTGGCAATTTGTCTTTGAGAGTAGGCTTCTTGCAATAAAATTTGAATTTATGCCCTCACATCAATGCATAGCTGCATTGATTTTGCCATTTTGTGCAAATTACTTCAAAATTAAAAAATAAATTAAAAAAATCTATGAAAATATTGTCATAATGGCACAGTCTTTTTTTTCTTCAAACATAGACAACTACATATGTTTTGTTTACAATATTAGTCAGTGCTGAGTTAATATTTAGAACCTGTATTAACGTTTAACATAGTTGAAAATTTTAGTAATCTCAAAAAGTTTATTGAGGAGTTAATGGTGAACGAAAAACAATGTTTCTTATACAAAATATTCATAAATTAGCAAATGTATTGCGGACAGATGAATCCAAATTTGATCTTTTTAGCAATAAGAGGAGCCTGTAGAAAGACTGAAAAATAAAAGCAAATACATTGGGGTTACTGAAATGTTATCTTTTACTTTAAAAATGTACAAAATATCTCTTTTAAAGATGTTGTTTTAAAGAAATACAGGCTGACCCCAAACTTTTTGCCTGTAGGGTATGGAAGTCCATTTGGCCTCAGTTTTTTGTGGTGTTGTCTTGTTCTTTTAAATGGAATATTTTTGTGTTACATAGGATATATTCTATTAAGTAGTACAAATCATGAATAAAGAAGGAACCCCTTGGACTCGAATCCTTGTGAGTCTGTTTTACGGTGACAGCAATTTGCCGATTACTTTAAATAGACATCATTCAAATAAGCTATATTTTTGTTTGATTTTTGAGATAAGGAATTATCTATATAGTTTGACTTCGTTGAATGATTGTTCTCATTTTTGTGATAGATATTATTATAGATACGCCGTTTCAGCCAAATAGCATTCCTTTGTGCATGGGATATCTTATGCGTTGGTTAGCATGTTATCTTTTTTTTCGACTTTACGTCTGTCCGCTACAAATATTGAAATTATAATATCAGTAGAAAAGCGTTAAAAGTATATAAAATCATGTTAGTGTACAATAAATAAGAATAAAAGTATATAAAATCATATTAAAATACGTACAATTACAGTAAATGTTAATATAATCCTCATAAATCCTAGAGAACGAAATATGAAAACATCTGTGACTGCGTTATCGTCTTATTTAGCGGTCTTTAAGAGACCAATATTGGCGTTTTCCACGGTAGTTCCAATATCTACCGTTTGGAGTCGTTGTTAGCGCCACTCGTGATTCCCGCGAAACTGAAATCCAGTTTAGTTTAGGCATACGGATGGTATAGTCTGCTTATCGCAAAATCTCTCATTCTCATTCATTTGTGACTTTATATTTTACCCTAATTCCTAGTACAAATGCTAAGCGTCATGCTATAACGCTGGACGATAAACTTACTATGATAAAACGCAATGAAAAAGGAGAAAAGGTTATATTGATTGCTCGATCTTTTGAAATCAGTCGGACAACTGTGTACAGGACCGTGCGTGTGAATGTGTGAGAGATGAGGAGATATCTCTGGGTTAAAATTTTCGCATGGCCGGTCCAGCTACATAGGAATGTTGGACTATAATGGAGTCCAAAGAAGATAAAGAAACAAACAAGGCCGATATACATGTATGCAAACAAATATATATTAATAAGAAATATTAATACACGAAGACATGAAAAGTTACAGAGTGTTGTATGGAGAAGTTATGATGAGTGTGTTGAGTGTCCGTACGAACGCGTATATTGTTTTTAGCGTGTTCCCAGAATTTTTAAAAAATTGTTTGTGTGAGAGGTCACATATTGGTGTAAGTGAAAAAGAGAAAGTTTTTTTACCTCGCCTCACGCGCGAGGTTGCGGCCCCAGGCCTGAGTCGAGACAGCTGGCCGCACGTGTGCGTAAGCCGTAAAAAGAGGAAGAGGCGAAAGGTCAGCCAGTATTTATACTCGTGGGAGAGAGAGACCCCTGTTGAAGGATTAAGGAAATGAGGAGGAGCTAACTGCGACAACTGTATCGACAATTGTTCACAATAAGAATAAAATTTTGGCACATATCAAATGTATTTATGTGAAAAAACATCAAACTAACTTATTTAAATTTCTACAAATCAGATTGCGGCGATTGCTGTCTGTGTGTTGAATATAAGGAGGAGAATAGCACCTTCTTAATTCGTGTGTGTGTGTGTGTGTGTGTGTGTGTGTGTGTGTGTGTGTGTGTGTGTGTGTGTACGATAATTGTAAATTTCAGTATATTTTAAATAAGGCTGCAGAAAGGTCTGGTGGCAGCATTCGTCGGGTTATTTCCTCCTAATTTTCGATATTGTTCCTAGGGGACGCTCTCCACACTATAAATACTCTGCGATAATTTTTCGTTTTTCGCTGATACGAGAACAATGTCAATCTCTCGCAGAAGATAGCGTTGTTCCCTCTGTGGGAAACGCATGAACAATATACACACATACGTACGCACATTCACTCACTTATACTTTGAACCCAAAAGTTTCCATATCCATTTGTTACGTTGTTGTCGTTGTCACTTGTAAACCTTTGTTTGTTAATACATCATTATTTGTTTGTACATATATATTAGGTGTTGTTGTTGTTTTTTCATTTATTTACGTGGACTCACATCCTGAATCTGCCATGTTTGTTGTGGGCATTGCAGGAGACACACGTTTTTATCTCACAACGCGAACGCCGGCCCGCAACACATTTTTGGTCATGAATGTCATAGAAGCTGTAGCGGGTTGACTGTATGACCCCACTGAGTATAAATTGCCAGTTTTATAGACTTTTGGAAAATCCAAAAGGCTTGACAAAAATATTTGTAATTGTAAACTTGTACAATCATATAATATTTTATAATTTTGGACTGATGACCAACGTCCATGAATTGTTGACGTTTTTGTCAAGATAATTTTTTTTTTGCACAAAAGCTTTAACACAGACTCAGCATGTTCTTGCCCAAGGATTGTATAAAAGCTTCAGTTCAAAATTTAAGAAGAAGTTCAAAAAATCAAACGTTGCGAGTATTACAACCAAGATGGGGCATGCTAGTCTGAATAGCAAAGCATATAATTATAATAATCTGGTTGTGTGTTAGGAGTTGATTTTATGGGATTTTACGTATTAGGCGAAGGATTTATAACGTGGATTATTCCCACATAGCTTCGCCAGTTTTGCCAGGATGTTTAAAGGACTGTGTCAAGCAGCTATAAAAACGCTATAAACTGAACACTACCTCATTTTTATCTCTTTTTCTCCCAACAGGCATTAGTGACAACAACACCGAGACCTTGTCACCCGGACAAGTAGATATCTTTCCCCTTAGTGGCTAAACTTCTACACACACACACACACACACACACACACACACACACACACACACACACACACACACACACGCGCGCACGCGCACACACACGCGCACACACACGCGCACAGATGCAATTTCTAATTATCAATGTCTTCCTTCTTTTGCATACATATTAGTGTATGTTCTCTCTTTTTACTTAGTTATTTAAAAACAAAAATTTTAAATATCGCCTTGTTGAAATTGTCTTCCATTTCCTTACATCCGTCATTTACTTGTGCCAAATATTGTGATCCCTGTTTTTAGTAGTGCCTGCAACGATACACAGAGAATAATAGTATTTATTTAAGGTTAGGTTGTCTGAGAATAATTTCGTTGTATATTGTTGTTCAGTCACTGATTTAATCGCATGTAACCAGGTCCGTCGCCTCTGTGTGTGTGTGGATGATGTAAACTAATTTTAGTGTTCTAATTCTTACATAGACAATTTATCGAACACATTTCCAGCGCTTGATACTGTAGTAACCTTAAACATAGTAGCAGTGGCAGCCCTAAATAAACCTATCAGCAGCAGCTCTCGAATATAAAAAAACAAAAACACGTAAGCCCTAAAGTAACTCTCTCTCTCTCTCTCACTCTCTCTCTCTCTTCCGGGTTATTCTCTTTCGAACTGATGTCATGAACTTTCCATGGTAAAGCTAAAGGGCCTGTGAACGCTTCAAACATAAAACACACCAACAAAATAAGTCTCACTCAAGAATATTGAAAAACATTTCGTTTAGGTATACAATTTACGTCTAACAAAAGAAACTCTTGTTTTAAACTTTCCTTTTGTTAATTAGTGTAATAAATGTTATCTTGCATTGTAAATCAACTGGTCTGTTAATTTGTGCATGCACTCTTTTTCATCGCCATTATTTCATGTACTACAAAATGTTACCGTCAGAAACCTTATGCATTTAATTATTGAAGTAGCTAATCACTAAAATACTATTTGACTTTCCATCGTGCATGTTGGTCGAGAAAAAATTGGTAAATTTGCAGTGACCAATTTTTAAAAAATGTATTACTTCTGGTGTAAAAAGGCTCGATTATTACAAAAATAGCAATAAAAATTGAGGAAACTATCGTTTAGGAGATATTACCAATCTTAGTTGGATCTCGAGTATAGACTGGCCTCCATTACTGTGCGAAAGTTTATCCTTTTACCGGAATACACAGATAATGCCCTAGTGACAAATTAAAAAAAAATATTCCTGATGTAAAAAACGGTTGATTATGACAAAGATATCAATAATAATTGAGGAAAGGCTACCTTTTCAGAGATACGGCCAATCTTAGATGGGTCTCGGGTACAGCCTAGGCGTCTGTTCAATTTCTGTTCTTGAAGTCAATCCCTCGCCATACCGAGCACCTTCACAGATTCCTGGCTAACGCGGCCAAGCTGTACCCAGGGCCCAAGTAAGATTGGCAATATCTCTTAAACGGTAGAGTTTCCTCAATTTTTATTGCTATTTTTGTAATAATCAGCCTTTTTTATGCCAGGAATAATGCATTTTTAAAATTGGTTACTGGGGCATTATCTGCAAATTTACTAAATATTTTATTTCAAATCATTACAAAATTCCTTTTCATTTATACTTTTTCCAATCTGGGAAACAGTCACTTTTAACCCAAACTAAATGCTAGAATTCACATAAAAATACATTTAGCATGAAATACTTTTATTCACGACCCAAATGACTTTAAAAGGCTGCCCCTACTCAAAAGAAAAAAACGGTGGCGACGAAGCTGCATAATAGACATTCATTTTTTTAAAATTAGTTTATGCTTGAGTCTAAGACACCGATGTGAAATGAAGGCAATAAAACTAATGTTGAACACATTCGGGAATACTGCTGCCATATATGGTCTGGTGCTCCCGCTGTTCACCTTGAGGTCCTCGACAAAATCCAGAGACGGATATGCAACGTGGTTGGTCCGGATCTGGCATCCCGTCTGCAGTCGCTATCTCGCAGACGTGCTGTGGCTTCCTTCTGCCTTTTCTACAAGTACTTTCATGGCAACTGCTCCGACGAGCTACTTTCACTGTTTCCCAAATTGCATGAATTTAAGCGTGCTACCAGGTTGACATCTCGGTTCCATCCTTTCATTGTCAAAACGGCTAAATCTAGCTATCACTTCTACTCCAACAGCTTCTTATCTCGCACCTCCCTTCAATGGAACTCACTTCCTATCACTTGCTTCCCTGATAGCTATAATCTTCAAATATTCAAATGTAATGCCAATCGACATCTCATTCCTTGACCTTGATCCCTGTCCTTCTCTTTATCCTATCCTCAAACACCCCTCTTTACAGTTGCAATCACTCTGTGTAAGCCCTTGCGTGCTAGTGGAATTCCCACCTTGCTTGGGGTGATTTGCTTAAAAATAAATAACATCACGGGAAAAGTTTTGAATGCAAAATTTCGAGTTACCTCTAAAAATTCGTTTACAAAGAGGATACATGCTGAAACAAAATACATAAGACATAATAAAAATAAAAATTATCGTCATAAAATTTGTGTTATTAATAAGATGAAAGGTTAAAGCATATTTTGATGTAAAAATTATTTTTTTTATCCTTTTTAGAACTTTGAAAATTGGGGTTAAATATCTTGTCTTTCTGGCATCAGCGCGGGATCATTGCGGTGAAAAAAACACTGGTTTGGAAATTGCAAAAATCAATTAATTGTAGGATATTAAGGAAGCTTTCAGAACTTATTCAGGAATGAATTAAATTATTTTTGAAACGTTTCTTTTTTTTTTTTTTAATTTTTGTAAAAATATTTTTTTGCATCTGTTACCCACCACATTTACTTTGATAAAATTTCGAGAAAATCTGTTTTTGTTTTGTTTTGCTTTTTGCATTGCATAATGTTCATATCAACTATAAGGACAAGTGCATAGGAAATTTAATCAACATTTCTTTTTTGCCAAACAGGACCCCAGTTAAAGAAAATTTGCTCTGAATCGCAAAATAAAAAATGAAATAAAACTAAGACATTAGAAAATTTTTAATAGATTTATGAATAAAATTTCGATCGATTCTATTTTAAGAAATTTTTTTATTTATTTATGAATCATGAATTTTTTATAAGAACCAGTGTAAAACAATAATATGGATTAGTTGCTTAGCCTTATCAAAATAAAATCTGGCTATATAATCAGGAAGGGAGACAACCTCTATCCAGTACAAGGGAAGTAAGTAAAGACACCGCCTGCAAAATATTTGGTTAGAAATTATTACAATAGTATACTTTTAGAAGATTGACACTTCTGAAATACAGCCCCAAAATATATTAACTATTCCTCGTTGCTTGTAAGTAACTGTTTTCGAAAATTAACAGATATTTAACCCAAGTAGCTCTTATTAGAAGCAGGCATTCATAAAATTAAACCTGTGTAAATTAGACTGGCCTGATATTTGAGTATAGTCTTCTTTTGTTGTATTTATAATGGAGTTATTTAAAATTGAGTACTTTAAATCATAATCCTTGGAATTATTCCACATACAAGTATTACCATCCTTTTCAGACAACTCCATATATATATATATATATATATATATATATATATATATATATATATATATATTATTGACATTTGGAAAAAAATGTTCATATATTTCGAAAGTAATATCCGATAATCCATTTCGCCTATATGGCTTCATCAGATGGATAACGAAAAATGTATTGTGCGTGTATGCATTTGTGTTTGTTTAAAATAATTAAATCTTATATTATTTTTTCCAAGTTGGCGTTTCTCGAGACTAGAAGAGAAAGAAAATGAGTGACTTTTAAAAGAAAAAGAGAAGAGAGAATCTCAAATCTTGTATCCCGAAAAAACAAAACAAAAAAAAAAGAAAAAAAAAGAAAAGAAAAGACTCTTACACTATTTGCTGAGATGCAAACAGGTATTACAATGACAAATATATTGTTCGCAATACACAGATAGTGCAAATTACAATATAGGCCTTGGACAAAATGTCCATTGTGTGCCTCAAATTATTAAGGCAGGATAACAGTTATTTCAAATGCAAATTAGTTTTCTCTTAGAAAATTACATTTTGTGCAAAGCAGATAACAAACGGATTTTAAACAACTTTCTGTTATATCAACTGTTCATATAAATCAACTTTTAGCAACAAAATAAATTTATTTACTTATAAAAGTTCACAATTCACAATATCACTAGTACACAGATTAAAATTTGAAATTCTAAGGTGAGAGTTGAAGTTCGAAGTGGAGGTGGGAAAAGGTTGACCTACCGCGGCGAAGTTGCTTTTTTGTAGTCCTTTTGATGTATTTTCAGATTTTGGGAACAGGCATCTTCAGGTTTGAGATAAACTCTCACAGGTTTATGAAAGTCATTTGTATGATGAGGTTTTAGAAGCTGATTCTTCTTCTTCGGCAGCAGCAGCAGCAGCAGCGACAGCGACAATGGAAATAGTCTTTTATCATCCCAGGTCACAACGTAGTCTTTTTCTTTTCTCAGCAGAAGAAGGCTTTGCACCCTGTGACAGTTAATCCTTTATTCCCAATGACAGCCTTTTGCTCGAGTGAACTAATTCATTATTTTCAGCAACAGCAGCTTCACTTGGTCTACTCACTTCTGGTCTATCCTTTTTCTGCCTTTGCAATCACATTTTTCTCTCTTATATAGCAAACACGTAGATAAAAACGACTCGCAAACCAATACCTAAAGAGTCTATACTTTTTATCCACATAGGTTAAAAAAAATCGAGAATCACAATCCAATCAAACAATATTTATTTTCAATTCAAATTTGGTTGGATTCGAAAACATCAAATCTGGACCCATTCTGTAAAATTTTGCTATGGAATGTTTAAGCTGCCCAGTGTCACTTGGGCGGATTTAAATGACATTAATTTGGAGCGGTTTTCTTTTTTTAATTTTATACATTAATTTTCATTTATGTTTTAAACCGTTTGGCTGCATTTAGGTGATTTCTTTTTCACAGAAGCTGTGTTAGTACATTTCTTATTTTCTTAATTAGTTTTTAGTATTATATTTTTTACTAAAAATACGAAAAATAGTTTCTATATTAATTTTTACACAGTTCCAATATCTTAATTATTTTTCTTCATACAATTTTAATATTATCTTTTTTATTAACAATATTTTAATAATACTGTAATAATATTAGATAGTGCGATAAAGTTTCTTCAAACAATTAATCGCTATCTACCTGATTTCCTCTTTTCTCTTCCAGCTCATATTAATGTATCTGTTCCTAATTCTTCCATATTCCGTAACTCCTTGTGTCTTAGTGGCTTTATTGCCTTGTATGCGGTGATACCGATTAAAAAAATACAATAGAGTATAAGGAGGAATAAATAATTGGGTCCAGTTCATAACAGAAAATGTCATTGGCTCGAAAACTGGCTTCACTGAAACCGTTAAATTGCATCATCACTTAGTCTAGCGATTCACTTCATCAAAGTATCAAAACATAGGAAATTAAAGGGAGATAACTTTTATATCTGAACCCGTTTATTGTTGCTTATTTACGATAATGAATGGTTGACAAGTTGGTTGGTTTGTTTAAGATCATTATTTAATGAGGAAATCAGGAAATCGATCTTCTTTCTGTCGGCTTACGAAAATTAAATATCAATTAAAAATGATTGAAATGTAAATATTAAAATAAATAAGTAAAGAAATATGAATTCAATTAATTAATAAAGAAAAGTTTTAAAATGTTAATTTATTTTTAAAATTATGCCTGTATTTTGGATTGAACAAATATTTAAATTTAAAAATGGATTTGTTTTTCATAATTATTTTTCACTCATTTTTAAATATTCCTCTATTCCTGGGAACGACAAAAATAACAACTGACATGTTGGGATCCGTCTACCCAGTTTTTGTTTTTATTTGAGTGTCGGCATCACAAACATGCATAGCATACATACATCATCATCATCATCATCATCATCATCATCATCATCATCATCATCTCTTTTAAATGAAACCTAAAAAAGGTTATTTTCTGAAGGATAAGTAGAAGCAGGACGTCAGTTGAAATAACATTTATAGATTCTTTTCAAAGATATACGATAAGCATAAAATGTTCAATTTTCCTTGCAGTGAAGTTTGTTTTATAAAGTAATTAAGTCTTTTTATTGTGGTGTGGACAGACTTACTTTATGACTGTCAGCCTAATGTGTTCATGGGTATGGAGACAAAGGCTTGGTCAGTGGCTGCTGTTTAGTCCCTTCTGTTGTGTGTGTGGACAAGGATTTAGTAGGCAGTTGCTAGCTGTCATCTGAAATGTGTCAACAGACTTACTTCATGACGGTGAGCCTAATGCTTCTGTCAGTGTGCGAACACGGCCTTAGACGGGAGCTACAGGCTCATCTCTCCCATTATGTGCATGTGTGTGCAAGCATGTGTAGATGAAACAGGCCTCCAAAATTGTTTTGTTTCCAAGACAGTCGAAAAAAAAAAACGAGAGAATATCGAAAGGTAAAATGGTGCAACAATCTGCCTAATATCTTGGTCCCATATGGCCAGTGATAGGAAGTGGCGAAGGTCAACCAGGAAGGGGTTCCTGCAACAGAAGTGAGAAAGCCTTTGATCTGGATTTATATTTTAATGTATATTTTAATAGGCACATGAATTTTTTCAGTTTCAAAACGATGTATCATCTCTTCTTGAGTTCAGAACACCATAAATTATACTAATGCTGCTTAACAAGTCAAATGCATGTGAAGCCTGCTTAATCAATGAAAATCAAACAACACAAAAATAAAAATACCAGAATATTTTTTCCTCCATATCTCATTCTCTGATGAAGTTTTAACAAAAATGAATCACGTTAGATTGATAAATATTTCCTATTTGTTCTTTATCATTTCATTCTGTTTGATTCCAATCCATATTTGATCTGTATTTGATCTCAATTCATACACATGAATATCTATGAAAGACACTTCATCACTAGAAAATAATTTAAATTTAAATTTTAAGTGATCAAAATGAACTAAAAATTAACATTTATTTTAGATTTTTTAAATAACAAAATATTCAGTTAAAATATGATGAGAAAATATACAAGAATTAGAGAATTTTCTTAGAGAAAGATTTATTAACTCATCATTCAGAATATTATCTCATATAATAATTTAATAGTTAAAAAAAGAATGACTAATAATAATTTTAAAAATGATAAAATCAAATATAAACATTGATAAAAAAATTAGTATTTCTATCAGTCTCCCTTACCACTAAAATTTGTTAATGCGATTGCTTTTGATCCTTAGATAAAGAATGACAAGAAGATACGTGTGTAACATATTTGTATGTTGATAGCTAACATACAGAATATAGTAGAATGCTTGACTTATTCCCAATGTAAAAATCTGTCCAAGTTACCAATCTTTGTACAACTGACTGTGATACCAAAGACACTTGATAGTTAATCATCAACACAAAGAGTATCGAACATACAAATATCAAACTCTGACTTAGCAGAATTTATGTATATATGTTAACCCTCTTGACTCCCCTGTGGATCAGAGGGCAGCAGCCTTACCACACTAGGGTCACAGTCTCACTAGAGGTGTTGTTGTTGTACTATCCATAGGAAGTAGGTTTTTATAGGGTGGAGTTGCTAGTCCCACATATAATTTTGAATTCACAATTGTCTTTCTCTTAGACTAGTTGCCAGCCAAAGTTAGAGAACTCATTATGCCATGCTATTAACCCCTAGCTGGGGAGAGAAGAGATGGATTGATATCTTTCCAAGGGCATTTGTGCAAAGGAGAATATGTTGGCCTTTCCAGGAATTTGAACTTTATTCACCAATCCCACTGTCCGCATTGATGTCCACTGTGCTACAAACATATTCATAGAGTTTATGTAGAGACAAACATTTTTTGCTTAGGTTGGGTAGGTTACTTTAATGGCATATCAACCTATGAAGTGTTCTCTTTCATATTTTATCAGTCCACTGTAGTTGTTAATCTTGCATACTGAGAGCTACTCTACCTTGACTGCTTTGGGCATTTATATAGTTTATGCCTTACCAAAGGAGGCACGGTGGAGTTGAGGTGTCATGATGGAGTAATGGATAGCGGCACGGATTGAGGAATCAGAGAGCTGAGTTTGAATTCCATTCGGATCCGTTACTTTCACTTACATGCTAATATTTTGAGAAATGTATGAATCCTCTTCTTCTCCATCTAGCTATGGGTAAATAGCAGGACAGACTGGGTTCTATACCATTGGGTGGCAACTGTTCTAGGAGAAGGAGAACTCAGAATTCAAAACTGGACTGGAGGCAAAACTTGATGGGCAGATAGGGGCTCTAGAGCCTTGCAAGGCAACCTATCTAGGAGATGGTCACTCCAAAATATAACCTGCATCCTTGCATGTCACTTATCTTATGGCAGCCTTTGCACCAGAAAGCAAATGGCGGGCATTGGACAAGTGAGTGGAACTGGGAATGCACAAACCTTTCTCACTTAAATAAATTTCAGGTGCAGGCCATTTTACGACACTAGATGAATCTTCTACTCTCACGAAAAGACTCATCGGTAATGTGTCGATGGAATACTCATGCATTGGCCCATGACACGAGAATCCATGCAAATCCCTCCACGCCTTAGCTATGCAGTCATTTACATATGACTAGTTATGTCATTTAATGTTGAAATATCAGCCATACTGGAAAATAACGACAATGAGTTAATATATAGACAGATATACTCTTGAGTCAAAGGGGTAGACATAGGCTTAGTTTATATCTGCACATGCAAGTATCCAAGCAGACATTTAGTGGGGAAGGGAAGAGCTTACTCCTCATCAGGAGAAGCAATCGGCATATTCTAAGCTATAAAAATTGGGGTATAGAAACATTTTGAAAAGACCTATTTACAAATTGTATTATGCAAATAGTGCCATGCTTAAACCCTAATCTTGCATCCATGTTGCCATAAGCAAACTTTCTCCTGTGATAGAAAGATGGTTTTGTATCCTTTGTTGCAGAACAGCAGGGAGCTAAATGTATTTTTTAAATTGAATTTACCCTAAGCAAGACAGTAAAGCCACAAGGGGTTACTGGGTATGAAATAATTAGAAAACAGAAACATTATGGCACGAGAACAATAGAAGAGCAATCAGGAAGACAGTAGATAATGAGAAAAACTGCTATGGGCTACAAGGGATAGGAAGTTGTCGAGAGCTATGATCGCCTATGTCCTGCTGGGATGCAGCACAGAAAAATAATATTGTTTTTTCAGGACTGTCACCCGACTGTTTTCGACTCTTTGAGTGTGTTTGGGTCTTTACTTTTAGTTGGAAGGTGAATAAATTTGTACACTAAAATTAGTTCACATCATTTTCAAAAAGAGGTACAAAAAATGATTTTCTGAGGGGAGCACCATCCCCTTGTTGAGTGACCTAGGCATCATAATTAACATTAAGATCAAATATCAGTTTTTAGCGCGAACAGGCGCTGTTTTTCGGAACCCGAAATGAACACAACATTTCCTATTGCAGCATAAAGTGTTTTTGACTTTTTTTAATCATTATCTTTTACGAACGTGTAATTACGGACACGCTTCACCCCCAAATATTTTTTTCGTTGTTTTTCTTTGTCTGTGTGTAGGGAGGGTTCTTTATAGTGTCCTCTGGAGAAAAAAAAAGAATGGGTTTTGGCGCACGGGACAGCAGCCGGTCGGTAGGCCCTGTTCATTAGCATATCGTAGCAAATAATGCGTACCTCACAAAACTATAACCTTGTGCCCGGATGTAGTGGCAAGAGCGGTCGGTTCGTGTTAAAAAAAAAAGGCTTTCCTTCCTCCACTTGCTGGCTGTTCAATTTTTGAGTTCTTAGCTAAATCAGCACGTGTCCGTCGTCAGACTCAATTGTTAACGAAAGGAGCACATGTTACTACAATTTTTAAAATGATATTTTTAACGTTCCTTCAATACATTTATAAATATTGCGGTGTTCTATTTTTTAAAGAGGCGATAATATTCGCTTGTCACCGGTAGCAATATTATCGCCCAGCACAGAAATGGGGAAGGCGAATACACAATTATTGGCAAAAGTTCGATCGGAAATAATCAATGGAGATGCTTTGAGATTGTTCCAGGAAGAATATTTTGCATTAGATATCATTCGGGTTTGTTATAATTTTCTATTCTGGTCAATCTTTCTCTGCTTTATCATTGGTTTTTATCCAATGTTTTCGAGGTAGCATTTTCCATTTTTGTCTCGTCTGCTACTTATATTGTTGAAAACTTACGTTCATTTTTATTCTGTTGTTTTAAGTTTAATAATTCATAAAACCTTATAAGGATGTTATATTTAGCCTTTTTTAAATGAAAAATATGGAACTATAATTGTTTTTTTCTTAGAAGTTTATCATAAAAGCGTAAGATTAAAATGCGTAATAACATTTTTTAAATAATAAAAAAAAAAGTTTTTTTAATTTTTAAGGGGATTAAAAACTAATATTGTTATTTAATAAAAATTAAAAATTACTTATTTATTATAGTCTTCATTTAAAACCTGACTTTCATATTTATTCATTTTCTACTATAATTTTTTTGTTATTGTACGTAACGAAAAGTAAAGTGAAAGTCGACTAATCCATATTCCATTCAGATTTGCAATTATTGTCCTCTTGATTTCTATTGTTTTCCTAAATAATCAAATTCATTTTTAATTTAATTAAGCAATCTGGTGGTTTACGGTTCTTCAAGTTTTTAAAATATATTTTAATAATTTTATTTTATTAATATTAATAAGTTCTTGAGAGTTTTACCATTCACACCACACCCAATAATACACAGGCTATTAGTATTAATTATTGTTGACACTTTTTTTAAATGATTTTTTTTATTCGTGACGCTTCCTATTGAAAAGAAAAAGCAACTTTGTATGTTAATTTTATGAAGGAATGGAAAAAAATCATTGATATTTATTTTTAAACTTCAAAACAAATTTCAGATTCCAAAAAACTATTTTCTTTTATTTTTTTTTTACATTTCTTTACCTAGCCTCCTATTCTGTTCGCATTTAAAAATAAAATTAATTATCCAAGAATTATTGGTATTCTTAGCTATAATAATTAATAATAAATATAATAATATAAATAAAATAATAATATAATAATAAATAACAAATAATGATTAAAAGAGAAATATTAGGATTCCACAAAAATATCCCATAAAAATTCAAGTAAATTTCTGCAATATCCGGATTATTTTCTTTTGTGTATTTAATAATTTTAAATAAAGTAACTAAATTACGAATTTTACTTAGTTACTGTATTTTTCGGACACTTTGTTTCTGATGTAAGACTTTTTTTTTATAAACATTTCTTAATTGAGAATTTTTTTTCTATTTTTCTGTTTCATATTTTTTTCTTTTTTTTAAAAAGAAATAAACAAGAAAAAAATTACCCCATCATCCATGAAGGCACGTGCATTGTTATTTTTTCTTTTTTTGTTTTTTTTGTTTGTTTATAAATTCTTACTTTTTGGACACGTATACTGAGTGAGTTATATTTTTCATTTTTTATTAGTGGAAAAAAAATGTTCAATTTGAATATGAGGCTCGGTAATGAAATCGAGGAATTTTAATTCAGCATTTGGGTATTCGGAAATTGTTTCAGACGTTAATATCTAGGATTTCTTGTCTTTTACTATTTTGCTGAATTGTTTATTCTGTAAGATTCCAAGGTTCACACATGTTGGCATTCCATTTAATTTTGTTTGTTTGTGCCACTGTCATGTGATCTTTGCTGTGACCGTATTTATCACTTGGGTGCTTCAATAGGAGACATTGTATGTCTATGCTTAAAGTGTGTAGTAATCTGTTTTCAAATGTACGTTATTTTTTAAATGTCAAAAACTAAAACATTTCTGATTTGAGTAAAAGATGAACATCCTCCGTCAAATGGTGAAAAATAAAGGCTACAAGTAAATATATCTAAGGGAGATAATTTGTGCACATTCAAAACATAAAGTTAGCTTACGAGGCGACAGGGCACCCAGTGAGGATTGAATTTACAGCCGTATTTTATATATAAAGTAAAACCAAAGAAACGAAATTTTTTGCAGAAAGTGCTTTCTTCTGGGAACAACATACATGCAGCACCTTCATCTGGCAGTGTCCTAATAAAACTAAAGGAAGATAATTATTATCTGTCCAGGAACCTAAAACAATCTGTCATGCCAACAACTCCACTCAAAACTTAATAGTTTCCCTCCTCACATAGTCACAAATTTAACTTGAGCTGTAATTTTATTTTAAAAGAATAGTGGGTGACTTCAAGCATACCTGGGGAAACAGTGGTATCATATAGCATAGAATCAGTAGGAATCCCCATTTCAGGCAATGCAGGAATTTCAGGCTAATGGGGTATTTGGCAAGAGAGAATAACTATTTTGGTTATCTACACTCTCCAATTCCCTCATTAGGCATTATATCTGTGATATACTAACATTATGACACAACAAAAGGACCAGAATAGCTGAAAGAAATGAATGCCAAAAATTGTTCAAAAAGATTTTATATACAGATATATCATACAAGAAATTATATACAAATATGTATATACCTGTCAATATTTGTTCCACATAGAGAAACTATAGCATTTATGAATAAAACAAGCAGTCTGAAAGGGTGAAAATCAAGAGGGTCGTGTAATATTTCTTTGAAGAAAATGGCCAGCTTGGTGATATATTTTATGTTCCTTGTGAGGAGCACATGATTTTCATTCTTTCTCCTTATCATTCTACAAAAGGGAGATAATCACCCTCTGCATCTCTGCAAGGTATTCCAAGAACCAGAGGTCATATAACTGCAAGAAGATAGTGTACTAATATTTCAGCTGACATGAGTGGAAGCTTCAAAAATTGATCCATATGCTATTTTATCATACTTCCACCCACTGTTTACTTCAAAATTTGCAGTCCCAACTGTCATGTTATTTTGCCTTCAATCCAATGTTCACTAAAATTCTCTGTGAGAAAATGATCAACTCTAAATTTATACAAAGAATATGGAACTTTTGTCATTCATTCTATATTATTTTGCCTTCCTGAACAATGACATGTATTTGTTTTCAGTCAGTAGAAATGCTGTTCATAACTGATGTTTGAACAACAGTTCACCAATAGAAGCTCTGATTGTTACATGTGGAAGATTTTAAAAGGAGAAGAATTGACTTTAGTTTCAAGTGTTTCTTTTCCATCTACTCTCATCTTTATTGTCTCTTTGAATGTGTAAGCAGTGTGATGATACTACATGTTTAATTCCGTTGAAGTTTGTAAACAATTTGAACTCCTCACTGATGAAATATGAACTGTTATTACTTAATATCACAACTAGACAATAAATAGTTGAAGATTCCTCTCAATGTTTCAGTTCTTGAGGATTTATAAAACATCCTTCAGATCATATCAAGAATATATCTCTCATAAAGGCACCAGAAAAATCAATATATACTTTATTTCCTATGGCTAATTTGGTTATTTCCAGTTATGAATTGAAGCTTTGTTAGGATTGCTTTGATCCTGGCTTTATACTTTGCATGGCATTTCAATGTCAGAATCCAGGTTAGGCCACCACATATAGCATTGAGCAAAAGCTGTCATACATATTATTCCTATATGTGTGACGAGGTGGTTGGTGACCAACTCATGAAGTATGACTAGAGGCCAGGGAGGCTTGACAGTGAATGTGAAGGTTTAATGATTATTGCAATGAAATGTGAAAAAAAAACCTAATGAAGTTAATTAGTTTTGAGAAGTTGAGGGCTTCTGAAGGAATCTAATTTTTGAAGTTGAGGAGCTCTTAAGGAATATAATCCAAATATTACTTTAATATGACTAGATACAGCCTTGTACTCACCTGTTACACTAGCCGAGTGAAAATGATAGCAAGTGATAAATCTTACTGAAATATTAACTCTAAAAATCTCCTTGAGACATAAATCCCTATCCATCAGATTGATGTGGTTTCTCAGGTAGAATAATTTTGGAGAAAAGAACTTAAAGAAAACAATCAGCTAAAGCAAATCGTCTGTGTTGTATGTTTACATAAATTTATATTCACAAGTAGTCTTGTAAAAAAAAACCAAAAAAAACACGAAGTTATCAAAAATTTAGTTAAGAGAAAAAATAGGTCATGTGATTGTGAAACAAATAAAATCATTAGTAATGTAAATTTGTACCAATATATCATTGGTGTCAAGTACCAAATCATTAGTGGAAAGTTGGCAGCTTCAGTTGTCATATAAGCCATGCAAGCCGACGAAAAGAGCAATTTGTTAAAAGCCACCAGAATAAAAAGATGGTTGGAGATGGATCTTCCTCAGCTACCAGAGAAAAGATTCTCTTGATGTGAGAAATATATGGGAAAAGTAGATTGTTTTAGCAAGCTGACATTTTTCTCATTAAAGGCAAATGGGCCAACACAGACTATTGTTATTTATGTTATTTGCACATGGACTGTTGTCTTCATTTTTGTTGTTGTTCTTATCACATTTCAGCCATTGTGTTCTACAAGCTTCATCAGGTGCTTGACAATCCAGGTAACCTACAGGGAATTTTGAATTGAACCCTTTATTTAATATACAGTGGTATATTGTTCCACTGATCATGTTTAGGGATATCTCGTGTAGTTCTTATTTAGCAATACTTAGTTATTGTTCATTCTATTTCCACTGAGTCCAAGTAAGCACTGCCTGACCCAGGGATTGAACTCACAATTAATGTCACCAAATTCATAAATCAACATTTTAATCCACTAGGCTATTGGTCCAAGATGAAGGTTAGTTGGTTTGTGATGAAGGCCTGAGTCTGTGTTATTTCAAAACACACAGTCAACCTGTGGTTTATACTGCAACTATAATGAGCAGACTTTAGTTACCGTTTCAGAGAGATAAGCATCTGATTAAAGTCAGAGCTGAACTGTTTTGATAACAACAAAGATGAGGACAATAGTGTGCATGTAAATAATATAAATAATGTTAACTCCTCATCCCAGAGATTCAGACAGACTACCATCTATCATTTCATCATTGCAAATGAGAAAATCACTTTTCAGGCACCTGTATGCAATTGTCAAGCATTAGAATTTGGGAAAGGAAGATGCTAATTTGAAGCATTTACATACTGAACAACTGGAATAAACTAAATCTTATTAATCTCTTGTCAAATGTATTCTGGTCTTCATCATTATTCCAAGATATTGATCAATCTCGGGAACCTGTCAACTACAGTTTTGTGTGATATATTCCTGGCTCAAGTGTGCAGTGCTTCAACCTTGAGCTTAGGGACTCTTTATATTCTTTAAAGACAACATGGCTGGATATTTCTCCTATTCAGGACATGAATGAAGTTGTGACTGGAACGCAAACTTGTCCATCATGTATAGTTTTACATTTGGTGTCATGACTAAAGAGGCTCATGGCCATTTTTTTTAATCAATTCACCCCAAGCAAGGCAATAATGTCACTAAGATGCAAGGAGTTACTGGGAGTAAAAGAGAATGAGAAGACTTTAGAAGGAACTGGAAACCCAATCCTAAACAGGAAACGAGGGATAAACTTCTACTCCTGTTTGAAAGACCAGTGTAAACCAGATGATGATGTTGAAACACTGGTTCTCATCCAATCACCAAAGTTAAACAACATCGAGCCTGGTCAATACATAGATGGGTGACTTATTGGGAATAGCAGGTATTGTAAGCTTGGATGTGTGGGTAGGATATCATGGATATCACCAGCCATGATATTATGCATATATCTTTTTAAGCTTTTACAATACATTCAACCTCAATCTACAAGTGTTGACCACCCAACTTACTCTTAAAAACACATCACCTTCTGAACTGAATTCTTCCCACTTTAACAGTTTTAATTCTACAATCATAACATTATTCCTTCAACATTTTGTTGTCAATTTACTACCCTACTCCTCAGAGGGTCATTTCTAGCATCTGCACATAATTCAGGTGAATTAATCAAATCTATCATATAAATTCCACTTACTGTAACTAAAAAGTTCTCCACTAAGACCTTTATCAGAAGATGGCTAAGACAGTCAGCATTAATCTCAACTCTATTCTATAATGTATATTTATAGGCAGTGTCATGGTTACTACTATTCTACTCTCACTACCACCTTCATTTACTGCCACTACTCCTAACACAACCTATAAAATCCGTAGTCTCGTCGTAGAAGAGTTCCATCAACAATCTAGCAACATTCTATGCTGAATAAAGCTAAATGCTTTCTTCTTAGCTCACAGCAATTTATTCAACATAAACTATAGAAAGATATCTGAAACCCTGTCATTTCGAGGTGGACGATAATGTAAGTGATGCTGCAGACCAATGGTACCATTGGTTTAAAATTCAACTGACTACTTTAACCCGGTGCCCGAGCAAGACAACCAGAATGCTGATGCTGACCCGATGCACCCAATAATGGAAATATCTCACAGGCAGCTCAGAATAGGGTCCAATTTTATACTGTGGTAACAACAAGAGAAAGAAATGGCTTAATTTCAGCAGATAATCCCAGGTGTGGTTTATAATCAATGGACAGTATAGAAAAACTACCATATAGATTTTTTATGGTAAACATGAATGCTAGTCTTTCCTTTTCAATGTGAATGCAATTTCTCACTGCAGCTGACAATGTATGTAATATGTAATATATATATATAATAATGGCTGTTTGCTTGTTTTTGAGTATATCTATTTGTTAGGGTGGTTAGTTAATCCCTATTTCAGATGTCTACTTACACTTACTTGTTTACTTCAACATTCACAGGGTTAACCTGTGGTTTAAACTATACTGAGTGGACCTTAGTTACAGTTTTTGAAAGAGAGGGCGTAAGCTTAGTTGAACAAAGATAGTATGTGAAAACACTGTCATGATGGCTTGTGACTTTGTGCTAGCACCACCATTAACAGCTTCTAAACAATTTTGTCTACCAAATTTCCCTCAAAAGGCTTGGTTTTCTGGTACCTCCCAAAAGTGCCAATGCTAGGATTATCTCCCCAGTACAATATTATCATGAAGTCATCACCTTCACAAATTGACTATGGTGAGATCTGAACCTTTGGTTTCATGGTCAGAATGCTAATGTTCTAACCACTCAGCCATGCATCTATAAGGGGTGTGACTAAAGTGACAAAGTATGTGAAGTGTAACATCCCAATTTTTCACTCATGTTATCTATTTTAAAAGCCATTACTGCTTCTATTCTATAAGGAGAAGCATTTACATGCATAAGATTTATTTTTGAAAGATCTAAATGTATTAACAAAGGCAAAGAACAACATTTTCTTGTTATCTTGGAAAACTTTTTGCTGCTCTGCTCCCCACACCCATGTTTTGTCTCACGTTTATGTAGTGTCTCCATGAGAGTTGACAAATTGGTAAATGGTGATTATAATAAATTAGCAACTGAGAAAAGATTTTCAACTCTGTAACATTCTTTGTGTAGGAGCCTCTTTCATTGCAGCAATTGTCTCTGAAAGGGGAGCTTTGCCTTCCTTGCTGATTCTAAAGCCCAGACAAATCTCTTCTGGAGGAAGGAACTGATATTGGGTCTTTTTTTTATCGGTTTAAATCCTGACTTGTCCAGTGCAAACACTACTGTTATGAAGTGTGCTTTCCTTTATATTATTTTATTTATCAGTCCGGTGGTAGTCTAACTCGTATACCAAGGGCTCCTCTATCCTTATTGCTTGGGCATTTATATAGTCTACACCTTAGCTATGCTAATTAGGCAGTCATTTAAATGTTACAACAAATGCTTTCTGGAGAGTCATAAGGTAACTCGTGTAATTAAATCACCAAAACAAATCATCATCCATTTATGCAAGTCTACAGAAAATAATATCCTTCATTTACTTATTCCTTTCATGTTGAAAGATGATTTTGGTACGATGATAATGGTGAAAATAGCCGTTTCCATACAGGAAACATTCAACATTCATTAACTGAACAGTTAGTGTTAATATCGGTTGAAATTTACAAAATCTTTTTATTAAAACAGTTTTTCAATTCAATTATAACAATTTGAATATAGGATATAGGGTTGTTTCACACAATACCACAATATACTATAATACCAAGACATTAACCTGAAAATTCAAGTCATGTTCTTAAATAGTTTTATTAGATTGAGACTTTCATATAGATGACATGCATGGCACCAAATTCATTCAGAAGTATCGAAACTGTCAGCACTGTATACAACCCCCCACTTTTGCAGGCCAGGGATTAAAATGGCTTTGAGTAAATGAAACCTGCAGATCTTAGTGAAGAATATCCCTCTTTGAACCTCATAGACTGGTGCTACAGAATCACAAAAACTGTATTAAATGACAGAAAATGCATAACTTGAGAACTTTCAACAGCAGCAAAAACTAAAATGGATAAAACATGTAACTCTACAAGAAAATTATTCCACACTACTTCAAACAAAAGGTTAGGAAGGAAACGTCCATCAATACTGGAAAGAGCAATATCAAGTACTAGACTCGAGAAACTTATTTCCTGAATATACCTCCATATCATAAGATACTTTTTAAGCTATATTTTTCTGGGGAGAGAAAAAAGTTATCTTTTATTCCATCAGATGGACTTTGAATTGCTATCCTCATCATAGTTTATCATAGAAAGACAACCTGGAATTGTAATTAGGGAAATGATGACCCAAGAAAATGAATGAAGATGATTAAAGTACTTGCAGTAGAGGAGATGGTCGAGTAATGGATAGCAGTTCGGATTGAGGGATCGGAGAGCCACGTTCGAATTCCAGTCAAAGACATTACATTCATTTACATGCTAATACCCTTGGGAAAGTTATGAATCCTCTTCTTCTCCCCCCAGCTATGGGTAAATAGCAGGACAGACTGAGTTCTATTTCGGTATTACATGTCTTTAAACAAGAATGCAGATAATTTTTGGCTTTCCCTCATGGATATAAATTAAGCTTTTACTCAAGTGAAGAGCATAAATATTGATTAAACTGAGTATAGTGTGGCACAAGGCCACCTGCTTAGTTGAAGAGAATCTCTATCTATAAAAGGCAGGATGTGTGTGTGTGTGTAATGAATGCATGGCTGCAATTTTTGACGGATTTGCACCAAAATTTACATGCACATGCTCCAAGTTAGCGGAAGGCCAAGATCAACTTTGCATTTCCCAACTATCATCAATAGTGGAAATAATCGATTTTTTCATGCTTCTATGGCAGTTTTCATGTAGTTTGCAGCCATTTTCTACTGGCCAGAGTGAGAGCCAACAGCTGACTGACACAAATGTTAACTAGCATGCAAAAAATATCGATAGCTGCCTTCGCCACAAGTGGGAAAAACTTAAATCTGCATAGCACTTTACTCCAATTGGCTCATTCGCTTGCTTAAACTCAACGTTGATTCTGATTCCGCAGAACTGGGTTGGGTGTGAAAAGTATTTGTTGTTAACATTCTTTTTTCATTCGATTTTTTCCAGTTACGAGTCCTTTTTTAAAGCTGATCGTTTTGTGTTCATTTTGTTTAGATCTGTTTTCGTAACAGATTTAATGTTTAGTATAGAGCTTAGAAAAATTTCGTAGTGTGAGATAGGCAAGAAGTAAGTCATGTAGCAACATCAGCATGGCAAAGGGCACTCCTTTAAAGGCAAGGAAGGGCAAAAATATTTTAAGTCAAGTTATAGCGATTGCTGTATGAGTTGTACGATTTTTGAAACAAGCACGGGCAACGCCGGGCCATGCTGCTAGTATATATTAAATTGAAAATGATAACATTAATAATGAAAATGATTTTTGACTTTTTTGTTGTTCTGTACTTTGTCCTAAAATTAAAAAAAGTCCATAGGACACCAAAAGGTTAATAAGTTTGAATTACTATGTTCATGATGATGTTTAAATCACATTTATTGTTTCTTTTCTTTTTTTTTTCTTTCTTACAAGTTATTTTATATTTCTTCTTCCTCCCCATCTCTCACCTAGTTGCTGTATGAAGACACTGTTGATGAGAAAGAGAAAATCCAACTATTGACAGTCTTGCAGGAATATGGAGGAGCTGGACTGGAAACTTCCAGGTAAAAAAAATAGAAGCAACTCTTTGATTGACTTTAAAATTGGGTGTTTTTTGTTACTTTTTTTTCATATTTTTGGCACTTTACTAAAAAGATAGTGCATTTTATCTAACCCTCTCTTTCTCTCTCTCTCATACACACACACACACATATATATATATATATATATATATATATATATATATATATATACTTTAAAAATTAGGAGAGAAATGGATGGTTAACTTTAACACCTCTATAACAAAACTGCTCTCTATTAACCACCACAAGTATCCATCCCTGCATCCCATTAGAATGTCTGAAGACCAACTTCTCGAGAGCTCCTCTCTACGGCTGCTCGGCCTCACGCTGTCCGCTGATCTGAGATGGAACAAATACATTGAGTCAGTTGCATCATCCACTGCAAGGAAAGTTGGTTCCCTGTGCCGAGCCAGGAAATTTTTCTCCCTGGAATCAATCCTCCAAATCTATAAATCGACCATTCGCCCTTGCATGGAGTATTGCTGCCATATATGGTCTGGAGCCCCTGCTGTTTGCCTCAGGGTTCTTGATAAGATCCAGAGATGGATATGCAATGTAATTGGCCCTGACCTGTCAACCTCGTCTACAGTCGCTCTCTCACAGACGCGACGTTGCCTCGCTCTGTCTTTTTTACAAATATTTTCATGGTAATTGCTCTGACGAGCTGCGTTCGCTGGTTCCTAGGTCTCATGAATTTAAACGTCCTACAAGGCTGGCATCCCGTTCCCACCCCTTCACTGTTGAAACTGTTAGATGTAGACGTATCTTCTACTCCAATAGCTTCATGTCTCTCACATCTCGCCTGTGGAACTCCCTTCCCTATTCCAGTTTCCCTGACAAATATAATCTCCAACTATTTAAGTGTAACGTCAATCGACATCTCCAGTTGCCTTGATCTATCCACTTCCCTTCTCCACATACTTTCACCTTTCATTCCTATCTGCTCTCACTCCAAATCTTCTGTAACCCCCTTGCCTTGATCAATCCACTATCTTTCTCTACATCCTCTCCTTTACCACTCCTATCTGCTCTTCCTCCAAACCTTCTGTAACCCCTTGCGTGCTAGTGGCCTCCAGCCTTGCTTGGGGTGATAAGCTTAAAACAAAAAAAAAAAAAAAAAATCTGACATTTTTATTATTTCAAATGCTATTATAGTGGATACTCTTATTTGATATAGATGCCCCATTTTATTTTAATTTTAAACAGTATATATTACATCTATCAGTCCGCACTTTTCAGAAATCTTAATAAAGAAAATATGCACTTCAGATTAATTCTTTAGGAAATATATAAACTGTATTTATTAGTTTTATTAACTAAAAAGATAACAAAATTTGCTGTTGACTTCTGCTGACCTTATCATCTAAATGTGGTCCGTATCAGGCAAAAGTAGTCACCATTATTGCATAAAAGTTTAGCTAAACGATCTTGAGTAAATCTTAAAATTTATGCAAATAAAACCTACTATTTTACTTTTCCTTATTACATGTACTTGAGTATTTTGTATGTGAAGATTGTCGTAAATTTCCAATTTGATTTTAGTGTGGATCAGATCATCACATCTTTGGTGGATATTTGCACACAATCTCTTTCTTTATCGCCAAAAAGCAGTTTCTTATCTCAGGTGATCATCACTACAACATCTCTGTTGATACAGTTTAATCTTGTGGTAAGTATCTTCTCTATTGTTTGTTCAGTAAAATTTAATTGCTACTTCCTCTTGTTGCATAGCCCCCTCATACTGAGAGGTCTTGGTCACTGTGCCAAATTAATACAATGTTGTATAGCCCCTCGTGCTGGGGCAGGTTTTGGATGATGACTTCAATTCCATAATGAAGTTGCATTCTTCTCTCTTGCTCGTCTTCTCCCAGCTGGCTGGTGAAATACTTTTGAGTCCAGAGATGAAAGACATCAACAAAGATAATTTGAACTTATCTAGCTTATTAACGTTGATGTATACATCATCTAAATATTGCAGTGGGGGCACTCTCCCTTTGCTGGGGAGCAGTTTTCAGACACAAAAGAAACATGTCTACATTGTTTGATTGCTAAAACTTGACTACCTGAAAAACCTTTCTATATCTCTATCATCTCCATGCTTGTTCAGTCAATCAAAATCAACTTCCTTATTTTGTCTTGTATCTGATCTCTAAGGTCAACCTGAGGAAGTCGGAGCAGAGATACACTTCCCCCTAAAAATAAAACTCTTTACCACTCTTACTCAGTTCCAAATGAATTTTTTTTAATATTCATTCAGAAATGGACTGAAATAAAGTGAGCTAGATCATGTTATGCCAGTCATCTAAGTTGAAAGGACATTCTCATTGAAAAAAATCAGCATTCAAGATCCTGGTTCTTACCTAGGCTTGAACATTGTCCTGTAGAAATATGTAACTATTCCAGTTACAAAACTGGCTTCTCTATGTAAATATTATATGCCAAATCCTTTAAATTGAAGTAATTGTTAGACATTACAAATTGAATAACAAATAACATCATGTTTCTTTTATGAATATTTTTAAAGCAAATATAGAAACATTATTAATACAAGATGTTTGTTCAGTTAGATCTAATATTTATCTTTGTTCATATCTTTACCTCGGAAAAACATCTACAGCAAATACTCTCATAATCTTGGATAGACTCTTTAAAATTTCAAAAATTTGTTTGAACTGACTACTGAAAATTCACCAATTTGTATGTTTATATTATACGCAAGTCATAATAATTGTCAGAATGCTGTCTTTTGACAAGTAATAGAAATACAGAAAGACCAAATTCATAGATTACACAATGGCATTTGATAAAATACAACTACTTGGAAGGTTAGGAAAGCTTGATCTACATGGAAAGGATATGCAAATAATCTATGGTTTGTATTGGTAACAAATATACTGTATGTGAATAGAGAAAGATTTAAGTGAGTACACTGAAACAAAAATTGGAGTGTAACAAGTTTTTTTTTCTCTGACAGATTTATTTAACTTGTAAAATAATTCTAAGTGGATGAAAGGATCTGTCAGGATTTATTATTGCTATGCAGATGACAATGTATTTATGACAGATTCAAAAAGAAAACTGAATGACATACTAAGTAGACACCTTACATTATTTACATTATTTGGACTAGTGTCCTCATCTTTGTCGTCATATTTTTACAACGTTTCGGCCGTTGTACGCTCCGGGGTTCTTCAGGTAGTTGGAATGTTGAACTGAACCCTTTATTTCGCTCACTGGTTTAGACTGTTCTAGTTCTCCGTGCCAAGGAGGAATATTCCCAGAAATAGATTTTTGAAGAAAAACATATTACCAGCAATAAAAATTTTGTTGGCATTAAATAACCCATTGAGGTTGACATGCTGTAAAACAAAATAAACCAAGCCAAATCTTTTAATTTAATGAAGGCTGTTTGGTGTGTACTCGTCGATTCAAACTCCTTATTCTTCTTTCGCAACTCAGAAAATGCTTCAATTCTTTCAGAATATTTTAACAAGAATTTGCTATAAAAATTGACTAATCCGAGAAATAATTCCAATTCTTTTTTTATTAGTTGAAGATATATTTGATATTTTTTGTATTAACATCGGGTTTGGCGAAGTACCGCTTTCTGAAATTTGATAATCCAAGAATGTTAATTCTTTGCAATTAAATATACATTTATCTTTGTTTATCCTCATTTCTGCCTTCCTCCACTTATCCATTACAAATTTAGTTTTTTGTTTCAGTTCTTCTTCAGTGTCCACACCTAAGCAAATATCTTCCTGATAAGTTATCATATTTTCTACCCCCCCTGCTAACAAATTTCCCATAGTTTTTGAAAAATTGAGCTGGTTGTCTTAATTCCAAATGGTAAGCAGAAACATTTAAGTAAGCCTATGGAGGAGTTTATTGCTGTGATTTCCTTAAATTTGTCATCTATTTGAATTTGGTGGTAAGCATTTTTTTGAATCAATTTTCCAGCCAGAGAATGTAGTATGTTTTCTATGTTTGAAATAGGATAGGAATCCAAACAAATGCTATGATTTACGCCTACTTTGCAATCTCTTCAAATTCTAAAATCACTGTCTCGTTTTCCTAAAACCACAATAGGTGAAGCCCATTTGATGCCTCCAGGTGTTCTTTTTGTTTTCCTCTCTATTGAAAAAACGTTTGTTAGACTTTTTACATTGTCGTGTATTATTTTGACAGTTTTTACATTGGTATCTCGCCATCTACAGACGACTTGAAAGTGATTTTTCTTTTTGCCCTTATTACATGTCTGACCCCGTGCAGGACATTTCTCTCTCTTTGATTCATGTTTATAGTTGCAATATCTGCATTTCATCATTGTTCTTCTTATTGCACACGTGTCCATAAGCTCAGGTTGCTTTTCATTTGGATTAAATTTTTCAATTAACTCCTCTTGTTGTATGAAGTCAATAAAAACTTCTAAAGTTATTTGGTTTGTCTGTAACCACTTTAAAATTTTTAATCTATGAGAGGTGTTGTACAGACTTTCTACCAGTCGGAGTTGAATTAATTCTTCCTCTGTGCTTATTCATTGTTGTCCTAGTTAATGACAACCCCAATGTCTGCTGGTATCTCTTAATCTTAGATATTTCCTTATAGTCTCCCCAAATTCTTGTATCAATGCTTGGTTTGTTCAGCTATGACCAATCTTTTCTTTGGTTGAATATTTCTCAAAATCTTTTCTTTGACTTCCTTAACTGTCATGTTTTCAATTTCAGCTGGGTAAGCAAATTAGCAAAATCTGCATAATGGCTTTGCATCCTGCAGTGGCCAAAAATAGATCTGTGATTTCTTTCTGTCCTCCAGGTGTTTGGTCATAACTTCTTTATGTCTGGCATGTGCCTCAAAGCATTTTATCCAAATCTTTGTTTTCAGGTTCTTCTGTGTTCAACTGAACTCTGTCAGGCAATGCCATTTTGTTATGATTTTTTGTTATGATGATCAAACTTAGTAACCGTAGATATTCTACGTACACTGACGCAAAGTTGCCTGTGAGCTACAGTTATAGCTCTCTTTATGCTAGTTGCCTGTGAGCTAATCCAGTCCCATTACAGAAACAGTGTACTGAAGTACAATGTTTTATCTATCCTCTTGTACAGATGGATGAAAAAAAAATCAGTATGACAGATTTGGGTTTTCTAGACAATGCTGAAAATTCCATAGCCAGAAAAACTGAGCAACCAGGACATTTACACTTAAAATCAGAGACAAGTGAAAATTGTGAGACACATTATGAGGAAAGGGGGCTTGGAAAATATTAAAGAAAGGGAAATGATGAGTAAACATTCCTAATGAGTGGCAGAGTAAAGAGCGATGGTAAAGAGTCAAATGTTGCTTAAATGGTAATATTAGCTGTTTCTTTATAAGAAATAATTCAGCATCCATTCATTCATTTTTCAAGAAAATAGGTTTCTCAAGTCCACTAGCTGTTATCACCCTTTTTTTCTGTATTAATGGAGGAGGGCTTCCTTCCTAACCTTTTGTTTGAAGTAGTGGAACATGAACATCTTGATTATGCGATTATTTTCTTGTCTAGTTACTCATGCTATCTGTTTCAGTTGTTGTTGCTGTTGAAAGTTCTCAAGTGATGTGGTTTCCGTTATTTGGTACAGTTCTTTGTGATTCTGTAGTGCTTATCCATAAGGTGCAAAGAGCTATGGCCCTCACTAAAACCTACAGGTTTCATTTGCTCAAAGTCATTTTAATCATTAATCTGAGAAAACGGTTGTATACAGCTGACAGTTTAGATATTTCTGAACAATTTGGGCGCCATTCATGACATCCATATGAAAGTCTTGATCAGACAAAGCTATTTAAGAACATGACTCAAGTTTTTAAGTTAATGTTTTGATTTTGTAGCAATTTACAGTATTTGGTAAAACTATCTCCATTTTGTTGTCTTTATCAACAAGAAACTCTGTCTATTTCTGACATGAGGTATTGTAACTATATTATTTACATTATTCAGACTGTTGTCCTCATCTTTATCACCCTATTCATGTGGCATGAGAACAATATATATCCATGGACTAAATAAAAGATTTTGTTCGAAATTCCAAGAAATATCATCTGAAGAAGGCTGGAATCTACAATGGCTAAAATGTTGTGAATATGGCAATAAAAATGAGGACAACAGTCCAAATAATGTAAATAGTATAAAAAAACAGGAAGTTGTGGAGAATCATGATCACCCACATCCAGAAGGAATACAACACATAAAAGTACAAATAACTCTTGGAATGATAATGATTGTTCTCAATGTTATGACAAGCGTTTGGTTGTGAAAGGAAAGGAATAACAAGGATTTGATTTTCAAACAGGTCCAGAGTAGACTTAGTTGTTGGTTGGCTTTGATGCATGTGTCGTGCGATTGAGGTCATGATTGTAGATTGATTCATGGAAGGGTGTGTGGGTTGCTGCGGTGGTGATGAGGGATTAGGTGTAGATGGTAGGCCTGAGGTAGGTCAAATGTTGTATTAGCAAACAGTCACAGTGGTGATGGTGAGGAAGGCTTGTAGCTGGATAGTGACAATGTTAAGGTATTCAAATTTGCGGTGATTGGCATCGTGGTGATGAGGGATTAGGTGTAGCTGGTAGGTCTGATGCAGGTCAAATGTTGTATCAGCAAACAGAGTCACAGTGGTGATGGTGAGGAAGGCTTGTAGCTGGATAGTGACAATGTTGAGGTATTAAAATTTGCGGTGATTGGCATCGGGACCCTGGCAGTGTCAAAGCTGGATCATTGGCTGCATTCCACATGTGAAGAATTGGGTAAGGTTAGTTAAGCCTGAGAGTGGTAACAGTTGTGCTGAAAGAAGCCGTGATGGCAGTAGCACCCTGTGTGTCAGCAGGTGGCCTTTCAGCCGGCACCTGCCTTGTCCATTACAAGAGGCCTGCTTTTAGGCAGGTCTGGCAGTCCTCTGGGTTATCTCCTTTTTCATCGGGAATGTTTGCGATTGGCCAATGTATTGCTTTCATTGCAGGGGTTTGCTTCATGGATTGGATGTGATGCTCAGAGCCTGTGTGCAGAAAATGAGATTTTTTTTATTTTGTTTTCTGACTTCTTGGTGTTCACTTCCAGCTGATATGCAGAATAAATCAGAAAGAGAGACTAATTGCAGTGGAGTATAACACCAATAATCATAGAAAGCATCTTTAATTTTTAGATATTGAGTTTTGTCTTTTTTGTTTAAATTTATGATCAGTTAATAAAGGAACTGAAGTTGGTTATGTTTTATTCTTTTCAGGGAGCCAGTTCCCATTTGTGCTTGTTATTGACTGATTTACTTTTACCACTGGTGAAGAAAACAGATGACACAAGTAATTTGCGCCTTCGAGGAGTGGCCTGCTGCTGTCTGTCTGAAATGGAAGATTTTTGTCCTGTATGTAACAACAGCTGACTGTTTCTGTGCATTCTCATTCTTAAACAGTATTAAAATGAAACAGTATGTTTTGCTTTGTGTTTGCTAACAATATATATTTACGCATCAAGTGATAGGGATTAAATGATTGCTCTGATATTATATTTGGATTTCATTGTCTGTGTAATTACTTTTCTCTATTATAATAATAATAATAATCTTGTAATATAATGCATCATGTATATTTGTATATTTTTGACTGTAACTATTCATGGCTCTCTACAGATTATTTTCCTTAATCAATGAAATTCCATAATTGTTCTTGGGAAAGATAGTGAAGCCTTCTTGTAGCCTTCTCCATGGTTTTTCATTCATAGTAGTCCATCTAGACTGATTGCCACACAAAGTTAGAGAGCCCATTCTGTTCTGCAATTTAACCTCTGTTGTGGGCGGTTATGTATTTCCCAACTAATTTTGGACATTAGTAATGTTGGTGTTTGAAATTGGGAATAACACACTGTCTCCAGAAATACCCACAACAAAAAATAGTGTGCTCGGTATGTGAGTCCAGATGAAGAAATGCAAAGAAATGACAATAACCAATATATATGTACAAACAAATTATAATGTATTAACAAGAAAGGTTATAAGCAACAATGATTTGTGTAACAAAAGAAGGTGAAAACTGTTTGGGTTCAAGGTATGTGAAGTGAATGAATGTGCGTATGTACATGTGTTGTGTATGTGTGGTTCATGCATTTCCCAAAGGGAACACGTTCTCTGCAAGAGATTTACATGTTGGCGTGCAAGCGGAAAAGTAAGAAGCGAGTGAGAAAATACTGCAGAGTATTTATACTCTGGAGAACGTCCCCTATGGGCAGTTTATGAAAGTAGGAGGGGTTAATCTAACACCTCTAGCTGAGGCGAGATGAGATGGGTTTTTGCCTTTCTCTAAGGTATTTGTGCAAAAGTGAATGCAACAAATTAGGCAGGATTTTGAACTTGGCTCACCCATTATACTGTGGCAATAATTGCTACACTACCAGCACAAGTCATAATCTTTTTTCTGTTGTTTGCATTTAGTGAACAAGACTAGAAGTGATGAAAATTCAAGTTTAAGAAATTAACAAGAACCAACTTTATTCCATCTTCTCTATTAAGTCAGTCACTTGAATGTATTATGGAAATTGAGATTCATTTAGTTGCGAGACTTTTCTGGATTGTACGTATTGTGCACAAATATTAATTTAACAAGTTGTAGATGAATAATCTGAGGCTTTGTTCATATTCTTGTTTCATCTGAGATTATATCATCTGATCACAACATGTTAAATTAATATTTGTTTGCATGAAAACAAGAAATAAAATATGAACAGTTTTTGGTGTGAATGTAACAAGATATAAAATATTTATTAAATGATTGATTTTTGATTAAACATACAACTGCTTACATAATTCATTCATATTATCCACAGAACATATATACAGGAGGGCTTTGACTGACATCAGAGATCCGTTCCTACGGCACGACATAACCTGATTTTGAACATAGGTTGGAACTCGTTTACATAAGCACCCACAAATCTGCCTTATGCTTGGGAAGCATAATGAAGGACAAAACTGTTCCTAAAAAGCTGCACAAACAAGAGATATAGCACAATCCAATATGGCGTACATCTGCTGAAGAAACAACACTGTCTTCCTCATATAGCACCATAACCACAAAACGCCATACATACATACATACATACGTATGTATGTATGTATATAAGTGAACATTGAAGTAAACATTTAGAGGTGACAGGCTGTTTCATGCTAGATGCAATCGTCAGGTGGCCCGATGATTGCATCTAGCATGAAACAGCCTGTCACCTCTGAGTGTTGACATCAATGTTCACTTTTATATTTATATTTACATACGCTCTATCTCTGATATTGAGCACTTTATTCCATAAATATAGCACACCTTAAAACTATATTTCTTCAGATTTATATATATATATATATATATATATATATATATATATATAGACAATATTAGTGGTGAATATACACATACATATGCAATTATATATGCACATACATATATGTATAAAAATAATTCCAAGAGGATATGATCCAGGTAGAACTCGATGTCCAGGACAGAGTAAGGATATAATAAAAAGACTTAAACACTAATATTCCATGGTCATAATTTATTCCATTGGAATCGCAAAAACGACCCAATTCATCAGACCTACAGATTCAAAATGAAAACGGAAAAACGACTCCGGGAGAAATTGGTGAGGGTATGTGTGATAGTGTGGGGGGACCCGTGATCTATATAGAGGGGTAATAGACAAGAGAGACGGGGCGGACTCAAGGCGGAGAGGGCACTAAAATTTAACTGAGGGAAGATTTAAAAAGGGATTTCAGTGATAAAAGAATTTGTATTTTTTGTTCCAAAACTGTCTTTCTAGTGCATTACGAGAATTCCAATTCTCTGCCTTTAAACAAGGCAAGGGACGCAACTCTTGCTTCTTATTTATGAAACACTACGTCTTGCGCCTTATCAATTTATCATCAGCAACTAACACAGCCAGACGTGTCTTGCCTCTACGCATGCTAAATAGTGATATGTTTACTTTGACATGTAATTTTTAATTATCAGTGAAACTTTTATCCAAACACATATTTAAAGAAAAGAAAAGTTTTAAATTTAAGATTTCAGCATCCCCCCTCTCCTTCATGTGCAAAGTCTAATTACATCAACATAAACATCAATTTAGTCTTTGGATGAAATGCATCACACAAAAACATTTTTTCACTTTGTCATAGATTTTCCTAAAAATCCTTTGAGTATATACAGTGTGTAATGGATAAATTGCCCTATATATTGCACAAAAATGAAAATAACACTGACATCTCATTTTAACAGATATATTTACTAAAATTACACAAAAAAAAATACAAAAGAAAAATTTACTCTTTTGTATTTTAAGATATTTTTCAATAAAATCGCCATTGGCATCAATCACGGCTTCCAGATGACTTCCGAATCTCCTGCATCTCTTCTGGATGGTCTCTTTGTTTAAGTTGATGAATGCTGCCATAAACCTTGCCTTCAGTTCATCATTGGTGTTACGAAAAGTCTCTTGCTTCAACTGCACCTCACACATGGTAATCAATGAGGTTGCAGTCTGGCGAGTTAGTTGGCTAGATGTAAGGGGTGATTGCAGAAATTGCGTGACAGCCATAACTGGGTTCTCCTGCTTGTGTGGCATGGTGCAGAGTCCTGTTTCCAGACGTAGGATCTTCCAGCAGCCACCCTCTTGACCCAGGGAAGCACTACCTGCTCAAGGCACTTGATGTAGACCTCCATGTTGAATCTGAGGCCCTGTGAGAAATTGAATGGTGGCTTAATGTCGCCATCACTAGTGATCACTCCAAACACCACGATGTTGACTGGATATATCATCCCACTCTTTCTGAATCCTCTGCACTGTCCTCAGAGTGACCCCCAAATACTCTGAAATGTTCGTATTGGGGGCTTCCAGCCCGAATGCCAAGCAGTACCTCCTGCTGTTTCCAAATTTCTGGCAGTCAATTTCTGGCAGTTATGGTGCTCTTTTTCTCAAAGACAGTGCCCAACTGACCCTACTATGCTGTGCGGTCGACAAAATCCAAAACAAACAACAAACAGGCATGAAATTAAAATATATAATGGCGACAATTTATTCATCGCACTCTGTATGTTTATTTACTTTGGATATGTGGTTGATGTAGTGGTTATTGACATGAAAAATGGAATCAACAACAGAAATCAAATTCATTTTGCAGTAATACCCTTGGGAAAGGCAAGAATCCATCTCTTCTACTTCTCTGAATTAAAAACTGTTTGGGAAGGCAATGACAATCTACTCCATTATTTTTTCCCAAAAACAGTCATCACTATTTACGAATATTAAAATTTAAAAAATGAAGTTAATGAGAGCTATGATTGCCTGCATCTTGAAGAGATATGGGCTTTTAAAAAAAAAACATTTATTTATCTACTTTTGATTGTTGTTTTCATTTTTCAGGGTCTTCTGAAGAAACATTTGACATCTATTTTGAAAACCGCTCAACTGGAGACAACGTATATTTACCAGGATATTGTTTGCTTATTATCACGCATCATTCACAACACAATGACATGGTCAGTTCTGAACCTATTCTTATTTTATCATGAATTTTTTATATTATATATATAAATAAATATATATTTAAATGTCTTTAAATATATATATATAATATGTGTGTGTGTGTGTGTGTGTGTCTTATTACTCTAAATGTTATTTTAGTTTGAGTTGCTATCCCAGCATTTTATTTTAATAAAAAGTGAAATTAATAATAACTTGCCTAGTTTGAGAAGTGCTACTAATGAAAAATTGTGCCTCCTAGCAAGAATCGAACCTGTATCTCTTTTTCCATCAGGAGAACTACTTTTAAAATCATGGAGATAGGGGTGCAGGTTTCATTCTAGCCTGGAGGCACAAGTTTTCTTAAAAAAAGATTTCTCAATCTAGGCCAACTGTTATTAATTTCACAGTTGCAGAAAAGAAAAAATAAGGAAAGCAACTCAAACATGTGTCCCCACGAAAAATAACATCCATAGCAATAAGAAATATTGTCAGATTAAATAACACACACACACACATACATATATATGTATATATATATATATATATCCATCCAAATGAGAGAAAGAACAGATGGAGTAAAAATTCACTGTTCATAGCATTTACTTTTTAAAAAAGTACTCAATACAAAGTAGAGCAATATATTATTATTATATTTTTATTATAAGATATTATAATAAAAACATTTTAAATCACTACACAAAAGCTTTCATGTTTCAATACTTTGATTGTACTTCTTCAGGGCATGGCAAGCAACTGGTGATTAAATGATTTTTAAGAAAATTTAAAAACAAAGTGTTACCTATTTTCTGAAAGTTAAAGTGGGGGGGTCACATAAGGTCAGAATTAAAAATAGACATGTGGGTATATCTTGATTAAATAGTTAAATGTCAGATTTATGCTAAATAGAAAAGTAAGGCCAGAGGGTGGAGGTGGGTGAGTTATTTTTTTATGTCATGATAAACTGGGACATAGATATGTCATAATTGATGATTGTGGAAAATATGCCAGTGACAAATGTATCAAATTAAATGTATCAAATGTATTTGTCATTGGCATATTTTCCACAATAATAAAAAAAAAAGAATGTAAGGGTTTTACCCTGATCAACCATATATTTTTTTTCAAAAAATGAATATGTATTTTGTTTTAAAACCAAATTGTTCATTTGCCAGTAATTTACAATTGCCTGAGGAGACACATTGTTATGTGTTGAAACTCAACTGCAATTGTGTAGTGACTCTTACATGTTTTCGTCCTGGGTACGACGTTAAACTGCATCCAACAGCAAGGCCTCTGATCAGGAGGTTTTGAGGAAGCGTGGAACCACCTCTTAATTGCTGGTGTTCCCAGGTCCACCCTGACCCAGGGTGGTAACACCTGTTGGGGTCCCAGCTATGGAAAAATAGTGAACTTCCAGGTCTTTTCCAGCACATTGAAACAATGATGTTGCCAACTACATTTTTTTGAAACAATGATGTTGCCAGCTATACGTTTTTGAAACAATGATGTTGCCAGCTATACATTTTTGATATATTTAGTAAATACTGGATCTGGCATTAAATAACTCATAGTGGTTGATATGCCATAAAACCCCAAACAACCAACCAATCTTACATGTTTTTATTGTAATATCCTAAGATAAATGATATAAAAGAGAGAGAGAGAGAGAATAGCACACAAAATAACTTCTGAAAGAGTATATAATATGACACAAGAAGATAAAGTGCTGAACACCAAAATAGTAAAACATTATATTCTTTATAATGAAATGGAGAGTTCATTTGACTACTGATGATTGCTACTTTTGTTTGCACTAGTGCACACATTCATAAAGTGGCCAGTAGTAATCTTTTGGTGATATGGGCACTTATGTTCCGTCAATTATCCCAAGATCTTACAGTGAATCTAACTGGTGAGTACACATAATGCACTCCCCAACTAAAATTACAGAGATGGGAAATACTGAAACGATAGAATTGCCAAATATGACCTTAACTGGAGAAAAAATAAAATCTCCCAAAACACCAGAATAAAAAAATCTACTAGTGTTTAATTAAAAGTGCAATAATTGGCTGCGCCCAATAGCATATACAAAACTGGCAGTTGTGACTCATTGGAGTTCTAGCTATTTATTATTTGTGTGTGTTAGAGAGAAAGAAAGAAATATAAGATGCTGAAAAGTTCTCAGCTTAGACACCTCTTTAGAAAAAAAACAATCCTTTTGATGTTTAGTCATTTGATCAAATTTTAGCAATTTCTAACTTAGGCTTTGAACCATGAAGACTTTTTTTATGTTTTTATTTATCTTTTGACTTTTTAAAACAAACTTTACAGGCAAAATTTGTTGGATGTTGTTGACACAAGAAGAAGCAGAAAAATATCAGAAGAGGTCAGCATTTCTGCCTTTTTTTGTTTTCTTCATTTAAGTCTTATATATTAAGATTCTGATTCTAATAATATTATGTCATTTACACAAGAGAAATATAAATTTATTTTTCAAATTGAGTTTAATATTCAAAGAAGCTGAATATTTATCCTTTTTATTTGTCTTTAATCATTTCACCCCAAGCAAGGCAATAAAGCCACTAAGATGCAAGGGGATTACTGAGAGTGAAAGAAAATGAAAAAATGTTAGTGAGGAGAAAGGACAATAAAAGAACAGAATTTACATTTTTAAGATCTTAGTTGGCAGGAAAGCAAGGAGTTTGAAAAGAGTTCCACAGGTGAGAACTTACAATTACATCCAGCAATTTCAACAGTAAGATAATGAGACCTAGTTGCCAATGTAGTACTACACTTAAATTCATGATACTAAAGAGGAAATCTCATTAAAACAATTGCCATGAAAATATAGAAAAGACAGAGTGATAACATTACAGATCCTTCTTTGGATTTTGTCAAGAATCTTGAGGTATATAACAGAAGCACCAGACTAAATATGGCAGCAGTATTCAATGTACAAACAAATGGTAGACTTAAAAATGAGCAAAATGGAGTCTGGTGAGAAAAATTATATGGTAGCAAGAAAAATTGTCTGGAAAAAATCATTTTTTTTTTTTTACAATAAAAAAAATAAATATGATTGTGAAACATATTGTGTTTCTGTACCTTAAATCCATTGATGTTATATAAATTAATTAAGATGCAATTACTGCTTTCGTTACACTTATTGTGCTATATTCAAATGTGAAAGATAAAATCTGATAATTGTTTTAGGGGATTACAGATATGTGAACAGTGTTTATTATGAAGTTGTTTCTGTTCCCAAAAGATGACAATTAGAATTTATATAAATACGCAATTAAAACAGAATTTATCTTCTTAATCATTAATTTAACATCATTTTTCTGTTAAAAAAAAAGAAATGAGGTTTATCATTTGGTGAGAAGACTTACTGATCAGAAATATTTCCTCCTCTTAGACCCTTCATTCAGTAACCCTCTTACTTGAGTGGCTTTTGGGCCTTGTATTGGGTGAACAATAGAATAAAAACAATCTTCTGCAAAAGCAATAAAAAAATTGAAAATCTGTTTATAATTCTCCACAAATGAAATACAAAAATATTTTAAATTAACCTTTAGCATTCTGAAATTGACTTTTTTATCAAGCAAAATATTTGTCCTGCCAATGCAGGTGACTTATTATTGAAAAATAGTGCATTTAAATTTCATGATTTTGTTATCATATCCTGCTATGGCAACAAAAATTATCTTGAGTAAAATCAACAACAGAGCCAGAAGGAGAAGTAATACTCGTGAATAATGCAGAGTGATAAATGTTAATATGTATAATTGAATATTTTCAAAATAATCATTAATTTGTTCAGTTATTAATCATCTATATGCTTCATTAATCTGTAATTAATTTTATTTATATTTTTTGATGTATTGCTAATACTTTCTATTTACAGTTACCCAGTCCTGATGAGAAATCCCTGCTGGAACTTGAAATCAAGCAATTTGTGTCACTTGTGATGGATAATTACATTTTATTCACCTCTTCTGGAATTTGGAGTTTATTACAAACTATGATATTATTAGTCAAATCGGATCTTGACATTTCTGCTTCGGTCAGTAAAATCACTTTCTTCTCTCACTCTTTCAAGCAATTCTTTTTTTCATTCATCTTATTGTCTTCATTTTATATTTTTCAAATTTTTAACTCTATAATTTTAAATATAAAAACCAGTTTTATTCAGATGAAAATAAGATTTTAAAGGAAAGAGCATAAAAGAAAGATTCTAATTGAATCTCTCATGTTAACATACTTATATAACCAGCATATTCTTTTACATTTAACAAAGCATTTTTCTGTATATTTACGTGATAGGAATTTGCCTGGGTTTTTTTATGTTTTTTATTTTTCAGATTAATGAAAATTTAGAAAATTATCTTTTTTAATGTCAGAATAAAGATAAAAGTCAACATCTGTTATGAAATATTTTCATTTGTTTTTAAATTATTTATAATAACAATTTATTCGAAACTTATTAAAGACAAATATAAAATAAATTTTGAATTGTCTTTAAAAAAATGTTAGGTGAATAGTTTGTGATATTTAAGAGTTATTTCCCTTCTTTTCACGATTTGCAGATTTATCTCCCCTAGATTTTCAATTAAATTTGTTTTTATTTTTTTCTTGATATTTGTATGATCTTTAATTACTTTATTAGAATTTATCCAATTTTTCTTTATTATATTGAATGCAGATCTTTAAGTCTTTGACATTGCAATTCATGGCTTCTTCCAATGCAAGTACATTCTTGATGGTTGTTTACATGAAGGTAAGACATTGACGATTTTTTTCTCTTTTAAATTAAGTAAACACTCCTGGTAAAGTAATTCTAGAGCAGAGGTCCAATTTTTAATCAGGGTATGATTAAAGAAAAAATATACTCCTCAATAAAAGAATAAGTGAAGGAGATTAATTTCAAGATTCTGTAACTTCTTTCACAAGAATTGATAGCATTGAAGTCTTTGATAAATCTCTTTGAATCAGTAAATTAGGTATTTTTTAGATTCACTGAAGCTTTTTGGAGGCAGCCATATTAACTAATCTTGAAGAAAAGAATGGTCATCATTTATCTTAATAATCTAGATCAGTGGTTGCCAACTTGTGGTCCGTGCAAAATATTTGATAGTCCGCAGAAAAATTGGGACATTATTTCAATTTTTATAAAGCTTCAGATTAAAAAATGACGAGAAAGAAAATGTATTATGGATGGTATATATGTTCAAGACCTTATGTAATCTCAAAATAAACACGAGTACACAAATGTGACATCATCCAGCCTAACATGATTTGCAAACTTCAAATTTTCAATTTGTTTTATTTAAATAAAATTCACTATAACTTTGTTACATTTAATGGGTGCATTCCATATGAATAAAAGAAAAGTTTTCCGATTATTATTATTATTATTACAGAAATGTATTTACCTTTTTTTTCTAAATTCATATTAGTGGTCTGCCAAATTTAAAATTATACATTTAGTGGTCCATGAAGTTCAAGAGGTTGGTAACCGCTGTTCTAGAGCAAATAGCACAAAATACTTGTAAAATATGAAATTCAGTTTGCAAAAAATCACCAAAGTAATAAATGACATATCATCATCATCCTTCCACTTCCCTATGGTTGGTCAGAAATTCATACCTTTCCACACTTTTCGGTCCTGCATTGCTGTCCCCAGATCCCTAATGTCCACACCTGATTCCCAAGCTATGGTGTCTGGGAAAGTCAATTTTCATGAGAAGACACTTACAAAAGGATGCCATAGGAGTAAGTATGAGATGATTTCCCTGTCCGCTAGGTGGCAGTGACTGGCAAACTGTAATAGTTTTTTTTTGACCTTAAGAGAGATTGGTCTCCGTTTTCAGTTTTAGAGGGCTATATTCACCTATGTCCTGAAGAAATGTGGCACATAGAAGAAACACTTATATATACGTGTATATTTTACCATAAAAATGTGTATGAAAATAACTATTGTCAAAGAAACAATCTTAAATATATTCAGAAAAAAATATCTAGTTAGATTTTTATTAATGATTAGTTTTGTGAATTTGTATTATATTTATAATATATCTTTTCAAAATTTCTGTCACATTTAACATCTGCTTATTTCCTCTATGTATGATTAGTATTTGTCGTATCACTCTGAGGAGGGAAAGGAAGAATTGCCTAATGATGAATAAAAGCATTAATTTTACATAACGAATATTTTTCAACATGATCCTCTTCTATTTCAAAGCACTTTATTGAGTGGTGAATATTAATCAGTCAGACTGAATATTAGATTTCAGACTAAAATTCATCAAAATCACATATCAGGCTATGCACTTATTGATGTGCTCTCATATAAGTAATTCAGCATACCTAATTGAAAGAAACATGGCTTGAACAAAGGAACTGCTATTAAATCATGAAAAGGATCAGAAATTCATTTAAGAAGGTAATCTGCAGTTGAATGGTGAAAGATGTTGGTCGTTCCCAATAAGCTGTCTCTAAGATTTAGTGTAAGCGTAAAAGAAATAGAATAGTCACAAAATGAAAACATATGAGTAGAGTACAAAAGACACCAAAACATCAGGATAAAAAAAAAAACTTAAGCTATATGATTTGAAAATAGAAAATGTACAACAAATCAAATTTGTGAAAACAAGAGTCAATGTTTGTAATAGGATTTTAAGAAATCAGCTGAAGGAAATGGAATTTACATACAGAAAATCCAAACAAAAACCAGCATTAACAGACAAACACAAGGAAATAATACTAGAGAAAAACAGTCATACAATGTGAATAATTGGAAGAAAGTGATATTCTGTGATGAATCAAGAATTTCTGTATCTGTCTATATTTCTGAGATGAGGTATTATGTACCCTATTTACATTATTCGGACTATTGTCCTCATGTTTGTTGCCATATTTATTACAACGTTTCGGCCCTTCAGTATCTGTCTATATTTCTGAGATGAGGTATTATGTACACTATTTACATTATTCGGGCTATTGTCCTCATCTTTGCTGCCATATTTATTACAACATTTCGGCCTTTCAGTATCTGTCTATATTTCTGAGATGAGGTATTATGTACATTACTTACATTATCCGGACTATTGTCCTCATCTTTGTCGCCATATTTATTACAATGTTTTGGCCGTTGTATGCTCTGGGCTTCTTCAGGTGGTTGGAATGTCGAGGTGAGTGAAATAAAGGGTTCAGTTCGACATTCCAACCACCTGAAGAAGGCTGGAGTGTACAACGTCTGAAACATTGTAATAAATATGGCGACAAAGATGAGGACAATAGTCAGAATAATGTAAATAATGTATCAAGAATTTCTATCGGCCAAGGCAATAATATTGGAACTTTTGTCTGGTGCTGTTTAAATGAAACATATAAAAATGACTATTTAAATAAAATGAATAAATTTTCAAAGTCATTCATGGTTGGTTGTATGCTCTTTAAAGGACCGAAGGAGATGACAGTCATTAACTTAACAATCAGTGCTCGTGTATACATTTAAATCTTGGATATTTTTCTCATTCTATCAATAGAAAATTGGTTTGGTAATGATGAAGTCATTTTTCAGGATTATAAAATCTTGACACAGAGCAAAAGGAATTAAAGATTTTCTTCAGAACAGGAATATAAAATCAGTGACATGACCAGTGAACAGTTTGGTTCTAAATCCAATTGAAAATTTAGGGTGTAAATTAACAAAAAAAAAGAATGTCTCTGAGCTAAAATGTTCTATTCAGCAAAGAAGCTCTATTAGCTGCCATTCAAGAAAATTGGAACCACTTTGATAAAGTATATTGTTTTAAATTACTGAAATCCATGCCTGAAAAAAATTAAGGCTGTCATAAAAGCTTGAGGAGAGGCACTTAAGTATTATTCCTTATATTTTTGTTGATGAATTCCTTTATTTTTTGTCATTAGTATAGGGTCATTCCATAATATATTCCTCTACATCTATATATTCCATAATATATTCCTCTACTATATTAGAAAAAATTATACCATTAATTTAAATAATTTAATCTAGTATAATATAGATTTTATAAAGCCGGAATGTTCAGCGATTAAATAAATAAATTTTTGCATCTTATCTATTATTAGTTTATTTACTGCTAAGGTGAACATCCTCTAAGTGTGCTGATGCCATAATTTTTACCAGAGCTAGTATTTGTTTAATAAATCCTATTTGTGAGATATATATATATATATATATATATACTGGTACTCATTTGGAAAAACCTTAGGTATCAAACCAATGCCCAAGGAAAAATGAGGGATAAAAAAAGAAAGAACTAAGAACATGAAATTGAGGCAAAAACAATCATCCAGAATTCAAGCTCAGAGTCCAAAGAAAAAAAACCTTGAAAACGAGTAAAAAATACCTACGTAAAGTGCTCAATACACTAAGTATTGCAAACTTAATATAAACATAAAGAGCCAGGTAAACCTACCTAGGTTTCACCTACATGGATCATCAGGGTATACTGGCCAAAGAGGTAAAAAATGGGGAACAGAATATATAGCTTAAACCAAAAACAACCATGACCATGTGACTAAAAAAAAAATAAAATAAAAAAAAAATAAAACAAATAAAACAGTAAACACTCAACAATGGGGGGAAATGTTCTAGGAAACACTGGTTATTAGAATAGTTTTATTTTTCATTATTGAATAACAATAATGAAAAATAAAACTATTCTAATAACCAGCGTTTCCTATGCCTTCACCTACTAATATATATATATATATATATATATATATATATATATATATATATATATATAAAACTGTTTTTCTTTTATGCTACATAAGCAGTCATGGCTTTTCACAGATTCCATTTACTGTTTGTTATCTGTGAATTGTCATGCATTCTTGGAAAAGATAATGGAATAGTTTTCTGTTGCCTTCACCACAGTTTTGAATTCAGCGTTTTCCTTCTCTTAGACTAATTTCCACCCAAAACTAGAAAGCTATTTAATCCATAGCTGGTGGAAGAATAGATAGATTCATGGCTTTCCCAAGATTATTTGTGTGAAAGTGAACACAATGGACTAACCTAGAAGTAGAACTTGACTTGCTGACTTACATATACTACCTTTGATAGTACGGGTTACATAAAAATAATTAGTTTGTAGATAAAATTATTATAAATAAAGTGGAAACTACTTATCAAAGATGCATATATCTCAGGTTGTAGTAGTGGAGATGATATTGTTTTAAGATTAAATATCTCTTATTTACAGTCAGACTAAAGATCCTCATCTTTGTTGTTATTATCACAATGTTTTGGCCTTTGTGCCTTTTGGCCTTCTTTATGTGAAGTGAAGAAAGATAAAAAATGGGGAAGAGTATTGCTTTAATTTACCGTCTCCCCTACCAACAATTAATTTTGGAGAAAACAAAAGAGAGAAACTGAAAACTAGAGAAGCTGTCGGGGAGGGAATATTTATTAGGTGAAGAAAGGAAATATGTTGTATTATAGGTAGGTGAGTGGTAGCATAAAAAGAATATGGTATATCAATTGTATTTGATTTTATTTTTTGTTTCTTAATTATTTCAACTCAGACAAGGTGATAAAGACACTAGAATGTAAGGAGTTACAGGGAACAAAGGAGAATGAGAAAACTTTAGTGAGGAGAAAAAGGACAATAAAAGAACAGAGTTTAGGAAGAGAGAAGATGCTGATTGGTGTTGCATTTAAATTTTTGACTGGGAAGAAAGAAATCAGAAAGATGTTCCATAGGTGAGAAGTCTGAGAAAAGAAACTATTAACTGATTAATGTCTGTTTGATTGAAATCTTAACTATAATTTGTTTTGTTTTCTCCTTTTCAGATGCAGTTTTCACATCAAATTTTATCAGTTACTGAAGAAACTTTGCTCCACAAACGATTTGTTATGGCAGCCATCCATCCAGCCAACAATGTTGCACAAAAGCATATTCTTCTGTCTTGTCTTGCTGATTACATTGGATACAATGAGGTGAAGCATTTTAACTTTTTTTTTTTCTCTCTCTATAATTTTTCTGCTTTCAAACACTTCTACTCTCATTATTATGACAGTTTCAAATAAAACTTTGTTTTGCCTATTGAAAAACATTTATCGATTGTTTTCATCTTGTAAAATATTAAAAACTTTCTCTGAGATAAGTTTGAATAATTAAATATCTTTCTAAGTGTTAATGCTAATTATTGCTGACTGCCGTTGCCTTGATAGATCTTTTGGCCAATATTTTGGTGGGGTTCAGGTAAATATAAACAAGTCTACTATTCATTCATATTTTGAATTCTGCTGCCATATTTGGTCTGGTACTCCTGCTATTCATCTCGAGGTTCTTGACAAAGTCCAAAGAAGGCTCTGCAATGGAATCAATCCTGACTTGGCATTTTGACTTTAGTCACTTTCTCACCAATGTGGCATGGCTTCCTTTTGTCTTTTTTTACAAATATTTTCATGGCCACTTCTCTGACAAGCTTTTTTTATCTGGAGCCCCGATTAAATGAATTTAAGTGTGCTACTAGATTGGCATCTAGGTCCCATCCATTTATTGTTGAAATAGCTAACTTCTACTCCAACAGTTTCTTTTCTCACACTTTTGTTTACTTGCTTCCCTGATAACTACAATCTTCAAAAATTTTAATGCAACGTCAATCGCTATATTCTGTCTTCTTGAATCCAATTCATCTTTTGTCCTTTCCTCAGTCCTCCCTATCTTTTCTCTCATTTTCACTCCTTGTAACTCCCTGTGTACTAGAGGCATTTCCACATTGCTTGGAGTAAAGTGATTGAAAAAAAAAATGAACTTGAATCATTAAGAAATGAAGAGAGAGTATCTTATAAAAGGAATATGATAAATTGCATAAATTGACGGTTGTAATTAGATGAAGTAGGGAACATACTTGTTAGGCCTAGTAGCAATTATTCATGTTTACTGGATTCAAAGTATTGAGCTGTTGTATTCTGTTGTAACAGAATTGGATATAGCATATGAAAATTATGAACATAATTGATGGTGAGAATGGTAATAACCTGGATGACCCCAAAGTAGTGCAGAGGTCAAATTTAAAATTACTTGGAGTTATTCAGTGTTATGATGTTTTTCTAAGCGTAGCTTAGATGCAGCCCAAGGTTGGATGTATGAGGTACCCAGTGAGGATCGAACTCACTATTCAGTTGTAATTGATGTAGTGAGACAAGCTTGCTAACCATTACACCATGGTCAAAGTGCCCAATCAGCAGTGTTACCAAGTGCTCGTTAAAAAACAATGCTGGACAGTTTATAACCAGAATTCTTAACTCTGTTGGACAAGCTATAACTGTTTGATATATGAACTGTCACAATGTTCATAAAAAATGATAGAGAGATAGATGAGCATCAAGAAGATAATGAAAAGAAAACTTTAAAGATCCAGGCATCAGTGAATTATTATCTGCAAAGATATCAGAAATTAAAAATTCTTAAAATCCAAAGTGTGCTGTTGGTTGCTGAAGAGACTCTTGTGAAATGGTAAACAACTCTTTTATCTGTTTTAAAAAATTGTCAAGATTGGCAGCTTCTCTTGCCTGAATATTTAGTTTTATGTATGCTTTGCAGTGTATTTGCAGATAGATCCAATTGACAGAGAAGCTTATTTAAAACCATTGAAAGAATTCTACACCGGACAGTTATGGCTGCTCAATAAATCTGTCTATGGATTAGGCTACAAGGTGAAAGCATTGGTATATGAGGTTTAAGCAGATATTATTAGTAAAACCGTCTATGGATTAGATAACAAGGCTAAAGTAGGGTACATTAGGCTTAAGCAGCTGTTAGAGGCTGAATGAAGATATCAAAGTTGGACTGTCACATTTTCTGTAAACACGAATGGTTTAGATCTATTCATGTAAATGATATTTTAAAATAAGTCCACAGTTGTTGATTATACACCCTTGTGGAAATTAATTGAAACAAAATTAATAATTCTGTTATTATTTACTTTTTTTTTTTTTGTATTTTTTCAATGAAACATGATCCAGTGTATATGTTAGTGCTTCGTATGTCTATTCCACAAAGTTTTTCCTTACAGATTGACCAAAGATTCTTGATTGAATTTAAATCAGGAGAGTTTCTGAGCCAGTCTATAATACTTTGATTTCCTCACTGGTAAGGCTGGCCAGTGTGTTCATGCAGCATTACAGTTTTTGTACGCTTCCTTGGAGTATCATCCATTGCAGACAATGGCTGTAGGACAACTAATCGACAGTCGAGACAATAGTGTCTGGGCATGATGAAAATCTGATGCAATCACGGATGACACAATATTTTTCAAGGCCAAACAAATTTTGTCATACACCCCAAAAATAAATACATATTACTGCACATCACTGTAAATGACTTAATCTGAGGAAAACTAGAAATCGATTACACCCTGTCACTGCAGGGGTTCTAAAACTGACTGTATGATGAAAGAAAGGAAACTAAAGTGGTTGTTTCAATTAATTTGCACAAGGGTGTATCATGGAGAACTTTTTCATTGGCTGTTTCAATATTGAAACTTAAATTTTTTTGATTTGAAAATTCAATAAATAATATAAGACTAGCAAATCCAAATAAATATGTCTGTTCTTTGTGAAATGATTGGGAAAAGAGATATCCCTGCAATATCCTGGAGTTGGTCTATCAACTTGCTGGTGTTTTAATTAATGAAGGTGCAGCAATAAGTGTTCTCCTAAGAGCAATAACAAACTTCAAGAAAATGCTAAAAGCATTTTAATAAACAAAATGGAGATAATTGAAGAAAATATTGTAACAAATAAATAGTGTAAAGACTTTATTAAAGAGTGAAATCTTTAAAAGATCAATTTTATATAATTAACTATACAAATAAATTATAAATATGATTCTTATATTCAGTAAAACTTTAAAAATTATTATGCATATCATTTTTACAAGCTGCAGAAATTAAAATAATCTCAAAACAACTGAAAAACAAATTTCCTACTTTTTATTTGACTACATTTATGAAAGCAATTTAAATGAAACCCTGAAAATGATGATTTTTATCTTATTTTATTTAATCAATGAGAGCAAATATTATTGCTATTAAAAAGAATAGTTTATATTTGTAAATGACAACGTAAATATCTGTAATTATTTGTTTAGGAAATGATCATCATATTGAAGAAAGTAAAATATTCCTTTTATGAAAGCTAATAAATTAATATTTTCTCTCATGCATATGAAGTAAACTTTAAAAATATTTAACTGAATGTCACAGTTGATCAAATTTTTCTCACCTGCTTGTTGATGATGATGATGATGATAATCTTGTTATTGTGAGATAAACTTTATGGAAAATAATAAGCTAGGAAGTTAAATGACTAATACATTGCTCTCACTATAAACATTTATTATATTTAAATTCAATGACTTTTTCTTTTACATTGCTTAAGGAAATGGTGAGTTTAGCCATTACCATGTAGGAAACGTTCAGCATTTATTGATCGAAATGTTACTGTCGGTCGGAATTTATAAAATCTTTTTCTTAAAACTATTTTGCAGAAAATTAATCTTTTCAACTCCACTAGCTATAATCATTCATTCCAGTATTAATAGGAGTTTCCTTCCAAACCTTTTCTTTTTCATAATGTGGAAAGTTAGTTTAATTATTTTCTTAATTTCTATTCTACTTACATCTGCTACTCATTTTGTTGTTGCTGCTGCTGTTGAAAGTATTCAGTTGATGTGGTTTCTGTGATTTGGTAAAGTTCTTTGTAATCTTATAGTGCACCAGATTAAAGAGTATTTCAAAACCTACAGGATTCATTCACCTGATGTCATTTTTAATCATTTGTCCAAGAAAGGTCTTTGTAGTTTTGTGTGAAATTTGAGAATTTGAATATATTTTCTTTTGGTAAATATGAGAGGTGCTGAAAAGTTCATGGTCCAACAAAGAAACCCCCTTTCAAAAAACAAAATCTTATGTTTGGTTACTGTGCTAGATTTTGGGAAATGGGTTATGTCTCAAACTTATAAATAATATATGATTTTCTTTATAATTGTCCATGTTAATTATGTCTTGTTTGTAGACAAAACAGTCTAAGCAGTTTCCATCTGTGAATCCCGTGCCTATTGTGGCTATCAAACAACTTGCAGATCTTAAACCAACAGCATTTGATGATATTCCTATTCAACTGAAAAAGACACTCATTCTTAACAAATGCCTTCCTGTTTCAAAAGATGCTGGTATGTCATCTTTACATTTATTCTTCTTTATCATTAATTTTGTTTCTATAAAACTGTCTTAAAACAAGCGTTGATTTTTTTTTTTTTTTTTTTTTTGGAGCAATGGTATTCTGATTTATCGTTCCAAATTTAGAGAAAATATTGCGTCATTGTAATTGAATTAATTCAGAAAACTCTTTAGATTTAAGACTTTAATTCTAATGCATTAAAAATTGATAAAATATTTTCCTTTTGTTTTGCTATGTACATTTGGGACATGGGTCATGGCTCTCTACAACTTCCTTTTCTTTTTTAAGCTTTTAGCAATATTTGTCTTTCATTATCCCTCCCACTTCAACACTACATTTTAGTAAAATTACCCTAGTTTCTTAATATCTAAAATGAATACAATCAATATACTAAGTAAGTTCACTATACTTTATTTTAATTGCTTTAAAAATATATTGACAATTTTCAGTCGGTCCATGAATATTGATTTCATCAGAATTGTTGCTTCCAAATAATTAAGAAAATATTTTTATTGTGTCTTTATAAAAAAAAAAATCAAAAAACCTAAAATGGAATGTATTCTTGCAATTTTTCACAATTTGAATGGAGGGAAACCTTTTTCTGTTTCCAAAATTATTTACATAATTGCTGCATATAAATTCTTTTTTTTTTCACTATCAGTTGCATCATTTATTTCTATTCATGCCTTTTCCCAGATTATCTCTGTTTAAATTTGAATTTGGCTCACCAATTACATTTTCTGTGTGCTCTAACTTCTTGGACTCCCTTGCTATTCTTTAGAAATAATTAATAAAATATCCCTTTTTTTTCCCCCCTGGAAATAACAGTTTTGATTCTAAATTAGCCTACAGTGATCTCTATTCATCTTATGTTTGTCATTAAATTAAGTTACCTTTTAAATTTTATTTTCAACCGTCTGAATTCAGCCATGAGGCTGTATATAAACAAACAATAACTGGCTTTATAGTTATAGTAATAGGTTCATCAAACAATAAGTTATAGTAATAGGTTCATCAAACAATAAGTTATAGTAATAGGTTCATCAAGCAATAAGTTATAGTAATAGGTTCATCAAACAATACGTTATAGTAATAGGTTCATCAAGCAATAAGTTATAGTAATAGGTTCATCAAACAATACGTTATAGTAATAGGTTCATCAAGCAATAAGTTATAGTAATAGCTTCATCAAGCAATAAGTTATAGTAATAGGTTCATCAAACAATAAGTTCCTTAGTCCATAGATGTGTGTAACATTTCTTTTTCTAAGGACTTTTTTTCACTATTTACATTATTCGGACTATTGTCCTCATCTTTGTCACCATATTTATTACAATGTTTCGGTCATTGTACGCTCTGACCTTCTTCTGGTGGTTGGAATGTTGAACTGGGGTAGACTGTTCTAGTTCCATGTGCCATGTTTAATGGATGTCAGTTATCAGTTATCTACTGTTAATTCCCCTCTCCAAGTTCTCCACTGCTTTAAACGAGTATAGAACTTACACTCTTTGGGTCCTGTCACTGGATCTAACCAACGCCTTTATCCACTGTGACATGTGTCCTTGAAGACATCCGTCTATAAATTTCTGGGTATTATAGACCTAATGTCTTCAGCAATCATTTATTTACCAGAGCTCATAATGCGATTTTTGTTGTTATTATTGCTTTTCTCTGGCAATCCTTATTACTGGTTCCCATATTGTATTCATTTCTATTCTTGGTTGGCTCAGGAGATTTTTGTGTCATAGCATATGTGCTGATTTCTTAAGTTTATGAATTTTCCAATGGTGTTCTTTGTCTATGGTCTCAACCTGATCCCACAAAGGGCAGTGATCTCCCTTTTCTCTCCATATGTGGTCAGCCATGCCTGATTTTTCCACTTCCCCTCGTGTTACAGCTTTCTGGTGTTCTTGAAGCCTTACCTTAAGTGGGGGCGGCCTGTCTCCCCTTTATATTTCTTTGCGCAGATGCACGGGATGGCGTACACACAGTCTTTAGTCATGTTCTCCTCTATGGGGGGGTCTTACTCGGGAGAGAGATACCTGCGAAGTGTTGTCCAGCTTTTGAAGGTTGCTCTGATGTTATATGGACCACAGATTCTTTGTATTTTCTCTGATAACCCCTTCACATAAGGCAGGCAGACTGTTTTCTGAGTTTTTTTTTTTAAAAAAGATACTGCCAGATTCTTATAGAGATTCTAAAAATTGACATCATGTGCTATAATCGTAAACATTTGCAAGTCACATAACGCTGTGTGTTCATACATGAAGATGTGTGCATTTCAGATAATTCTGTCTTGTTGAACAATCTGGAGTCTATTAAAAAGATGGCACTATGCACTGATGATGCTGAACCCACATTGGCCCTCTTCTGCGCCTTATTTCATTTTTACTGCAGACATCACATCTCAGACCTTGGAACAAAAATCCAAAAGTAAGTTGTTAAATTTCAATTGCAGTTTATTTTGAACCGATTTTGTTATTTTCATCATAGTATTTCATTGAAATCATTTTAAATGTTAAGACAGTGATCTTGATTGTAAAAAATTTAGTTTTTATAGACAATAAAAATATATAAGGATTAAAGATAGAATTGTTATTTTACTTTTTATATAATAAATATACCATGTGAATTTTAGCTTATAACTTGTTATTATTCTCTTATAAACAAATTCATACATGTTTAATATATAAAAAAGATTTAATACATTTATTATCCTCATATATATAATATACACAAATTCATGTTTACAGGAAAAAGAAATTTGAATTTCACATCTGTGAAATTTCTTTTAATGATAGAAAATTGAAAGAAGCAATATATCTCATCATGTTGCAGAGATAAGTTAGGTCTGTGTAGACTTCTGTGTTCAGCAAGGAGCGAAATGGGAATATTTCTATGTGTTTATATGAAATTCCCTTTGTTATATAGATAGTGAGAATGGTATTGTATTTGGTGAAACTCACTGTTGGGAGTAAGCTAAGTTTGTTGTATTAGCCACCATATCTTTTCTGTTTGTCAGGGTTAGAAAGAGACCTCTTTTTTATAAATTTTAAGTTGTATTTTTTTAGCTGTATTTTTTTTTTTTAACCGAGTTCACCCTAAGCAAGGCAGTAAAGCCACTAACTTACTAGGGGGTTACTGGGTGTGAAAAATAGAAAGAAAAGCATTACTAAGGAGCAAAACCAAAAGCAGAGTAATCAGGAGGACAGTAGATAGCAACTGACATTGCATTTAAATTTTTGAGGATTAAAGTTGTGTGGAATGCATGGAGCTGAAAGGGAGTTCCACAAGTGAGAAGTGCGAGAAAAGAAACTGTTACATCTAGCCAACTCAATGGTAAATTGATGAGACCTCAATGCCAGTCTAGTACTGAGCTTAAATTCATAAAGATTATGTTTCATAGTGAAGAGCTCATCTGAACAATTACGATGAAAGTATTTATAGAAAAGTCACATAGATTCTGGAGAGAAAAATTGACTAGAACGACACAGTGAACCAACTTTCTTAGCAGCAGACCTAACAATGGATTCAATATAGTCTTTCCACTTCATGCACGCTGAGAATGTTAGCCTGAGAAGGCACAATGAATCACTTTTATGGAGGTTAGCATCAGCCATGCTGATGGAAGGTAGAGAGGGGTCTGTCAGATGATTAATGGAGCACAATTTAGTTTTGGAGGCATTAAAATTAACAAGCCATCTATTGCTCCAGTTAACAACAGACTGAAGGTAGTTTTGAACATCAGCTGTCAATATGACCTTATTGAATTGATCAGATTTACTATGAAGACAGGAGTAAATGTTTTTGTCATCAGTGTAGATGCCAAGTTGAAAGCAGATGCCATTGGGAAGGTCATTAATGAAAATTAAGAATAAAGTGGGACCAAAGATGAAGCATTGGGAGACACCTGCATTAGTATGAAAGGATCTAGAAGAGTGACTGTTCAACATAACTTTCATTTCACGATTTGATATGAAAAACTGGATCAGTACAAAAATTTGTCTCAAGACACCGTAACTTTTCAGCTTGTGGAGAAGACCTTGTATGCCAAATCCTGTCGAAAGCCTTCGAGATGTCCAAAGCTACAGCCCAGGCTTTACCATTCTTATCGAGATCTTTCCCCAATTATTATCAGTACACTATATTGCTTATCTGAAAAAGTAAGATGCTTAACCAATTCAGCATTGATTAGGGCCTCTAGGAGCTTCCTAAAAAGAGGCAAATGCTTAATAGGCTGATAGTTGGAAGGGTCAATAATATAGCAATACAGAGGGTCGATAATATAGCAATATGGGAGGGTTGATAATATAGCAATATAGAAGGGTTGATAATGTAGCAATATGGGAGAGTCGATAATATAGCAATATGGAAGGGTTGATAATATAACAATATAGAAGGGTCGATAATATAGCAATATGGGAGGGTCGATAATATATTAATATGGGATGGTCGATAATATAGCAATATAGAAGCAACACATGAATGAGTTCACTTATCTGTACAACTCTTGGAATAAATAAAGATTTTTCTTGTTTTTACTTTTTGAACAAAATTCTTATAAATAGATTTTTATTTACAGACATGAATCTGTAATACGATGTATTATAGATTCATGTCTATAAAAAAAAAAAAATCTTTTGACAGCCTTTTGCTGCAGCTGGTCACGAGCAACCCTAAATTCATTCCAAGTACTTTGGATTTCTTGGTACGGATTGATAAAGAAGTACCTGACAGGTGAGCTTCTACAATATCCTCTCTTTTTCCTGATTAAATAAAATTTGAATGTTATTATTTATTTTATTTTAAAGGGCAATAGATCAATAATGGCATCATTAAAGGCATTGACATTTGATTTGAATATTTAAAGACTGGTTGCAGAAAAGGAAATAATCTCTGGGAGATGGTTTCACTTCTGGTTGGTTGGTTGCAGGAGAGTCTTAATGGCAACAGTGACGCTTAGTGTCTTGAATGTTTGAGCAAAAGAAACCCCGACATTTTATATTTGAATACATTTAAAATGTATTGAACTTAAAAGTATTATTGCTTTTACTACTAAGACTTCTATAGGTAGTCAAGAAAAGCCTGTAGACTAAACAGGAATATAAAGTCAGTAGGAGTTGATATAAGAACTCTGTCCATGACTTTTTTGTTGAAACACACAATCACTGAAGTTAAGCAATGTCAAGCCTGGTCAATGCCTAGATGAGTGACGGAATACTAAGTGCTGTAAGATTGTATGTGTGGGTGGCGTAATGGATAATGGCTCAAAATTTTAAATCAGAGAGCCGAATTCCAATTCCAATTGGGTTTGTTACCTTGAAAAGATCTAAATCCACCTCTTCTCAATCCCCACCTATGATTTGTATCACTAAACCGTTATTACCTCCAAAAAATATTCTTACAATCTAAAAATATTTCTGGCTTTAAATAACCTGCAAAATGGTTGATAATCCATAAAAATTAATCAGTCAAGTAATGGAACATTGTCAGTGACATTAATAACCAAGATAGTCTAACAATTGCTACATTATGTAGAAGGCTTCCTTTTTTTAAACTTCTAAATTTTTAGAATTTGACAGCAGAAACAATTATTTTGAAAGTCTGATATAAGATAAAAAATAAAAGTCCTACTTTTTGTTTTGGTGTTGATAGATATAATAATTGGAAAATTAATGAATGTCTATTAATATTGTATGAATATCTTTTATATGCTGTTGAATTGTTCCTAAAGATATGGCTAGAATTATTTAAAGTACTGACTTTGCAATAAATTTAAATGTCATTTTTGTTATTTCATTATTATTGTAGGAGAATAAATACTTCATATTGCCATGAGATTTGTAAAAATAATAAACTAATAACTAATTACCAGTATTGTGTCAATTGTGGGTACTGAAATGTTCTGCTACCGCCAGAAAAGCTTCTCTTTAGATGTTACTAATTGCTATTACTTTTATTCATTTCTATTTCATTGGTGCTTTTCATTTTAGTACACTTTAATTCTAGTAGTGTTTTCTTGTGTCAGTTTTATACTAAACTCCAGATAATATCAACTGAAGAGACAAATAATATTAAAAGATCTAAATTGTCATGTTTCTGCATGTCAACTGCATGACATACAACACACTGTCAGATTTTATTATGTAAATAAAATTGGTATTAACCAACCAATGTTATTAAAATTTTCAGTATATGCTTATATGATAAAAAGTGTCTGACATATTTTTTTTATTAAATGTTGACATATATTCTGGCACTTCTATTTCCATCATCAACCAAGTATTTACATTGATTTAATTTTTAAGTTTGAATTCAAAAGTACAATACAGATTTTTGATGGACAATAACTCAAAATTCTTAGAGAAGTAAAAAAGAGAGGGAGTTTGTATAAGAAATGATTGTTATAATTTTATAAATTATTTTGCATCCTCTAATCTATCATATATAATCTAATTTATTTAAATAAGGTTTAGTGTTGCAGCTCAGACCAGATGCCAGGTTCATTCTCAGGATACAGCTTCTTCCAGTCAAACGCTTGTGGTTTAAAAATAACTTTTTGGCCAGATTGTCACCCATGAAATAAAACCATGAGACTATTGTCGTAGTCGTAGGCAAATTTAATTCTGGTCTTAACCTACTACTGTAGTTGAGTGAGTCAGACATAAACAGTCTAATGAGCATGTTTTCCTTTCATGTTGCTGTGAGATCACAATACAGCAATATTTAGGGTTTGCAACATATACAAAAGAATCAACAAATAAATCAAATAAACAATTTCAACAAAACAGGGAAATAAAATAAAGAAATATAAGTTCAGTGGGTGTCACTTGAGAAAGAAAAAGTGTTTGTTTGTTCAAAGAAAGTGTATGCCCAAAAGCAAAAATAACTTTATGTCCATTTGATGATATCATGATAACGATTGTTTTCTTTTTCTTTCTTTTTTCCAAATATGTATGCATGTAATAAGGTGTGCATCATACATCAGTTGTCTCTGCAGTGTTCTTATCTTCTTAAACTAATGAACTTTTTTTTTTTTTTTAACTGATGCCAATATTTCAGACATTTTCTTAATGTCCATTCAATCTCATTGTAGTCTTCCTTCACTTCCATCTTGGACCCATTACATTAAAAATTTAAAACAAAGCCTGTTGATTTTGAGAAATCAACATACTCCTCAGACAAACTTTGTCTGATATTTTTTTTTATTTTAATACTTTCTTTATTCAGCTTCTTTTCTTTTTTCACACTCTCTTCATTCTTAAACCTAACAACAACAAAAAAAAATTCCTAATATCTCCCAAATTACCACTTCTCCCCACTTTGGTATTAATCCTCTTTTTCTCCTCCACCCAGCTATGGGTTAAATAGCAGGATAGACTGGGTTCTATAGCGTTGGGTGTCTAGGAGAAAGTAACTCTGAATTCAAAATTATATATAGCCTTGGCTAGGCATATACTATACAGATAAAGGCTTGTTCACATTGGCTCAATGATCCCATCTACAGTCAAGTGATGACCATTTCTCTCTCTTCTCCTTATCATTTGTTTTTTTCTCTCACATGGCCTAGAAATATGCAAAAACACTCTTAGCTACTTTAATATTTTCACACATACATAAACGGGAATCCACTGATATTTTATCCCTATCAGTTTGCACTAATATTTTTCAGTCTATTTCTCTGTGTTACTGCTCTCTCCAACAGAAGCACAGTGGTTTTATCCTCTGGGTTTTTACGTACCCTCCAAAACCTATCGATTATGTCAGGCAGCAGATCTACTATCTTGTTCTCCTCTGAGTCACTGTCACTTGGAAGTGCTACTAATGTAGCCTTTTCACATCAATCAATTCCTACCTTCTGGAATGTTCCATTCATCAACCTTTGCACTATGTAGATCAACACTGTGTGCCTTTGTAATTGCACCTGTAAGCTTATCCTTGATTTTATATGAGACTAGGCATTGATATAATATGGCTTCCACCTTTTATCTAAATTTTTACCTTCTCTGGTGATTCTTTAAAGTATACTGGTTCTTCTATTTCAAAGCGAATTTCCTTACTCTTATTTTCCGCATATTCTTGTTGCTTTTTCTTAGATATATATTCTTATTCTTTAGATATGTTCTTTTTCATTTTAACAAAAGCTTTATGCTGTTCCTGGAAAGCGGTTTGTTGATGTCCATCTCCACAGTAAGGTTGTTGAGGTTGTAAAATATTATATACAGGTAACATTACATCTCTATTATACGAGGGTTATTCAATAAATAAGGTGAATTTTTCAGTATAAGGACTTCTAATACAGATAGAAGCTTACTTTTTTTGTCTTTTTTTTTTCAACGTAGTCTCCCAGCACTGTCACACACTTTTCCCATCTGTGCACAAGCTTCCGTATTCCCTCAGCGTAAAAATCTTTGGACTGATGTCTCAGCCAGTCACTCACAACACTTTTGACTTCATCGTCACTTTTAAACTTTGTGCCTCTTGTGAATGCTTTCAAGGGACCAAACAGGTGAAAGTCTGAAGGTGCAAGGTCTGGGCTGTAAGGGGGATGAGGGAGCAGTTCCCAGCCCAGCTCGTTGATGGTCTGCACCGTTTGGGCTGCTGTGTGAGGCCTTGCATTGTCATGATGCAAGATGACTCCTTCTGACTGATGACCCCTGCATTTGTCCCAACAGATAAGCTCAAAGTCCTTGCAATGTCATCCACTGTCACCCTTCTGTCAGACTGAATGAGGTCATTGACTGATTTGATCACCTCAGGAGACCTCACTTCTGTAGGCCTCCCAGGCCTGTCTTCATCCTCAACACTGCTTTGTCCTTCTTTAAACAATTTAGCCCACTTGTAGACATTTTTTTGGCTGAAACATGTGGCACCATACACAGTTGACATTCTCCTATGAATTTCAACTGGTTTGCACCCTTCAGCAATCAAAAACTTGATAACTGACCGCTGTTCAATCCTGGAGCATGCTTCTTGGTCGGCCATCTTTGTTAATTGCCAAAACTCTGAAAGTTTTTTTTTAATCTGCAAAAGAAATTAAATCCATGTGAAAAAGAAGTAAAACAAAAAAAAATAAAAAAGAGTAAGCTTCTATCTGTATTAGAAGTCCTTATACCGAAAAATTCACCTTATTTATTGAATGACCCTCATATATCAATTTAAAAGGTGAAAAATTTGTTTTCTCATTTTTGTTGAATCTGATCGCTGCTTGTGTCTGATTCAAATGCACATCCTAGGATCATTCATTATCAGCTACTCTTTTTGCTAATATATTTGTGCATCATGCAATGAAGGTTCTCCACTTTACTATTATTTTGATGATGGTAAAATGAAGTAGTAATCTGATCAATCCTTAGCTTTTCCAGTGTTCTTTCATAATATGATTTATGTTTTTAGTGCTGTTATCTGAAACGATCTTCAATGGAGCACCAAAACAAGAAAAAATTTCATCTATCAATGAGCGATGACTTCACCTTTTTTTATTAGGAACAGCAAATGCTATATAAATCATTTAGTGATTTCCTGATAATTAACTGCAATCTTAGCAAAAGGGTTTGGGGTCAGGTCAATTTCCTGCATCTTAGGATTGACTTTTTGAAGATTTCTAGACCGACATGGATTGCCAGCGTCCTTATGCATTGCAAGCCGAAATTACTTACTCCTCATAGCTCTCAAACTTTTCTATTCCTACATGTCCATTTTCATCATGGTACTATCATATAATCTTCATACGAAAATGATTTGGGAAATATAATCATATGATAGGTTTGTTATCTGGATTTGCTCAAAAGTAAAGTATATCATCCAACAGAACATATTTATTCCCTTCCTTAACACTCACATTATCTGTTTTAATGCACAATGTTTCAGTTCCTTAATTTCCTTCATCATCTCTAAAAGCTTAAAATCCTTATCTACTTGTAGGTTGGGGGGATTTTGATAGATCTGCACACACAATATGCTAAATTATCTACCTTACAATCATATCTTTCTGAAATAAGAGCTCAGAGCTGAATCTTATTTTGTATTGACTTCAAAAAGTACTGAAGAGGTTTGTGGTCTGCAAATATTGTAAATCTCACATTATGAAAGTAGTGATCTAATTTTTGTAATGTGTAAGCAATACAAACACTTCCTTTTCTATAGTCGACCATCAAGATTGTGTATTATGGGATATTTACTCTCACCATACGAGTAGTGGTAGTGGAATTTTAGACTTGCATTCAGGAAGAGAAAAAAAGGAAAAATAAACAGAATACAATACAGAAAAAATATGGTAAATTGTATGTTAATTTCATACAATTTTATTTATGTATTTGTGTGTATTGACATATGTATTTTTTACCTTACAATTGTGTGGCAGACGTGATGAGGCAGAACCTGGGACGAGCACAACTGGTTGCGACTTGCCTTGTCCCCGCCAAAAAAGAGCCCGTATTTGCTTAGTATGTAAAGCTACTGCAGTTGAAATGAAGGAGAAAAAAAAAACCACTTACCGCTCTGCCGTAATCCGTCCTCGGCCAGATAATGTAAAAGAATAAGGGGGGACTTGCATTGCATTTTTATGCAATGAAGATGCAATGCATTTTGGGACAGGGACGCAATGAATTATGGGATGGCATGAAGATGCAAGGGATTATGGGTATATGGACAAATATAAAAGCAACTAATTCTTCCCAGTGCGGGGTTCTTGGAGTGACGTTCACGGTTGGCGACTGGAAAAGTCTGTTAGTTTGATTTTGAGACAGAACTCAAGAAGGAATGACTCATGGTTGGAATACTAGTTGGGAGAGCTTGAATTTACTCGCTGGTTGCTGTTTTCTTTTTATTTCTCAACAAATTGTGTTAATGTACATGTCATAAAAGGGAGCAATTTACTCCGTAATATTACAAGTCATACACGGAGAGAAGTCATCATCCTGATGGTTCTTGGGTGAAGAGATTGAATCTAACATCTTTTGGTGGGATGTTTGTATTTCCGGGAGGAACAGTTTTTGTTGCATCAAGGAGATATTTTTTTTATTTTTTAAAAATTTATTTTAAACAATGTTTAAATATTATTTTTTTATTTTATTTATTATTATTTTTATTATTATTATTTCATTTATTTGTAACAATAATATCTTGACAGTATCACTTAATCAGTGAGACGGAAAATAAAGAGGCTTTTCTATGTCATTCCTTACTACCTTGTCAAACTGTGTCCGCAACATGCACTCACCAATAACTAAATTTGAAGCACCTGTATAGATATTATTTGGTTTATTCAGTTAAGTGGACATAGACACTGAAGTAATTTTATCTTTTAAAAGACCAAGTGCTCGCTGACAACTATCCACACTATGGCATTCTTTTGAGTTAACTCAATTAGTGGGTCTATCAGAGTAGAAAATTTTGTGACAACGCACCTATTATATGAACACATGCTGATAAATCTACATGCTTGTTTCATTGTTTTGTGGACAACTAATGATTTTATTGGTGTTACTTTCTCCTTATCAGGGTTAATGCCTTTCCTACTTACAGTAAAGCCTAAGTAATGTATTCCCTTCATGAAAAATTCACATTTTGCTAGCTTTAGCGTTAAATGAGGCTTTTTTTCTCACAGAGAATATTAAGATATCATCAATATAAGTGGCTGCATACTTTTCCATCCCATCTAAAACAACAGACATCAATTCTTTGAAACTACTTGGCCTGTTTGTTAGTCCAAAAGGAATGCAATTAAAATGAAAAAGTCCCCTAAGGGAACAAAAAGCTGTTTTCTCCTTATCTCGTTCATCTATTTTCACTGGCCAATAACCAGACTTCAAAGCTAATTTCGAAAAATACTTAGTGCTACCTGAAGTTGTTAATATATCATCAATAACTGGTAGCATTACTCTGAGTTATCTTATTTAATGGACAATAGTCAATGTAAAAACGTATTGTTTTATCCTTTTCTGGATTGAAAATGGGAAAAGACAAGGGGCTTGATGGTTTTTCTATCACTTTAGCATCTAACATTTCATCAATGGCTTTATTTACATGACCTTGGAGCTTCAAAGGAGTATGATATATGTTCTTCTTAATTGGATGGTGGTTACCAATATCAATTCTCATTTTCACCATATCAGTTCTACCGAGATCTTTATCTGTAGCCACAAATAAATCCTTTCTTTCTTTGTGCTGTGTCCTTTTAGGATGTTGGCGATCATGACTCTCCACCTCCCTCTATCCCTTACAGCTCTCAACAAGTTCCTTCCCTCCCCCAAACCACATTCTGTCATCCACTTAAGTCTGCTAGGTATGCCATGTGTTGTTTTTCTTTGTTTCTCTTTCCCTCTATTCGACCCATGAGTATCAGATATTCCAGGCCCTCCTTCCTCATTATGTATCCCAGGAACTTCAGCTTCCTCTTCCTGATTTTAAGTATAAGCCTCCTCCTTGTTTGCATCCTCTCTAAGACCTCATCATTGCTCACACACTCGGTCCATGATATTCTTAGCATCCTTCTGTAGAACTACATCTCCGTCACTTTGAGTCTCTTCTTCATCTTTGAGGAAATTGTCCAGCATTTGCTGCAGTAAAGAAGGACAGATGTCACGTACTGCTCAGTATTCTTTTCTTTGTTACCAAAGAAATCCTCCCGTCTTGCAATGCCCTGCCCAGCTTTTGGAATGCATCCTTGGTGATCCCAATACGTCTACGGATCTCAGTGTCACATTTACTGTCCTCTGTCACAACATTTCCCAGATATTTAAACTTCTGCATCTGCTTGATTCTAGTGTTTCCGACTTCAAATCGCATTTCGGGCTCTTCCTCTAACTGATGGCCATACATTCTGTTTTCTTGTAGTTTATGCTTAGTCCCTTCTTCACACTCTCCTTCGCTGCCTTCTGTAGGAGATTTTTGTAATTTCTTTCCCATGTTTGCTATAAGTATCTGTGTATCTTATGTTGTTAAGATTGTGGCTGCCGATAAATCCTTATTTATTTCTAATAATTTTTAGATGGGAGCCCTAAATTCACTGGGTACTACATCATTTATATCCGTATCATTACTATCACTAATGCCACCACTTGACATAGTATTTAGGTTGACAGCTGGCGTGATTCTACTCATCCGTGTTGAAGCCTAATGGTTTGATTAATATTGTTAACAATAAAAATTGGTATCTTCCAATGGTTATCTGTCCATACTAATGCATTCATAACTGAAATATCTGAAAAATTAGTTGCATATCCTGAATCTATCTGTTCTATGCAATGTGGTTGTTCTTTTACTAATTTATACCTAATTCTAACTGTAACTGGTAATATACATACTTATATTTGATATAAAAAAATAATTTTAAATAATTTAAGTAATTCTATTACATTTACTTATTTTAAAAAGAAATATAGTCTATTAGTAATTAAGAGTAAAAATATTTTTAAATTGTAGTTAAATAAAACGTATTCTAACCCAAACACCCCCCCCCAAATCTTTAAGTATACAAGTAAGAAAGAAATGGCCAAAGACTTTTTGCAATTAATAAAAAAAAAACAGACTACATGCATTTAACGGATGTCAGAATTTGTTGAAAAATACACCCCTACCCTCCCTAAACTTAACCTCTTTTTCGAACGTAACTCATAATTGATACAAAAATTGTTAATAAAAATGAACATGCCCCTGTCTGAATGATTGGATTTCTCTGTATCCTTGGAAACAGGAAATTATGAATTTATATGTGTTTAAAACTCAGTAAATTTAAAAAAAAGTTATTCCAATATTCGCTTGAAGATGAAATGGAACTAATGCTTTTAATTTAATTATATAATTAAATTTAAAGTTTTTAGCTTCCATTTTTGAAACATGGTTATTACTGTGTAGCGAAAAAAAACATATTTTAAATCAGTTAATTTATAATACCTAATTCTAACTAAACATAAAGTGGTCATCTGAGGCTTTAATATGGTGTTTAAGGTCATCCATGCTATATACGCTATAAGGAAGTCTTCTTCTAAAGACACGTATGTATCTTTGATGAATAATGCTCCTAAATCATAGTAAATATGTTCACCATTTTCTTGCAACCAGCCACAACATAGAATAATATTTTTGTTCAAATTATGAATTACTTAAAATCTGTGTTTGGCTGCTAGAAAACCGACTTGAAAATGTATAGTTGCATACCCATAAACCTTCAAGTACATGAAAAAGTTTTGAAAAATAGTCTTTTCATCAACGTTGAATTGGTCCCATAAGCAACTGTCTATACAATCAAGTTCAAAAAGACAAATACATTAGATGAATCTACCAAAATTGTATTATAATATGACACAAAGTCTAAGTCTTAGTTAAAAAGATCACAAGAAATTTGCAAATTCTTTATGTAGTCATTTTACATCAAAAAATGAAGATTGTTGAAAAGTATCGATAAAATTGATTTTGTTGTTTTCTGTAAGAAACTTGCATCAAATTCTAATTGATGTTTATACAGTTCCATCTACCTGTACCTGTTGCAACAACTGCATGACATGGTGACAGGACATGTCAAGTTCAACATGCCTGAACAACAACTTCACAGTTACCTGGACATCCTCAAGTTGACTGCTGCTGATTCTCGTATCCAACCACAGGTACAGTTTCTCCTTTTTCATTATTGTTTCTGTTTAATACATTCAAAATATTTCAATGAGACAAGTTCTTAAATTCTCAGAATTTCTTAGATGAAGTATTTTCACGATTCATGTTTTATTAGTTTATCTCTTCTTTCTGTGCAAAGAATAAAAAACTGCTTCAGTGTTTGTGATAAAAAGTAAGAATAGGATGAAAGACAAAGTTATCAATGATGAATTACGAAAATACTTCATATCAGAAATTCATATAAAGACTATTATGTCTACTTCTATTAGGTAGTAAGTAAACAGTATAGTGGAGAAGAATTGAATAAAAAATCTCTATCATCATCATCATCACGAAAGCTTTTTCGACTTGAAGGCACACTGTGATTTCTCATCTTCAGAAAATTTTTAAATATCTCATCAGACTTCTCCAAATCTTCCTGTCATTTTCTAACTCATAAAAGTTCTGCAGGTCTTCCAAGCTCTTCAAAGGTTTTTTTTATTGATAGTTCTTTTAATGTCATTTTTCAATGTGTATAAGGTGGTTGTTCATCCAGTATCTAGGCATGTTATTCTTTCATTTGGTTTTTATGACAGTAAATATTATGGAAATGCTACTATTTCCAGAGTTATTGTGTTATCGAGTTCTGATATTAATATCAGTCATTCTTTGAGTTTGGTTTCTTGGAGACAACATATATCAATGTTATAATTAAGAACAATCTGAGTAAATAATTCCTACTTTTTTTTTTCTTCACAATTTCTCTAAATATTCAATGTCACAATTGATAACATCTTTATATGCAGTTACAGGTGTTTACAAAGTTTTAAATAAAAAGTTGTCAACTTTTAATGGTTGATATCTGGAGAAGTCATTCTCTGTTGAAATACACCTTTTTAAAACATACCACTATAACAAGAATTTAAAATTATTTAGTCACTTGGTCTTTGTAGTCAAATTGGTAAAGGTAGATATGGGGTGTCATTGTTGATTACTTGTTTTTCCAATCTATCTTGCTAGAATGTAAAAAAACAAAAAACAAAAATCACTGAATATTATGAAATAAGTTCGTTTTTCTTTTATTTTTCGCTCATTATTTTGGTTGATGTATTCTTCAGCTTTCCTCAAACTGTTTTACTGAATTTCTGGGATGAAGAGTTATTATTTACATGCAAACTATTACCCTCATCTTTGTTGTTATTATCACAACATTTCAGCCATTGTGCCCTCCAGCCTTCATCAGGTGCTTGTTAACCCAAGCAATCTTCAGGGAATTTTAAACTAAACTCTTTATTTAATTTATGGAGAAAGATTGTTCTATTTCTGCTGATCATGTCTTGGTATATCTTGTCTAGTTCTTATTTAGTACTGGTTATTTATTGCTTGCCCTGCTTCTGTTAAGGTCAAGTATGTCTAGGAATTGGACTTACAAATCTGGAATCACCATGAGCAAAACATTATGATAATAGCAACAAAAATGAGGATAATATTCCACTTGTAAATGATAATTTACATCCTGTCTTGTGAAGTCATTTTCACTTGTGAATGTAATATGGCTCCTTGCAATTCCTACATGGAGCTGGTATGACAACCAAACAACTACATTTTGTGGTATTAAACAAATAATAAAAATTGAATTGTCCCAATTGACTTTTATATTTTCTTTTTCTATTTTTATTTATTTTTACTTTATTTCTTTTCCAGGCCACTGTGAGGTTTTTGCACATGAACATTTTATACTCTCTGATGTATGGCAATATTTCTTGGTTTCTTGCAACTGCTACTCTCTCTGTCTGCAGGAATATATTGCTTCACCATAAAACACATTCCATATTCAATGGTAAAGTTTTAATTTCTTTTTGTATCCCCAAATATTGCTAAACTCTGTCATATTGATTCATGTTTAGTCATTGAAAACACATAATCATCTCTTCTTTTAAGAATACAAACTCTTTGAAATAGTTTGAGTTTAAACTTACTCTTGGTATATATAAACCTTTTTGTCAGTTCAATGATTAACAGTTTAGAAAGTGGGATATATAAAGTGTATTATATCAAGATATAATTAATTAGGTGTGTCTTTAGCATGGTGGTTATTTGTGTGAAAAGTGTGATTGATGTCCAGAGTTCAAATTCCAGCTGAGGCTGTTGCATTTACTTTCACACAAATACTCTTAGAAAGTTATGCATCCAACTCTCTCACCTGCTAGTGGTTAGCCGTAAAGTAGACTGGGCACTCTAGCCTTGGGCAACAATCAAGTGAACTCAGAACCAGCCTGGAGAGAGATGGTCTTCTTCTTTATATATTTTGTAAAGTGAGGGGGGCCGGGGTTAAATATAAAATAAGAACTGTCCAAGAAGCAGAATTGACAAAATATGCAATAAACAACAAGAAAAAGAAAAGAACAAGCAAAAAATAATATAAAACATGCAAACAATATATACAAGGCAAATTAACAGTAATAAGGCAAAGATTCCGCAAACTAAGAATTGGGGTTGACACACACTAGAGCAGGTTTGGATAAACGAACATAACATTCTGATTTCAAGATAAGACAGACCAGGACTTAGTCCAGTTCTCGGTTTCATATGTCTATTTTATTGGCTAAGAAGAAATCCCAGTATGCATTTGTGTGTTTCTGATCATAAATTGGGGAGGGGAAAGTGTTTTGTAATCATTCCCTCTGGAGATTGGAACCAATGTATATCCATGACTGCTAATCACCCTAATGAGTTACAGGATGATTTGTGATGATTATAATTATTAATTATGATTATAATTATCAATTATGTTTGCAAAGATATCACATAATAATACATGACTTATTCAAATACAAGTAAAAATCTAGTATTTTGAATGCTGATTTTCTAGGCAAGCTCCTCCCCATCAGTTAGAGAATAAGTGTAATGAAATCATCTGAGCCTTTTTTTGATCTTGTGCCATTAAGCTTAATGAAGTATCAACTTCTCATTCAACATTATAATTCTCTATTTGTTTATTTGTTTACATTCAGCATCCATGCTTCACATTCCAATAATCAATCTTTGAAGTCTCTCTCTCTGAACATTCTTCCATTATTTCTGTTCCGTGTTTGAATAAAATGTGCCTCAATTAATTTGTTGACTTTTTGGGTTAATGGATTTTTGAAAAACTTCTCATATTTTTTTATATAGTCAATCTAAATTTTCAGTGTAGTTGTACAACAGGCACTGTGACCTGAAATAATTGTTTTGTTTTTCTCATAATTTCTTTTATAATATTAATCTTTAACACTCTGCATTATTAATATTACTTCCCTTTCCACTATATTCTTTTTCAATGCCTCTCTATTCCAGTATCCTTATTGTTAATCTCATTCAAAGTTGTTTTCTGTTGCCATAGTAGGATATGACAACACAACTTTGAAATTCAAACACATTATTGGTCATGGATCAGTCACCTTCAGTGGAAGGATAAACCTTTTTTACAGATGGTGATAAAGATTAATATAGATTAAGCACTTCAGACCATGAATATCCAACCCTCATGTGGTATGAGCATTTTTTTTTTTTTAAGATTACATAGGGGTATGAATTTACAGTGAATTTACATTGAAAACTGCATCTCCTATTAACTTTTATAATATAAATCATTTTGAATATTTGTGATCTGGAATGCTTCATCTATAATATCATAGAAAAACAAGAAATGATTATTTCTAGTCACAGTGCTTACTGTACAACTCCACCAAATTTACAAAGAAAACAACATCCAACTTACTGCTAATTCTGAATCTCTCTTGATCATTTATATGAATTAATGTGGCAGAAACTTAATTTCTGCTTTGAAAGCCTAACTTTTCAAACATGAATTTGTAAAATCTTTTAAGAAAGGACTAATGAGTAAGACTTAAAATATTTGATTATTAATCTTAACTGTGTATCTTTTGTGAAGATGAAATCATTTTGTTTTTCTTTTTCTAGGAATGGATTGCCTTTTGCATGTTTTGATGACTCATTGTTCTGAAGTCGATGTTGTGGATCGAGCAATTTTTTATTATTCTCTTTTGAACGGAGCAGCTGATTCTAAGGTCTATCAGAATTTATGTCACATTTCTGTTAATAAAAATAAACAGTGATATTTAATTTCAAAAGACGCTGGGGGTTGTAAATGGAAAACTGGTTTTCTGATTCCAACTCAGATAGTAGAAAAAAATGAAAAAAAAAGACTTAATTTTTGTTTATTCTTTTCTATTTTATGTGATGTTTTGCTTTCAACTTTTGAAATGATGAGAGTTTTGTTAATCATTGTTTCTGCATTATTTCAGATCCAGGAAATTCTCAGCAGTGCTGATTTGAAAATGACTCGCAGGCAGATTTCAAATATTATCCACAGTCCAAGTAAGCATGTTCATTCCTTAAAAAAAACTTAGTCTGGTACATGGAACACTTGGTTAGGATTGAAATCATTACAGTTGTAATGAACTGCAAGACCAGCTTGGTAATTATTGCTTCATAGTGAAGCATCCAGCAAATAGATATCTTTTATTTATCATTGAAGTATGTGCTTACTCTTAAGACCCTAATAAAAGGCAGGTTATATTTACTTTTATGTTTTGAGGAAATGTTTCTTATTATCATGACCTTTCCGTATATTAAGCACCTAAAAGTAGTGCTTTTGGTACATTAGTTATCACTTAGTTTTTTGCTTAATTATTAATATTTTTTACTATGTCAGGTAATTGAGAACAAATTATAAAACAGATATTCAATAGAAAAGAAAAAATCAGTATATTTAAAAAAAAAATTGTGCACTTATTCAATTTTCACAAACAGAAAAATATTTTTTCTGTAGGACCATCATCAGCTTTAATGACTACCTGAATGTGACTTTGGAAGAAACTGCATGTCTGGATTAGATGGTTCTTTTTAATCTTGGCCATCACATCCATGATGACATTCTTTAATCAGTCCTTACTATTTTAAAGTATGTAATGTGTATATACTATACAGTATGTCATAGTGGAAGAGCTTGCATGTCTCAAGGAATTGAATACAATTTCATTGGGAGTTTAATCTCCTGATAGGGTCACCCATGACAGTAAAGATTCAAGGAATGGACCAGACTAAGCAAGATCTGACATCTGGTGGGTTGGCAGTCAAGGATATTTTCTGTATACTGCAAACAAGTCAGCAGCACGATTCAAGCTGTCATTATGAACCTACCTGTCAAGCCCTGGTTTGCCACAGCAGATGGTACCAGCTGAAGTGAGTGTGTGTGTGTGTGTGTGTGTGTGTGTGTCATAGCATGGTGACCCATGGACCACCACAAACAATTCGTAGCCAAGGCTTTCATGTTCAAAGGACTCATTTCACACAGAAGGGAATGCCGATGAACAACCCAATACTCTGCAATGAAATCTGCTATCAACGACTATTGTGGGATAGTTCATTGGTCTCCATCTTGAAAATGCCCAGAAAATAGTCCAGGGAATTAAACTCAAGATAACTAGGAGGTTTCATTTGGGGGTGGCACAATTATGAAAATGCTTGGCCAGCCATTCCTGGATCATATGGACCATTTAGCAAGGAGCAGAATCCTGTTGGAAATAAATACATTTTTCTCTGGATCTAGCACTCTCATGTAGGTGGTGGCACTGATTCTGAGACCCTGTGAGAAGAAGATGGGCATCATGACATCTCCCCCATTGTTTACGACCCCAAGACCATAACAGACAACGTGAACTTGCTGTGCATCAGTATAGGAACTTGTCCTCCCTCCTGTTCCTTTTCTGGTCTTGGTTGAAGTTAAGAACTTCAATCAAGACCAGATGGCAAACAAAGAAGAATACCAGCCTCCCTTGGCTGCTTCAGTTTGATCAGTAAATTCCAGACATGAACTCCTCTCTCCTCATCACCTAAGACTTATAACTGATGTCCGTAGGCATCTCACATCTGACAATTGACTCTTTTGCCTTGAGCTGCTTGACAGTGATCCTCATCAACTTGGACTTGCTGTATGAACATGACTGTTCTTTCTTTTCAGCATGGATGACATATTCGTGACAGTCTTCCCACTCTTATTACTGACTTTGATTACAAAGAACCTAACCATTTTCAAGAATCTGTGTCATTGTGGTTGACATGTATGATGTACCTTTTCTCTCATGCACACACACACACACATCTATCATGTTAATGCTCTTGATGCATATGAATGAGAATGGCAAAATTTACATTAGATTATCTTCTATATCTGATCTTCAAAATGTTCTCAAAATAAAATGTTGCACATTGAATAACAAGAAATCTACAATTTGTAATGCTTGTCAATGGAAAAAGAGGTAAGTGGAGTTCAGATTAAAGTGCTAAGCCAGTTTGACTTGTAGAACTTGTTGTTTGTATGCTTGGCTTGCAAACCATTGGTCTTTGTTCAATCCTTATTGGGTACTTATGTAATGTAGTCTTGTGACAGAGTGAGCAAATCTTAGCAAACAGTAAATGGTATTTTTTATATATTTGTCAGTTTTTTTTTTGCTTATTTTTAAGATTTTCACCCAAAGCAAGGCTAGAAGCCACTATCACACAAAGGGTTACAGAAGGTTTGGAGGAAGAGTAGATAGGAGTGGTAAAGGAGAGGATGTGGAGAAAGATAGTGGATCGATCAAGGCAAGGGAGTTACAGAAGATTTGGAACGAGAGCAGATAGGAATGAAAGGGGAAAGGATGTGGAGAAGGGAAGTGGATAGATCAAGGCAACTGGAGATGTCGATTGACGTTACACTTAAATAGTTGGAGATTATATTTGTCAGGGAAACAGGAATAAGGAAGGGAGTTCCACAGGTGAGATGTGCGAGACATGAAGCTATTGGAGTAGAAGAGACGTCTACATCTAACAGTTTCAACGGTGAAGGGGTGGGAACAGGATGACAGCCTCATAGGACGCTTAAATTCATGAGGCCTGGGAACCAGCGAAAGCAGCTCATCGGAGCAATTACCATGAAAGTATTTGTAAAAAAGACAGAGCGAGGCAACGGCGCGTCTGTGAGAGAGCAACTGGAAATGAGATGATAGATCAGGTCCAATTACATTGCATATCCGTCTCTGGATCTTATCAAGAACCCTGAGGCAAACGGCAGGAGTTGACAGCAGGAAATAAATTGATGAAATAAAATTTATAGACAAAATTGGTTATGTCTCATGATGAACAACAGGTAAGGTAGGTTAATTATTTCAAATTTAGTAATTACATTATATTAAATGGCAGCATTATCTTGTATGAAATCACCTTTTCCAGGTTTAGTTGTTAAAATAGATTAAACTTAAAAAAATATGTTCTCTTAAATTCCCCCAATGTCTATGCTTGATGTTATTTCCTTTTTATAGAATTGATTTTATAATTACTTACAAGTGTTAATAACCACTAAACTTCATGGTTGTTGAATTTTTTGTTTTAACGACAATTGAAACAAATCTGTAATTAGCAGTTAATAGGCCTGGAGTTACTGTCCTTGGATAGTTTTTCTTGTCTGCATAAATTAAAAATTACTTGGAAATGAAATTACTTTATTCTTCAATAAGATCATTTTCCTGCTATTACATTAACAATCCTTCTTATACAGTAACAAACAAACAAACAAACATACAGAAATTGTATCATTTATATATTTACCTGCTTTAAAAACAATGTTAAATGAACCTGGTTACTTTATTTTCTTTTATGGCAGTACAGATTTTTATTTGCCATGTAAGGCATGGTCTGCTTATAAACATTTCTACTCTGTTTGTTGAAATGTGATTGAACGATTTCTGTTTGGGTCTAAAAATGGTGCTTGAAATCTGTCGTCTTCTTTTGTTTCATGGCACTTATGGCTTATTTCAAGTTTGGAAACTTGCCAACTGATACAAGCGAAAATACTTTGGAAGTTGGATGTTGCCAAAGCTGAAAATGGCTTAGAAAAGTGGGGGGGAAAAAATCTGGTTAAAAAAAAAAGCGAGCATAAGCACTAAGAGAAAAACAAAGCTAAAATTTGCAGACTAAAAACATTTGCAGCTTTATCAGAAAAAGGAAATTGATTGTTGAAAGCAGATTTGTTATTGTTCTTGAAGCATGGAAGGAAATAAATCTGGGGAAAAAAGAAAATCAAATATGTCAAAAGAAGGAGAAAAAAGCTGTGGAATAATGAAAAAAAAAATAATTCACAGAAACATAATAAAAATTGTCAACAGGATATTTGACATGTGATAGAATGCAATTTGTTGAATCCTGTCTCTCAACCTTTGTTAAATTGTACCAATATTTTCAAAGAACTGCATGTGGAATTTATTTTAATCTACTGATATCACAAGTGTTGAATGTTATTTTTAAAGATAAAAATGTGAATTTTTTAAGTTCATTCTAAGCAATACATTTGTAATTTCTTTACATTGATTAGTTTTTCATTTTGTTCGTTATCTGGCCTGATATTCTTCTCCTTGTTGGTTTTTAAATACTTTGACTTTCTAATTTATCAAATAGGAATTCTCTCCTAAACATGTTTATTTGAAGACCAGTTAATATATTGATTAAAAAAATTGGAATTGTTATGGTGTTTTCACTAGGAAATTTTAACTATCTCATTACCAAATTCAAGACATACAAGACATCTTATATATATTTATATACAGAATGAGGTGCAACATAGCTCAGAACAGGGGAGAAAAAAAACATTCTTCAACAAACCCACTGTGAGTGAGAAAGTGACTGACAATATATTTCTTTAAAAAACTTGTGATAGTATTAGACTGTGTTGCCTCATTTGTTGAACTAGGATATTTTCTTGTGTTATATATATATGTAAGAGATAAGAGATCAACCTGGGTGATATCGCCCATTTTGTGATGTCAATGAACACTCGTTGCAACTTTTGTAATGTCAATGAATACTTGTTGTCACTTTCATAATACTCGTTGAGTATTGACTTAGTAATCGCATATACAACTATAGTAATGCTGTTGAACAATACTGATGTCACATGCCTTTGAATAACACTTGCATGATAATACTCGCTTGGAAAGTAACCACCGAATAGTAATCTGTATAGTGGTCAATATAGAGAAAAGTGTACAAATAGTGAACCGTATAATAATAGAGGACAGAATAGAAATGGTGATCAGTTAGATGTCATGCAATTTCATACTTATGTGTTTTCCCCATGGTCATGTGATCTACTTTATTCAATAATGGGATTGCCTGTGTTTTCTCTCTGGTGATCTGTGTTCAAACTCCAGTGTCGACAGTGACACTTTATTCCTACATAACAGCCCACCAGTGGACGATTTCAACTGTTGCGTGGGCAATGAGCAACTTGCCGAGTGACTGGAAATTTTGGTGTGTAATATAGAATTTTGAGTATGAAAAAGGTATTTCAACATATGCTACCTGAAAACAATATTCAAAAGATATATGCAAAGAACCTGTATTAAAAGAAAAAATTAGTCGGCTAAATTGGAATATCTGGTTCACGTTCCTAGATAAGATATAAATATTGCCACAAACAAGGAATATGAGAAGGGTTGTTAACATTCAAGTAGTTCTTCAGACAAAATAACTTTTCTTTTTTTTTTTTCGGATATAAATCAGATAAGGAAAGATAAAGAACAACTTTACCAGTAAAATTAAGAAGTAACCACAGCAGAAAAATTATATTTAATATATAAATTGTTTTTACTTTTCTTTATCACATTGGCCATCTCAAATTTATCAAGGTTGGAAAAATGCTTGTCAAAACATAATTTACCCAACACTGTATGATTTTGAATATTTACTATACAAGTAGTTGCTGGAAAATTTTTCCCATGTGGAAGTGGTTGATGACAGAAAAGGTTGGGAACCCCTGAGATATATATATTGATAATATTAGTGGTCAATATATATATATATATATATATATATATATATATATATATATATATATATATATATACCCAAGTATGGGATTGGTATATACGGAATAAATTCCAATAACCAACAATTATTCAACACCATCACTTGATAAGACACCGGGAGTGTTGAAACAAAATGGCTATTTTTGTAGTGATTTTATAACATATTTATGTTATAATATTTAAATAAATAATTATATATATATATATATATATATATATATATATATATATATATATATATATATATATATAAATAAATTTCCAAGAGGATAGAATCCAGGTAGAACTCAATGTCCAGGACAGAGTAAGAATATAATATAAAAGGCTCAAACACTAATAATATTCCATGGTTATAATTTATTACATTGGAATTGTAATCATGATCCAATTCGTCAGACCTACAAATTCAAAAAGAAATCGGAAAATATAAAAATCCAGGGTTATATTTTCCGATTTCTTTTTGAATTTGTAGGTCTGATGAATGTAATAAATGTATAACCATGGAATATTAGTGTTTGAGCCTTTTTTATTATATATATATATATTATATATATAAAATTCTTTAGATTATTAAAATAGGAAAACTGAAATTTTCACAGGTCTTTCTAGTAACAGGTAATTTTAGTAAATTCTTTTTGCCTTTTTTCACCTGGCATTGGGCAACGAGTTTGGTGTGGATGGGGAGTTATTCATCAGGAGGGGGGCTTAGCAGGAGGCCCCAATCCATTCAATAAAATGAATATAATTGATGCACTTTACTATTTACCAATATAGTCTGGTTGCCTTGCAATCAGCCTGTGTGAAACTTGAAATAATGAATTGGACCGAGACTCTTAATGCTGTTTCATTGGATAGTACATATGCACACATGCACACACGGTTCTAAGGCAGTTATGTACATGACATCTGCATCCCAGACAATTGTGTAGCAGGACATTTGCATCCCTAGACAAATGCATCCCCAGTTGATTGCATATCTCTGATAATATTTTAAAGCTTTTAAAGGCAATTACCATAAATTTTGAAAAAAGCATAGGTAGTAATTATAAATTTTTAAAAAAGGAATAAAATAAAAAAATTTTTAATGAAATAAAAGTTTATTTTTGTTTAAAATGCAATGATAGATTAACAATATTGCTAGATCGCTCTACATATTGCCACTCTGTTTTTGTTTCATCAGTGTTTTTCTTATGATAGTAACTGTAATTTTCCTCATCCACAAATCTAATATAATCTATAAAATCCAGAATCTATTAGATGTTTGTAGTATGCAATGCTGAAGTGAACTGAAACTGTTTAATTTCCTTTTGCTCTTTTTTATTTATGGTAACTGCCTTTCTGCTTGTTTAGAAACTACCTTTTCTGCTTGTCTAAATGTATTGGTGTGCAAATTTCTATATTAAACGATTCTGAAAAAAAAAGGGGTAATTTCAAAAAATTATCAGAGGTACGCAATTATCCAGGGACACATTTGTCCATGGATGCAATTGTCTGGTACAAAATTGTCCGGGATGCAACTGTCCAGTACGCAACTGTCCACACACACACACACACACAGAAGAAGAATCAATGCTAACAAAAAAGATCAGAAATTATTTTTATAGATATTGTCAGGCAGAATTTACTGCTTGTCAATACTTGATTAGTAGAAACCATGGTAGCGGGAAGGTTGGTTTTCCAAATATTTCATGTCTTAAATGATTCTACATTTTTGTATTTTGAAAATCAAAATTGTCCGGGATGCAACTGTCCAGTACGCAACTGTCCACACACACACACACACACACACACACACACACAGAAGAAGAATCAATGCTAACAAAAAAGATCAGAAATTATTTTTATAGATATTGTCAGGCAGAATTTACTGCTTGTCGATACTTGATTAGTAGAAACCATGGTAGCGGGAAGGTTGGTTTTCCAAATATTTCATGTCTTAAATGATTCTACATTTTTGTATTTTGAAAATCATATTGAGTACTTCTTCATTAATTTAGCTGTTTTTTGATAAATATTGTTTTTTGTCAAAAGTTGGAGTTTTTGAATTGGCATTAGTGAGCAATAGAAGAACCCTAATTGTCAAGGTAAGGTAATCCAATAATTAATAAAACAAATAAAGTGTTAAATTTGATTCTTTAAATTTCATTTTGTTCTGCATTTGAAAAGCAGAATGTTTTTTTTTTGTTTTCATGTATAAAGATAATAATCAGACTGAGAAAAGATAGTACTCACCATTTGATAGATTTTATATTATATTGTATAATGTAACAATCAGCATTTATATTTCCAGGTACTCCAGCAAATCCAGCCTCAATGTTGTCTCTGGAAAAACCTTTCATGAAATGGGAAAGGTAATGAATGTCTTTTATAACTAAATAAGAATGCTGATGTTGTTAGCTGGTTAGAGTTACTGACAGCGTATTAGGCAGACTTTTTGTTATGAAATGGTTTGACTCCAGATCAACTTAGTTGCAAAGATTTGATTTGTCTTATGATGAAAAAATAGCAACAAATTTACACAATTTACATCAATCGGACTTTTTCTCAAATTTCCAGGTGTGGTGAAGGGAGTTGTTACTGTTGTTGTCAAAACAAGATTGTGCTCAGTAATCTGAGTAACAGCACCTCACCTGAGGCAAAATTTCAATAAACTTAAATAATGCCTAAAGGTTAAATCTACTTTGGCAGGAAGGGAGACAAGCTACTGCCACTGCTAAGAAGACTGCCATTAAGCTGAGGAGTAGGAGTTTAATATCTCGAGAAATTTATTAGCCAAGGATGGTGAGTTCAATCCTAGGTAGGACTACAAGAGTTACCATAGTTAACAGTTATTTTCTAAATAGTCCAAAAATAACATGTGGTAAGTCTACAACTATGTCCGCACATATTTTGGTGGTATTTACCCTAGTAATTATTGTTTATCAAACAAACCTTCTGATGAAATTTTATTGGTTGAAAAATATATATAGAATTTAATTCTTATAACCTTATGAGCAGTTATAAAATCTCATAAAATTTTTAAAAAACATGTATCCAACTAGTTTTGTATGTTGGCTGAAAACTTTGATCATGAGTGTCTTCTCTTGCTTCAAAATGAATAAAATTAAAAATAACTAATTTACTTGTACTGTTAGAAATGAATCAGAAATGGTGAAATAGTAACAAAATGCTAATACCTGAAATAGTGGTCAGGTATAAATTCTCACTTAGTGACCAGCTCAGAACAGAACCAAGTCATTAAGAGAGGAGTGGCCATATATATATATATATATATATATATATATAAATATAAATATAAATATATTACTCTTTAACTATCAATATTGATAGTAAAATGTTAAAATTAGAAATATTTGTTTTGATATTTAAACACTTAAGTCATCACCTAACATTAAACATTAACTGTGAAATTTATGGAAAAATTTAAATAGATATAAATATAAATATGTGTAAAGATTTGAAAATATAGGTGTAAGTATTGATATATAAATATACATAGGTACCTGTGTATATCGATACATGTGTATGTGCCTATGTGTGTAATTGCACATGTAAATGAACGTATGTATATGTGAGATTTACGTAAGTGTATGTGTGGTATATATGTATATGATAAGACAAAATCTTTAATATTGCCTTCAAATATTACTCCATCTTAATTTAAAACCTAAACTTTAAACTTAACCTTACCTTAACAATCATTTACAATATTAAAAGATTACTATCAGTAAACTGTTATATTTTAAATAAATTTTTTTTAATGTACTTTCTATGAATGTGTTTTTAAATATGCTATTTAACTCATATTAAATCCCTAAATTATTTGTAAAGCAGTTAAATATTTAAATTGCTAGCAAACTTCAAATTAATTTCTTTGCTGATTTTAAAAAATTAAATTAATATCAAACATTAAAATCTGTTTTTTTTTACATAAATTGCTAAAAATTACCACTCCTCCTCTCTTCATAAAGCCTAATTACAGCTTCTTTCTCTTTACTTCCCCCTTCTTTCTTTTTATTTTTTCTCTCTTCTCCCCCTCCCCTTTCAATATATCACTTCCGCTAAGTTAACCGAATAAATAGGTCAATGTCTGGTCCCTCCTCCCCTAATACTAAGTATGATAGAAATATTAAAATAAACCCTCTCTAAGCTCGATCATGTCTGTCACACCACTCCTCACTGCCCTCTCTGTTAAATTACATAAACTTAATACTACCCGTCAAAAGTGTAAATGTTCATTTCATTTTTTGTTTCACCTTTTGCAAGTGAAGTCTGATGATCCAGTGTCCTTTAAAAGGGCTATGGTGAAATAAATTATTACATGGAGCCTTAAAGTGATCTGTTTTTCTTTAATATATATATATATATATATATATATATATATATATATATATAAATGAACAGATAAAAGGAAAACTTATGTCAACTTTATCTAGGCAGGTGATGATAAAGTTTCTCAAGTAATGAAATGTGTTGGCATAAAAGTTTTCCTTATGTTATTTTTTCCTTTTATATTGTCTTTATAGATTATTTACACTATTTACATTGTTCGGACTGTTGTCCACGTCTTTGCTGCCATATTCATGATGTTTCAGCCATTATATGCTCTGGCCTTCTTCAGGTGAACAAACGAAACATTGTGGCAGCAATGATGAAGACAATAGCGCAAACAATGTAAATAATTATAAAACCTCATCTCAGAAATATAGACAGATGTTTTACAGATATACTTTATTTAAATCTGAATTTTTTATGCACACACATACACTATATATATATATATATATTATTTTAAGATATCATACTGAAAACATGGAAAAATCGCTACACAATTGTAATTGTGTAATGATTTTGTCATGTTTTCGATGTAATATCCTAAAATAAATAATATTACTCTACTTTGTATTGAGCCCTCTTTCAAATTAAATGTTACAAACATTAGAATTGTACTGTATTTGTTCTCATCTTACCTGGGTCTCTCTGTTTCTCTCTATACACACACACACACACACACACATATATGAGAGAGAAAGATGAATATACGGTAATAAAATTTTGAATTCAGCACCTGAAGATTGCATCATGCATGAAACTCAGTTGTGCTAGAGGTGTGAGATAGTATATATATATATATATATATGTCTATATATATCTATATATATATATATATGTCTATATATATCTATATATATATATATATGTCTATATATATCTATATATATATATATATATGTCTATATATATCTATATATATATATATATGTCTATATATATCTATATATATATATATATGTCTATATATATCTATATATATATATATATATATATATATCTATATATATATATATATATATATGTCTATATATATCTATATATATATATATATGTATATATATATCTATATATATATCTATTATGAAATGGACAAAGTCTGACAATTATTTTAAGGCATTTATGTTTATACGTTTTTTTATAGATATAAATATTTAAGTAAATGCATTTACTTAAATATTTGTATCTATAAAAAAAAGAACATATAAACATAAAAAATGTCTTATATATATATATGTATATATATATATATATATGAGGAGGCACTGTGTAGTAGTGGATAGCAGCTCAGATTGAGGAATCGCAGAGCCAAGTTCGAATTCCAATCGAATGCATTACATTCACTTATGTGCTAATACCCTTGGGAAAGATATTAATCCTCTTCTTCTCCTTCCAGCTATGGGTAAATAGCAGGACAGACTGGGTTCTATAGCCTTGGATGGCAACTGGTCTAAGAGAGGGACAACTCTAAATTCAAAACCTGTGAAGGGTTGTTTTCGGACCTTGTGGCACATAGTGCATCAAGTCTCTGTATTCGGCCCTTCAAAATATGTGGTTCTGCAGAAAGTCTTCACCACTATAATCAAAATCATATGTGCTGGTGTCTGGCTGTCAGTTCTTAGGCACTGAACTGCATGACCCTCATATGCCGAATACGACAGAAGAATTCACCATATATATATATATATATATATATATATATATATATATATATGGGCAGAAGTGTCAACTGGCTGACAGTTCATTTCTACATGATAACAAAATTAGGAAAAGTATGTGAGAAGAGTAAGAGAGGAAAGGTGTGAAGAAGAAGAAGGAATGGTAGAGAGTAAGTAAGAAATCTAAGAGAAAAGGAAAAGAAAAGCAATGAAAAGGAAAGGGATGTCAATAAAAGAAAGCCATAGAAAGATTTGTGTTTTAATACTCATCTTTGAAATTTCAAAGTTCATTTAATATTTATTTTCTTCAGAAGGTACGTTGCTAAATTAAAATTCAATTTTCATAAATTCTTGACATATACTGCTTTTAACTGAACTGTATCCATCGACTTCATCAGTCATCTGCTGCTATTCTGCCTAATTCAAAACGATAGTGCAGGATATGAATGTTTTTGATTCACACTTGATAAATGAATTGTTTTCTTTTGAGAGAATTGCACTGGAATGTATGGTTGTCAGTTATGAAAATTAATTGTTTGCAGTTTTAAATTATGCCTTTCATATATTCTAATTTAAATTATTTTCTATATTCTCAATTTTATTGCTTTTCCTATTTACATACTTTTTTCTTTGTATATTTTAAGAATTAATCAGTAAATTATTATTTTTATTTAATATAACAAAAAGAGTATTTGTTAGTAATTAATTAATATTATATTATTTTATAATTGGTGCAAATAGGATTTCAATCCATCCAATTTGGAAGACTGTGAAATTCCATCATGAAGATCCACATGAAGAATTTGAAGAAATAAACCCTGGGAAAGGTAAAAAGGAAAAAAACTAAATATTTCAATTTAAAAAATATGGCATCACATTTTTTTTTTTTTTTTTTTTTAAAACCACACAATTTGAATTTATTAGTTTATCCCATGAGCATAATATTATCCATCTGCTTAACATAATAAAAGTAATAGTGTTTGTTGCAAAAAATCACAAGGGTAATAACGCAAAGTTGTTAATCTGTTTAGTGGTTAGGAATAGAATAATTATTATTATTATTATTATATAGGATTGTGTAGCTGTGATTGAATTTATTTGAATGTAGAATAAAAAGAGAATGAAGTGTTGTACAAGGAATGAAGTTCCTTATTTCATGTCAACTCAATTGAATAACTAACAAGATTTGCCATCACTTCATCTGACTACTTCCAACAGTATATGGTGATAGACAAGTTGGAATACTCTGCAAAATTTGCAAACCTAGTTGGTGATGACAGCTATACCAAGGTGAAAAATGGATCCAACCCTAAAAATAGAGAGGAAGCAGTCACAGATCCTAAAAAAGAACAAAGACTAGTTCATAGTAAATATAGATAGACAGTTGACTCAATGTTATTCCAAGATGCCACATATATATATATATATGGTCTCACTTAGATGCACAAAGTTGGTATTCCCTTATGACCTATAGTTAGCTGCAGGGGCTTAGCATGCCACCTACTGAGCAAATTCGTAGTATATATATATATATATATATATATATATATATATATGAAGAAATATAGTCTTAAGATGTATTATATTTATGGGATAAAGTGCTCAATATCAGAGATAAAGCGTGTGTAAATATAAAAGTGAACATAGAAGTCAACACTTAGAGGCGACAGTCTGTTTCATGCTAGATGCAATCATCAGGCCATGACGATGGCCTGACGATTGCATCTAGCATGAAACAGACTGTCGCCTCTAAGTGTTGACTTCTATGTTCACTTTTATATTTACATATATATATATATATATGTATACTAAACTCATAATATTTTATTTTATATATAAACTCAGAATAATATTTGGAATTGATCTGGGAAGGTCCCATCCCTAACAACCAGATGGTAAGTTTGGTTGTCACTAGTGATGGCAATCATATATATGGAATACTTCAAGTAAATGGCTTTAAGAATAACACCATTAAAGCCATCGGTATGGCTGAGATATATAGATGACACCTTTATACTCTGGCCTCACCAGGAAGCTGTATAAATACTGCTGGAACATGTGAACTCAATAATAAATTCAATGCAGTTTACAATGGAAGAAGACACTAATAATCACCTAGTCTTCCTGGATGTACTAGTAACCTGCACAGAGAATGGGTTCAAAACATCTCTATACCAAGCCAACTGTCAACTTCTATTCACCAATACAATGTGAAGAAAAGGATTTATCCAATGCCTACAACACCGGCCTAAATTCATGTGGCAGCCCAGACACATACCAACAAGAAATGATTAGCATCAGGTGTACATTTCAAAATAACAACTACCCTGCAAACATAGCACCAGCATCTGCAGGGAGAAACAGAAGGGCCAGCAAGGAAGACCAGAAAATAGCCTTGGTCTGTCTGCCTTATGTCAAGAGCTTATCAAAATTCTAAAAAACAAAAGATCTGTGGTCCATAAAACATCAGGACAAGTAGCTCCTCTCTGAAGAAATCCCTGCTAAATGAAGTCTAACACGGAGGATAGAATGACCAAGAACTGTGTGTACACCATTCCATGCAGTTGTGGCAAAGAATATAAAGGTGATACAAGCAGACCCTAAAAGTAAGGCTAGAGGAACATTGAAATGCCATAGTGAAGGGTGAGACAATGAAATAAGGCATGGCTGATAATGTATGGTGGGAAAAGTGTAGTCATCATCGCCTGTGGAATGAAGTGAAAATACTGGACAAAGAAGAACATTGGAGGTTTAGACATCTGAAACAATCAGCAAATATGCTAGGCTATGAAGACATTCTTAGTAGGGCTAGAATAGAAATATATATATATATATATATAGAGAGAGAGAGGATATGAGAGCCACTACTAAAGAAAGAAAGACAAATGACAGTAGCTGCAACCAAAAGAGAAAAGCTTCAGTGATTGCAGTCAAGCATGACAAGCAGCAGCAGCACTCATCAGCAGGCATGTTAGGTTTAAAGCACCACGTTCAAGAATTGTCCCACAGTGGTTTAAGGCATTGGTTCATGAAATTGGTCATATAATAATTGTGAGTTCGATCCCTGAGCTGGGCAGTATATACTTGAACTCAATGGAAACAGAGTAAGCAGCACTAAAAATAAGAACTAGATGAGATATGGGCAGTGGAACGGGAACAGTCTACTCCCATAGAGGAAATTGTTCAATTCAGAATTTCCTGTCTGTTACCCAGATCGACATACATCTGAGGAAGGCCTGAGGGCAATGGCTGAAATGTTGGGATAACAATAACAAAGATAAGGACAATAGTACTGTTATACCTCTGAGTGACAAGGTGGACTCACCCACACATGTATAAATGTAAGAAAATGCAATGTGGGACCAAGGGAGACAGCAAAAGCCGTATTTAGTGGTTGTCTGAGAAAATATAATAGCAATCTGCAGCTGGACTAACTCTAAGAGAAATAAGACTCAACTAAGTAGCAAATACATTACAATGGTGATGAGACGAGATTGTGGAAATTAGAAGAAAATAAAATGTTTTGTACTAAAAACCGATCATAAACAACTTTTGGAAATATTTGGTTTGAAGAAAGGCATTCCTGTACATTCAGCAAACAACCTGTAATGATGGGCTACGATGTTCCTAGGATATGATTTCACTGTTGAATATTTGCCATTTAAAAAAAAATAGGAGATACGGATAGTCTGTCACGATTAGTACCTATGTGGGGTGTTTACTTGAAGATGCTGTCATTGCCTAGATAAAAGTTGAGAAAGAAATAAAATATACTCTATGGAATAAAATAAGAACATTATCAATTACAAAAGGGGATATTAAGAGTGAATCCCAGAAAGTTGACAGTATTATAAAAATGAGCGAATATCTGAGGAGTGGTAAAAAAGGAAAAAACAAAGGAATTAAAAATGTTTGATGGTGAGGGGGGGGAGTCATTTTCCATATGTAACAGATGTTTAAGGTATGGAGAACAAGTAATAATACCAGAGACTTTGCATAAAAAAGTAATGAAACAGTTCCATAGAAGACACACTCGGTATATTTCACATGAAAGCATTGATGCAAACTTTCGCATACTGAAAGGGCATGAATCAAGATGTCAAGGATCGAGTGAAGTCTTGCTAAGACCGTGTCTTGACAGCTAAATTGCCACCAGTAAAAATTCAACCTTGGCCAAAAACAAAAAAACCATGGTCAAGATTACATATGGATTATGAAAGACCAATGAATAGCTGGTACCATTTAGTAATAGTAGATAGTTTTTCTAAGTGGCCAGATGTAATAAGATGTCGCTGAGCAACAACCAGGGGTACCATTAAAATATTTGAGAACTGTTTGCCAGATTTGGAATTCCAGACACAGTAGTAACAGATAATGGTACACTGTTTACAGCAGCTGAATTTAAGAAATTTTGCAGAGAGCTGACCGTCAAATATGTGACAATGCCACCGTACTGGCTGAGATCAAATGGATGCACAGAAACTTTTGCAGATACTTTTAAAAGAGCCTTGAAAAAATCAAGACTGGTAGAGAGGAGATGGAAGAGTCATTTTAACAATTTTGGGCCGATTATAGGCAAACTCCAAACCTTGATGGTACTTTGCCGACAGAACAAATGTTTAATTGCAAAATAACATCAGCATTTGATAAACTGTTGCTGACAAGTACATTGATAAATAAAATTACCTTTTCTTCAAAAAGACGAACGAGTATTATTTCAGGTTTACCAAGTAGATAAACAAAAATGGGAACCGGGAAGGATCTACAAATGCATCAGCAAGGTGGTGTATTTGATTCAGGGGAAAATGGCTTACACAAGAGGCATATAAATCAATTAAGACCCAGGAAATATAAAGAAAGGGGTCAGACATTAATATTGGAGCAACAGTATCTGTCTATATTTCTGAGATGAGGTATTATGTACATTATTTACATTATTTGGACGATTGTCCTCATCTTTATCGCCATATTTATTACAACGTTTCGGCCGTTGTACACTCCGGCATTCTTCAGGTGGTTGGAATGTCAAACTGAAACCTTTATTTCGCTCACTGGGGTAGACTGTTCTAGTTCCACATGCCATGTTTAATGGATGTCAGTTATCAGTTAATTTTTCCCTCTGAAAGTTCTCCACTGCCTTAACTGGTTATTGAACTCACACTCTTTGGGTCCTGTCACTGGATCTAACCAACGCCTTTATCTGCTGTGACATGTGTCCTCAAGGACACATGGCACAGCAGATAAAGGCCGTAGTGTACAACGGCCGAAATGTTGTAATAAATATGGCGACAAAGATGAGGACAATAGTACAAATAGTGTAAATAATGGAGCAACAATGTAATGCTTTTCTGATACCCACTCTAGTTGTTAAAAAGAAGAGATATTATACTCTGAGCGACAAGGTGAACTTGCCTCCATGCGTATTAATGTGAGAACAATGTGGGACTAGGGGAGTCAACAAAAGCCATATTTAGCAGTCGTCTGAGAAAATACAGTAGGAACCTGCAGCTGGACTTAGTTTAAGAGTGAGTGAACTCAACTAAGTAAGAAACACGTTAGAAGTACACATGTAAATGGTATAGATATGGATAACTCCTCATCCCAGAAATTAAAATATTGTTGTCCACATTTTCACTTACAGGGGAAAATTAGGTTGAATAATAGATTTTTTTTTCTTTTTTGAGTTATATTATGCCTGGTTCTTTATATATATTCCAGTTGAATCCATTACATTCACTTACATGCTAATACTCTTGAGAAAGGTATTAATCCTCTTCTTCTCCCCCCAGCTATGGGTAAATAGCAGGACAGACTTGGTTCTATAGCCTTGGATTGCAACTGGTCTAGGAGACGGACAACTCTGAGTTCAAAAACTGTAGAGGGTTGTTTGAGGGCCTTGTGGCACATAGTGTACCAGGTCTCTGTATTCGGCCCTTCAAAACATGGTTGGTTCTGCAGAAAGTCTTCACCACTATAATCAAAATCATATGTGCTGGTGTCTGAGATGTGGGTTCCTAGGAACTGAGCTGCATGACCCTCATATGTCAAGATGACAGGATAGTCCACCATATATATATATATATATATATATATATATATATATATATATGTCATTCACAGACAGTACTATTTCGCTGTATCACAACTCCTCAGTGTGACTAGACAAACAAATGCTTCAAGCCCAGATTGAAACCCAGCTGATTTGGTGTCAGTCAGTGCTTCTACCACTGAGCTATCTTCACTCGACAGAACAAATCGGTCAAATCTAGCATATTGTTTTTACAAACGTAAACAAATGCCAAGCAGCCAAAGTGCTCCATTCATTTTACTGAAGAGCTGTGCATTTATGCAGGTGATCATTGTTTTTAGAATTAGCTTGTCATTCAACAGTGCTCAATTGAAAATATATTTTCAAGAGATAAATTATGTCATTTGCATATATATATATATATATATATATATATACTGAATTCCTTCATTTAGAAATTTTTCAAGGTTGTTAATATATACATATATATATATATATATATATATATATATATATATATTGAATTCTTTTATTTAGAGGTTGTTGAAATTTTCTCCCTGATTTCATTAGTGCACTCAGAGTTAATCTAAATGGGCCTCCACATAAATATTAGCTTTGGGTCCTCTTCACTCTTTATATGGGTTCCATCGCAAAATCCATGTAATACTGAGGGAGTGGCCAAGCATGATATGGGCATTAGATTGCATCTGGTTTTCATGGCAATGGCAAAAATATAGATATCCATGAGTAAAAATGCCCCTACCAGAATACAGAGGAGTTGTAATGATAGCTCACATAGTTTTTTTGTTTGTTATTCCACCCCAAGCAAGGCAGCTAAGCCACTAAGATGCAAGGGGTTACTTAGAGTAAAAGAAACTGTGAAAATGTTATTGAGAAGAACAGGATTCAAAAGACACAAGATGGCGATTGATGTTGTACTTAAATTTTTGAAGATCGTTGTTGACAATGGTTTTAAAACTGAAGATTTAAAAATCAATTCAATCTAGAAAGGGTTGTGTGCTTAGACTACATAGATTGATCATTTTCAACTGCATGTGTTAGTGAATTTGATTAAGAAAGAATGCTTAAAAATTTCACCTGATACAGAGATTAGGTTAAGGCACCAAAATTCTACCTCTATATTATCCAACTGGCACATTGCCTAGAAAATTAAAGTGTTCCTTAAAGCATGTCTGGTTTCCAGGCAGCCATTATTTCAATCCATGAGTTGGGTAGTGCAGAGAAGTCATATGAATTCAGGGTGGAAAAAACATTGTGAGATGGAATTCAAGATTTAACAATATGCAATCAATATTGGAATTTAGTGACCATCTTTTTGGTTATTTTTCTTACTAGAAGATTTCATATCTTTTGTTTTCTTTGTTGAAAAACTTGGGAAGTTGACTTTTGTTATTTTTCTCCATAGGGGCCTTTTTGCACTACCTTGACCTCATTGCTGCTGAAGATTCTACTTTTCTATTGGCTGAATACCGACTCAGTGTTGTAAGTATAAATGAATTAGATCATGGCTCTCCACATCTTCCTGTTCTTTGTAGCTTGTAACAGTTTGTCTTTTTACAGTCCCCTCCACTCAATCCCTGTTCTGCCATTCATTTACACAAGCTTGTTAGGTAGGGTACTCATGGTTTACCTCTGTCTATAGTGCTTGCAGTATGTCCTGTGAGTGTTAGATTTTCCAGGCCTTCTTTTTTCATTATGGGTTCCAGAAATTTCAAGTGTCTCTTTCTGATTTTATGTATAATTGTCCTTTTTGTTTCCATTTTTTTTAAAACATTGCTTACATGCTCTGTCCAAAGGCAAGGCTGCTGATTGGGAGATTGGAGGTTTTGAAGATCGTGGAACCATCTTTTAATTGCTGTTGTTCCCAGGTCCACCCTGACCAGGGATGGTAGCACATGTTAGGGTTGTGGCTATTGGCAAATAGTGAACCCCTAAACAAAAACAAAACATTATGAAAGTATAAAAATATATCTTTATAATAAAAATACCAGCAATACATTTTTATATAAAAAGTGACAAACAATACATTTGAAAGTAAAATAACCAGCAATACATTTTATCTGTAGTTGAAGGCATACAATTCTGTTCAAAATATATTTAGTTGAAGTCATGAAATTAAGTTCAGATTATTTAGATTTTGGCATAAAGCAACCCATAGAGGTGTTGATATGCCACTAAACAAAATCAACCAAGCAACCAACTTGAAAGAACTATCATTAATCTATACAACATCTGACAATTTCTTAAATCAAACTGTATACCAAAATATAAATTCAACAAAACTACAACATAAAACACACATATCACCGCCTCTAGTAATGATGTCCATACAAATATGTATATGCAGAAAAGCTGAGAATCATCTACCATGTGTTCAGTTGTGAAAGCAGAATAACAAATATCCTATTTTTATTATTTCAAAGCTCCCAAGAAAATTAAATTTTGGCATTAAATGACCCATAAGGAGTTGATATGCCATTAAACAAATAAATCAATCAAACACTCAATGCATGCTCCATCCATGCAAGAGGCAGGAAGAGAGTTCGGGGTTGAGGAAGTAACTGTTAGCATAGAACTTATGGTTACATCTAGCAATTTCACCTGTAAAAAGATGAGACCTTACCAGCAATCTAGTACTTTGCTTAACTTGAGGTACCAAAGAGGAAAGGTTGTCAGAAGAATTGTCATGAAAATATTTCTAGAAAAGACACAGGGAAGCTACTTTATAGCAGCGGGAAAATAACTGAAGTAATGTCAGGAATGCTGATTCTTCCTTGGATTTTATCAAGAATCACTAACTGCATAGCAGAAGCACAAGACCAGATGTAGTAGCAATATATTCAATGCATAGATAAAAGGTAGATTTATAAATGTATCAGATAGATTCACAAGAGAAAAATTGTTGAATAGATTTATTAAGAAATATTGTTTCCTGTTTTAGATTTTGATGAACTGTTATGCTTTATTCATCTAATTTTGGAAATACTAGCAAATAAATAATCCTACTTGAAGTTTGTTATGTTAACGCAAAATGACACAACAAAAGCTTGTTTCTTGTAGGTGACTGTGATAAATTGCTGAATTTGAAGGTCCAGTTACACTTTATTCATCTAGTTTTGGAAATACTAGCAAATAAATCTTACTTGAAGTTTATGTTAATGCAAAATGACAAAACAAAAGATTGCTTCTTGTAGGTGATTGTGATAAATTGCTGAATGCAAAATATTGACTGTTTTTTTTTTATCTCACTCTTTCTAGTCTTTAGCAAAGTCGTCTTTTGATTTCTATGCAACTATGAAGGAATGCTGAAAAGTTCTCATCCTGACTGAGTGACCAAACGTCAGAATTATAGTTTGGAAATCCATTTTTGGTTAGACCATAAACTTTTCAGCATGTGCCTCATATTACAACATGTGT
>OZ038475.1:11667066-11694566 GCA_964036315.1 Acanthosepion esculentum
GTTGATCACTTTTTTAATTCTTAGTTTTTTCTACTTGAATATTTCCTTTGGTTGTGCAAATTAAGGAAAAAATTAAAATTAAATTCTTTGGTTACAAAATATAGACTTGTGTAAATTCATTTTGCATTTAAAGAATTGGTTAATGTCAATGTCTAGTAATTTTTTATTATTATTATTATTTTTTAAATATTTTTCAGAATCCAAGACAATCCAATTGCAATTCTATTCTCTTCAGCCATTTCCAGGGGATTACCCAACAAAGTAAGATTACAAGGATTATTTATTTAAAAACAAACAAAAATCGATAATAATCTCTACTAAGTTCCTCCCTGATTGCAAAATAGAAACTTTTTGTTCTTTTATCATAGATTTTTACTCTGAGAGCATCTTGTGTATTGGGAGAGAAAATGTCAATAACATTTCTTCCAGAATCAAAATGCTGGTATTCCAAATTGTTTCTCTCAATTTCTCAAAGTATATAAAAGCTAGAATTTTATGGACCATAAAAGATAATTGATTCTACCAGATTTCCTTGACTACTTGTGGTTGCTTTTGTCTTCATGAAAATTAGATTTCACTCATGTCTCTTTGCAGTGTCATGAACTAACATTGATGTAAGGTAATCCTTTTAGTAGGAAATGTTGGTTTAAAAAATACACAATTTCAAGAAAACTTCTTTTTAAGTCATTTTGAAGAAGTAAGCAAAGAAATAGACTAAATCTGTTACTGTTTTGTATAAAATGCAGCTTTCTGCTTGATTTGCTTTATAAGATAAAAGGAAATTATTTTAAAAAAATCTTTCAATATTGAAAACTATATAATCTATATTTATTGGCTCAAAAAAATATCTTCCGGGTCTTATATGCAAAGTCACCTGATAGGCTAATGTTTTATATAGACTAACACTACTTGTATGTAGCCTTATTCCATAATACTGAGATGTAAATAATAGTCTCATATTCCATTAAATAAGGTAATAGTTGTATCTTAAGAGTTATTTCCAATTTAAGGGAAAAAGCAAATTATGACCAACTTGTCAAGCTTAGCAAATATCAAAATAACTGTTTTGATTAAATAATATTTAATCTTATTTATATCATTTACAGTTGGATTAATGTCCTCATCTTTGTTGTTATTATCACAATGTTTTGGCCAATGTGCCTTTCAGCCATCTTCAGGTGTCTGTCAATCAAGGTAACTATCATGAAATTTCCAAATAAATCTGTTATTTAATCTGTGGGGGTAAATTGGTCTTGTTGTGTTTGTCTATGTCAAGGGATATCTTGTTCTTTTTTTAATAACTGTTCAGTTATTGTTAGTCCTGTTTTGTTTTTTCACACTAAGATGCAAGGAGTGTGAAAAAATATAAGAAAAAGAAAAAGATTAAGGAGAGAGAACAATAAAAGAAAAGGAATTAAGAAGATAGAAGATAATTATAGGCATTGCATTTAAATTTTTGAAAATTGGCTGGGAAGTAAGAAGTCAGAAGAGTTTCACTGGTGAGAAGTGCAAGAAAAGAAACTGTTAGCATAGAACTTACAGTTACATCTAGCAATTTAATCTGTAAAATGATGAGACCTAGCTGCCAATCTAGTACTTCATTTAAATTCATAATTTCTAGGTATGAAAGAGGAAAGCTTATCAGAACAATTACCATGAAAATATTTATAGAAAAGGCACAGGGAAGCTACATTATGCGGGCGGGAAAGTGAATGAGGCCGAGATGTGTCAGAACTGATAACATTGCAGATTCTTTTTTGTTTGTTCTGTTTGCCCAAGTGAGACTGTCCTCTCGGCTATTGTTCCACAAGTCAATAGCCAAAGGGGATTAAATATTGCTTTATGAATTTGCTGGCATTGTAATTGGGACTTTCTTCTTTTTATGCGCCGTGTCCCTTCAGGGTGTAGGTGTTCATGGCTCTCCACATCCCCCTATCCATTGTAACTCTCAATAAGTTTTGTCCCTTTTCCACCTTCCCCAGACCACATTCTGTCATCCACTTGCTTAAGCCCGCCAGGTATGTCATACGTTACTTTCCTTTTTCTCTCTTTTCCTTTATTTGACCTGTGAGTATCAGATTTTCCAAGTCCGCCTTTCTCATTACATGTCCCAGAAATTTCAGCTGCCTCTTCCTGATGTTAAGTATAAGCTTCCTCCTTGTTTTCATCCTCTCCAAAACCTCATTGTTGCTCACAGGCTCGGTCCATGATATCCTTAGCATCCTTCTGTAGAACCATACCTCTGTTGCCTCAAGTCTCTTGGAAGAGACCGTCCAACATTCGCTGCCATAAAGGAGGACAGATATCATGTAGCAGCTCAGTACTCTTTTCCTTGTTGCTAAACAAATCCTTCTGTCTTGCAATACTCTGCCTAGCTTTTGGAATGCGACCTTTGGCCGTCCCAATATGTCTTTGGATCTCAGTGTCGCACTTTCCATTTTTCGTTAAAGAACAAGACAAGACTGTTAGACAAGTATAGCAGAATAAGAACAATCTACCCTTATAGATTAAATAATGGGTTCAGTTCAAGATTCCCTGAGGGTTACCCGCATTGACAGACACCTGAAGATGGCTGAGAGCACAACAGCTGAAATGTTGTAATATTAACAACAACAAAGGTGAGGATATTAATCTGAGTGTAAATAGTATAAATAAAGATAATTCCTCATTTCATATCTTTTCTAAAAAATTTGGTTTTTCTTGAATGATTTTTCAAGTTTTGCATAATTTCAGAACTAAACAAACATGTTTATATCAATTTTTATATATATTTTCAGATTTTTAAAAATTTTATTTATAAAACAACAGTTGAGACTTGACTTGCATCATTTAAGAGTCAATTGTTTCATTACTTGAGAGTGCAGTCCTGGGTATGACAATAAACTACATCCAGCAGCAGGGCCTCTGATTGGGAGAGTGGAGGTTTTGAAGAACGTGGAACCACCTCTTAATTGCAGTTGTTCCCAGGCCCACACTGACCTGGGGTGGTAGCACCTGTTAGGGTCCCAGCTATGGACAAATAGTGACCGTCCAAAACAAAAACAAAACACTATAAAAGTATAAAAATACATTTTTATAGTAAAAATACCAGCAATATATTTTTATGTAAAAAGGGAGCATGTTTATAGCAAAATTACCAACAATACATTTTTAAAGCAGAATTACCAATAGTACATTCTATCTGTAGCTGAAACCATAAAATTGTGTTCAAAATATTTAGATTTTGGTATTAAATAACATAGAGGTTGATATGACGCTAAACAAAATCAAACAATCAATATGAAAGAAGTCTTTCAGGACATCAATATCTGATAATTTCTTAAATCAAACTGTATACCAAAATATAAATTCAACAAAACTACAATATAAAACACATATATCACCATCTCTAGTAATGATGTCCACACAAATGTGTATATGCAGAAAAGCTGAGAATCGTCTACCATGAGTTCAATTGTGAAAGCAGAATAACAAATATCCTACTTTTATTATTTCAAAGCTCCCAAGAAAATTAAATTTTGGCATTAAATGACCCACAAGGAGTTGATATGCCATTAAACAAACAAACAAACAAACAACTTGAGAGTGATTCTGGATTAGCAAGCTTGTCTCATCACAGTAAATATCAAACGCCTCATTTTCTGTTTTACATTTTGCAGATCAGTTTTTGCATCTGTGGATAGAATTACCATGTCATGCAATTTGGAAACAACATCAATCAGCTTCACTGACCTAATGCTGCCAATTCCATGGGAAAACCTAGGTGTTGCTCCTGAAAAACGGAAAGATGTCTTCACAGAACTCTGGGAATATCTCGATGCAAAAAATTCCAATAAGTAAGTGTAATGGATTGAGTAGTAAATTTTCAGTCATATGAACTGAATATGTTTGACTAATTTTCTTGTTGTGTTTGGTGGTAACATAGGAAGACTAATCCTGTTTAGTGTTGTAGACATAATAGTCTTTCTTTACAGTAAGTGACATAAATATACCTGAAATGATATTTTGATCACAAGGAATCACATCATGAGTTTCTTCTTTTCATTTTTTTAAAAATCATTTTACCTCAAGCAAGGCAAGTCACTAAGATGCAAGGGGTTACTGAGTGTTAAAGAGTATGAGAAAAATACTATTAAGGAGAGACAAGAATAAAAGAACAATAACTAAGAAGACAAGATGATGTGATTTAAATTTTTGAAGATCAAAACTGGGAAGCAAGAAGTCAGAAGAGAGCTACACAAGTGAGAAGTGCAAGAGAAGAAACTCTTAGCATAGAACTTACAGTTTTGGCACCACTGATCATGTGCCTGAGCCCCATTTGCTTTGACATATGCTGTGTAATTTGGCATTATTGGCCTTAAATTGTACTAGTCTTGGTGAGCATTTGTACTATGTGACCGTCCAGAGCCTGGTCTATGGTTGAAGAAATGTATTTTTAGGCCAACATGTCACAATTCAACCCTTCTCAAATGGCTCTAACTGAACAAATGGACTCTTTCACCATACTTAATCTTATTGTATCATGTATCGCTCTCTAAAATTGAGGATACAGATGGTGCACTGGTATGAGTGTTACTGCAGAACAAGATGACTAAAGACTTTGAAAATGTTATCAGAATATCTACTACCATCTATCATACATTTTATCAGAATTTTTCACTGTTATTGCCTGTCAGTGGTTATTTTATTTGATAATTTTGTTAATCATAATCTGTTTTATTTCATTCTTTTTATAAAATACTTTTTGTTACCAAATTAAAATATCTTTTTAAATTGACTATTAAATTTCTTAAAGTTTTTCTCATTTGCAAATTATTTTTAATCAGTGGATTTCATTTGTAATGAAAGTTCAAGTGTTAAATTTCAATTTGTACAAAAAGAAATACAAATAAAAAAAAACTCAAAGAAGTTTTCATTATCTAAAACTGGATAGTATGAATTATTTTGGTCATGAATAAGTAATCACCATCAATTTTATTTTATCGTGTATATGTTTGCCATGAAAATATAATAATTGTTAGTGGACAATTAAATGTTAATTTATGATCTGACATTGATTTAAGATAATTCTGTTGGTGAAAAATAATTGTTAAGACTGTTGTCATTTGATAAAAGGGCAAGAAGAATTAAAAAGAAAAAAATATTTTCATTTTAACCTCTTGCTAAATCTGGCAAAAAACCTGATCAACTATTTTACTGATTTGTATAAAGTGCTGGTTTCAAACTCTTCTTGGATTTTGCCTATATTTCTGTGATGAGGTATTGTAACTATTTACACTATTTACATCATTTGGGCTGTTGTCCTCATCTTTGTTGTCATATTCATATTGTACACTCTGGCCTTCTAGAGGTGATTGGAACAATCTGCCCGGATGGATGAAATAGAGGGTTCATTTTGAAATTCCATTAACCTGAAGAAGGTTGGAGCATACAATGACTGAAACGTCAGCAACAAAGATGATGACAACAGTTCAAACAATGTAAATAGTGTAAATCTTCTTGGGTTGTTGTAAAACCATAAAGAAATTTAACTGATATTATCAAACTACAGATGTATGCATTACCCTTTAGACATGAAGTTTATATTTCAAAATCTTTAATGTGAAGTTGCTCATTGTGTTAATACATGTTCTCTGATGGTGTGTGTTTTATTGTGTGTATTTAGGAATGCAACAATTGAATCAGTCAAAACACTGCCGTTAGATTTGCCAGGATTGTGTCAACTGATTGACTCTGTGCTTCTTCCTTATACAGTCTACAAAAGTGAAAGTAAGTAAAACGTTATCTTCCAGATAGCATGTTTCTTGTACAATAAATAATCAAATGACAGAACATTTTCAGACTTATAAACAAAGATGTATTATACAATTCTGTCAAATTTCCTGCACGTAAAAAAAAGGGAGGATTCTGTTGAGCATAACAATGATGATGTGTAATTCCTTCAGATTTACTGACAAATATTTCTCATGTCAAACTGTTTGCTTCAAAGAGTCTTTTTTATCATAACACTGGGTATCAACTCAGAGTGTTATGATAAAAAAATAAGCAACACTAGATAAGATCAAGTAAAGCTGGTAATAAAATAAGCCTTTAGATTTCTTTTCATTCTGGGAATGTAGAACACATTGAAAAATTATTGTTAGATTGAAATAATATTTTAATTATTTATTTTTTTATTTGAATTTGTCTGTTTCCTATTTTTTATGGCTAAAAATGTTCTTGTTGTTAAGAATACCATTCTGAAGAACTATTAGAAGAGCTAACTTAGATTAATGCATTCAGTAGCCTCTGATGTCAAATCCCTTCCTGCTTAAAGAATTTCTATTACTATTATTGGAAAATGCTGATTATTACTATGTTTTATTATTATTAAAATATAATCACTGTTATGCAACTATGGCTGGTGGAGGAAGGTGCAAACAAGACAAGGATTCTTCTCTGCTTATTCTTTTTATTTTCTTATTAGTTTACCCAGTATGTAAAAAAAATGATGGCATATTTTGAAAAATCTTTACTATTAATCTTTTTTTCAATTTCATTTTTTCCAAGTATTATTATTGAACTCTACCCTTTCACAAGCAGAAGTGACACCCCCTAGCTTCACAAGCATCGCTTAATATTGCGCCATTATCGTAGAAACACTGTCACCTGGTAACTCTGGTACTGCAAAAAAGTTAAATATATTATAGACAAAATCTTACAAATACACCTGGCATGAAACACATATATATAGTTCACGCACATCCGTGCATGGCTGCCTGCATATATGGACACAAAAATGCAAAAAACTTACACCAATGATAAATGTATAAAAAGAAAAAAATTGAAAAGATATAAGCAGTAAATTGCTAATACCTCTTAAGAACGAATGGACATGACAAAATATGAAAGTATGGAGTGAGGATAGTGCAATAAAAAAACAATATATTCAGTGAGACATCTTATTTTCCAGTGGACAATTCATGGGATTTCTACAATTACATAATTCATTATCAATATTATTGTTTCCCAGTCTAGAATTACTATTATTATTTAGGTTTAAGCGTTTATTTAAAATTTTATTATTATGTTTTTTAATAATTTATCTAGATTATCAGTACGACTATAACTTAATCGTACTGATTCATAAATTCATAAAAGTTCATTAATATTCTGAGTGTATTCTTCTTCTCTATGTGCTGTATTCCCTCATGATGTAGGCGATCATGACACTCCACAACTTCCTGTCCTTTGTTGCACTTAATACATTTTTGTTATTTCTCCCAAAATCTGTTCTGCCATCCATTTATTTAATCAAGCTCACCAAGTATGTTATGCGTTGTTTTCCTTTTTGCCTTCAGTATGTTCTGTAAGTATCAGATTTTCCAAGCCCTCTTTCCTCATTATATGCCCTAGAAACCTCAACTGTCTTTTCCTGGTGTTATGTATTAGTTTCCTTTTTGTTTCCATTTTCTCTAAAACATATTTGGTCCATGTTATCCTTGGCATATATTTCTAAAAAAAAAAAGTTTTACTTACATTATTTTCTTTGATTTTTCTACAACTTTGAAAAGAATCTTAAAATCTTTCAGCATGAACATTTGTGTAAACTAAGAAGATAATAGATTCTTCAAAGACTGAATGGAATTGCTGGAAAGCAGGTATCATTTTCAAGGGGGTGGGAAGTATAAAAAACTGAAGACAAGGTGGGAATTTCAAAAATTACATTCAATAATTAATATAATTTTTTACTTGACTGTTCAAGTATTGGAAGCAAAAACTCTTGGTACTCAATGTGTCAACATTCCAATTTTTTTCTCTCTTTTTTAACACTTGAACTCGTTATCCAGACAAAATGGAATGAAAACAGAACTTGTTTTTCAATATGGAAGCATAATTTTTTTACCCAATAACATAGTTTAGATATGCCATTTTGATGAAAAATATGGAAAAGACTAAACAAAATCTGGATATGCAAGTTTCCTGTTTTAATGTTGTTTTACTGTCGACGTCAGACGTTTCAGTCTAGTAGACCATCTTCAGGACATGGTTATTAGAAACATACTTAGGATTAGACGATATTTAAGTCAACATGAAGAGACGATAGACACAAGACTAGTCAGAAACAGAACAACTGAAATTCTAAAGTCAGCGTTCCTTTTTTGGGGTGGGGGGGATTCGGTCACGTTGGCGTCGCGTGGGCGATGCTGCAAAAACGCGCTCCGAAGAGACTTTATCTTAAGTGAAAAAGAGGAATTCTATTTGAATCTAGAGCTTATCAGTACGTATGCCATTTTAACAAAACATATAAGTACATTTGGGTATATTATTTATATTTATTTTCTGTTTTCATGAAATTGTTGTCAAGTACTTTAAAAGGGCGCATCAATAAGTTCATAGCCTAAAATATGAGTTTATTTTTGTTCTGAAATTTCTTTTATATAATGTTTGATTCTATGTGATTAATGTTCACTAGTGGATTATATGCAGTGACAAAGTGATCAGTTTGAAAAATATATATTTGTGGTATAAAATAATTTTCTTTTTCAGCATTAGATGATTGACTTTTAAAAAATCTATTTCTGTATCTCTCAAAGAGGGGGTGCTGAAAAGTCAGCTCAACACATTTTCCAAAATCAGTATTTCAATGAATAAAATTATAGCAATTTTTTTTATTTTTTGAAGGGTTAAAGAAACAATGCGTCAAATGTGTTGAACATTTACGTGAATATGTACAATAGTATGTACAGTGCATAACTATCAGTCAATTTAGTTTGTCAGGTTGAGAACTTTTCAGTGTGCAGAGGTGAGGGTGGCCTATCACTAAAAATAGAATTGGCAAGGGGAATTTACATCTGGCTGAGATGGTTTGCATTTATTTCAAACCAACGTCTTTGGGAAAGGCATGAATCCGTAGCTAATGGTAAAAAGCAGGACAATTGGAGCCTGTTAATCATGCATATGAAGTACAAACAAGAGAAGGTTATTCTTACAAAATAAAAAGCAGAAACCTCAAGCCTTGGTAAAGTTGTAGGGTTGGGTGTAGGGCTGGAAACTTCACCCCTGAAAAGACAAACCTGATTCTGGAACTGCAGATATACCTCCCCTTATGCACCATAGGAAGATTATGAAAAACTAACAAAGATGATATATAAATATGCTTTCTTAAATTGCAGATTTCATCATGGTTGATCAATAAATCCTGACATTAGCTATTAGTTAAATTTTGATCTGAAATTTTAACTATAAATGTTCAATGTATGTGATTGAGAAGTGCTATATTGACAACAAAAGAGACGGTTAAAAAATTATATATTTGTTGTGTAAATTAAATTTCTTTTTTTTTTTCATCCTTATGCTGTTGACTAATTCAAGTGTTTCTGTAATAAAACAGTATCTAGAATATGAGGCCAAGTAAAATATATGCTCGTCTCTGCTTTCTATTGCTTTAGAAAAAACTATGACAAATTAGAAAAAGTTTTGTGTGATGTGTTTTGTCCTTTAGGACATCATCAGGCTAAAGTGATGTTTACTTTGCATTGTGACAGGACAAATGTCCATAGCATTTTAAAGTGGCTTTCAAAGACAAGATTTAGATATTTCTACATAGATTAATTCAACTACATATCTGTCATTTTGGTGTACTAACTTTTGCCATCTTTGAGGCAGTTTCATGATTTAATCTTCCCAGAGCTTGGGATGTTTCTGTGTAATGATCTTAGTCTTCCAGATCAAAATTTACCTTTCGGAACCTAGTAAACCATACCGGGTGTAACAGCAAAATTGTCCAAATCAAAATTGTCTAAGTTTTAGAGTAAGATTTGAACCATTGTATCTTAGAAATGCTTAAAGATATCTTACTGGAATTCTCTATAGTTTTTATGATGCTATTGGACTCTACTTTGAGCAATAAGAATGCATAATTACTCTCCAAGCTTAACAGTCTAATGTTCATCATTAATTAATATGTGCCTTCTCTAACTTCCTGTCCTAGTGCCTCACATGTCTCATGTACGATTTCATTTTCATGACTTTTTTCACTGCTCTATGGACTGTCATATATGAAACTCTTATCTCACATGCCAAACATTTATGGATTGAGTTGGATCTTTTCAAATTGATCTTTTTAGCTCTAAGTTGAAATGATGATCCCATTTCCTGTTTTGACTGCCTGATTCAGTATTCCTCTCTACTGTTCCCTATTTTTTAAACTTATTCACCATTCTCTTGATGATTCTAGAAGGAACTTTGAAGATTGAAGTCAGGGTATGAATGTTGATACCATTACTGAAGGCCTGAATGATCTTTTACCTCTCACCATTGCACAATTGAAAAGACTGTGGGGCTGACACAAAATGATTTTAACCTGTTCTCTTTCTAACTGAATAACTCAAAGGGTTTTTCAGTGATTCTTATGACAAATGGTATCAAGATGGCTAAATGTCTTATCTGAAAGCCTGGAAAAAAGAAACTCAATTAGTTTAGTGGTTTTTTAGATATTAAACATTTTGCGGGATGGACAATTATCTCATGCTCTTGCAGCCAGTATATTAGCAGTACTCTCAGCTACGGGTACCATTGCTATAAATGTTGCATATAATTTTTGCTGTTTGCACAATGTTTTTGCCTTTTTGAAAATAAAAGCATCAAATGATGAAGAAGCATCTCATTTTCCTCTATTTCTTCACTTTTAACATAAAAACATTTGAAATTTACAACCCACACATGAATTGTATAGAAAGATGCATTGAAATGTAACCTTTCAGAATATTTATTTATATTTTATAAATTTCAGTCATGCGTGAAACAAAATCCTGTCACTCCTATTGAGAAATCCTAAAACTTTTGTTCCAATCTCAATATGACCAATGTTAGATGTTCATGAAGTGTTTTGTGATTATGAAACTGTTTTTTTTTCTTTTTCAGAGAATTTCCACTGTGCGATATTCCTACCACCAAGGCATCATCTATTATTAAAACTAAATTCCATTTTGAATCATACAGCAGTCTCAATTCTCACAGACTTTTGGCCAATTCTTCCTTCTGTAAATTGTTACCTTGACTCTCTGATAGCAATTCATTGATGCTGTTATAGTCTCTTCTAAAATTCAGTGACATTCAGTTACTCTTTTTTTTTCCACTCGGAATTTTTGATCCTGGAACTGAAACCATTCTTTAGACAAGACAATTAGTTTTATTTTTAAAGGAACTTTTATAAGAATGTTGAATGAACTTGAGGAATTAATTGAAAAACTTTTGTTTTTTCTTAATTGTTGTTGAATTTCTTTTTTTACTGTAAGTAAAGCAAGAAAGATTTTCAATTTGTAAATATATAAAATCATCTGATCTTTCAGCAAATGTTTTCTGATTTTTTTTTTCTTTTTCTTTCATGAATGTAGAAACAGGATTCAAGGAGAAGGGTGTTGATCACAATTTGGCTGAATTCTGCTGGATTTGAAATACGGTTCATTCTATTTTGCAAGAGGTGCCATTTGTCAGCTGTCATGAAATCTCTTGTTGCTTTAAGATCACTGCATTTTGATCAATTTGTAGAATTTGTCATCTGAAGCCCAAGTCCTTTGTGTCTGGTCAACATCATTGAGTGAACATTTCATATTGAAGGTTTCTTTGCTATATTTGACATCAAACATGACTGCCCCACTAGTCTTTGAATGTCAAATTAAATGGATCAAATGAATGAATTTGCTTTGGGTGTGACTCTCTCTCCACTGCGATTGTTGTGTGTGTGTGTGTGTGTGTGCGTGTGTGTGTACAAATGCATAGATGATAGGCCAAAAGTTTGGTGCCACCCTCTGGATTTAATAATTAGTAAGTTTCATGCCTTCTTTGGTTTAATGAATTCCTACTAAGCTAGGATGTTGAAACTTACCCATGAGAGCATGGTATCCAATGTTTTTTGAAAGGTGAGGGTACCTAAAATTTAAAATCCTCCATCCATAAGATTACTATTAGCCAGCAAGGTAGATGCAATAATGCATTCATTTTAATATAAATTATTAATGAATATATGATAAAAACTTTCAGGAAGTGAAAGTCTTTCTGGGCTGAAGTGAGGTCGTAAATTAGTTTTGAAAAGGTACACAACCTTCAATTTTTAATTGATTTTTCAAAATCCAAAGACTGACCCCAAACTTTTGATCTATAATATATATATATATATATATATATATATATATATATATGTGATGGACTCTCCTGTCGGTTTCAACGTATGAGGTTCCGACAACTGTGTTTATTTAACCCTGTGTGTAAGTCGCAAGTGACATTTCAGTCCCGCCAGTGACCTGCAAAGAAGTCCACAGATTGTGCAAGAGTGTGGATCATTGGAGTATATGGCCGGGACAGCAGCAGATATTTTAATCCTTTCCCTAGTTTGACGAAGCTTGGTGATGTTTGATGCTATGTTGTTCTTGATGCCATTGTAGCAAGTTGTCCTCCATTCATTGCGATCATTTGCTGTGTTCTCAAAGGTAGCATGATTTATATTCACAGCTGAGAGGTTACTTTTCAGTTTGTCCCTGTATCTAAGCAATATATTATACCAATAGATTATTACCTCTGTATCTGTGTGTGTGTGTGTGTGTATATATATATATATATATATATATATATATATATACACACACACACACACACACAACATGGTGGAGTAATGGATAGCAGCTCGGATTGAGGAATTTGAGAGCCAAATTTGAATTCCAGTCCAAACCATTACATTTACTTAAGTGCTAATACCCTTGAGAAAGGTATGAATCCACTTCTTCTCCCACCAGCTATGGGTAAATAGCAGGACAGACCAGGTTCTATGGCCTTGGATGGCAACTGATCTACCTCAGAAAGAAATACTGCAGGAAAAAAATCTGCCTGGTCAGTCATGTATTGAAAGATACATGATTGCTAAGTGTGTATTAATTTTCCCCCTGAAATTTCTGCACTGCCTTAACCGGGTATTGAACTCACACTCTTTGGGTCCTGTCACTGGATCTAACCAACGCCTTTATCCTCAAGGACACATGGCACAGTGGTTAGATCCAGTGACTGGGTTAACAAGAGATAAGTGATAACTGACATCCATTAAACATGGCATGTGGAACTAGAACAGTCTACTCCAGTGAGTGAAATAAAGGGTTCAGTTCGACATTCCAACCACCTGAAGAATGCCGGAGCGTACAACGGCCGAAACGGTGTAATAAATATGGTGACAAAGATGAGGACAATAGTCCGAATAATGTAAATAATGTACATAATACCTCATCTCAGAAATATAGACAGATACTGAAAAGTCGAAACGTTGTAATAAATATGGCGACAAAGATGACAATAGTCTGAATAATGTACATAATACCTCATCTCAGAAATATAGACAGATACTGAAGGGCCGAAACGTAATAAATATGGCGACAAAGATGAGGACAATAGTCCGAATAATGTAAATAGTGTACATAATAAGCACAAAACAGTATGAAGTCAACAGAGAGCTGCAAGAATTTTGAATCATTGACATGCTTTCTACAATAGTCTGAATAATGTAAATAATGTAAATCTTAAGAAATTTAAAAAAAAAAGAAACATTTAAAAAAAAACACAATAAATGCATTAGTTGCTCACCCTAATGAGACTGAGCACTTTAATTAAAAGAGGAAATCATAAAGATTCAAATATTTCGAACATGTTTTAATTGCTAGTTCATCCACAGTAAATTTGTGACCAGGTTCCTACAATGTTTCACCATTCTTGGCAGATCTTCTGTTATCATAATGTGGGAGGCTTAATAACAAAGATTATGGAAAGAAAAAGAATCTAAATGAAATTAGATTATATACTCAAAACATAGAAAAAGATTACTTTTAAAAAAATTTAAAATTCCCAATGACTCGTGTTTGTGTACATGTGTAGTTGAATCAGCAAAAACCTGATGAAATCTTAATGGCCGAAACATGTCACACAAAAACTTTTTCCACTTTTTCATACATCTTTCCTTGAAAACTCTCATTGGTATATAAAAATTTATATCATTATCACATATAAGTATGGATAGAAACTAAATAACGAGATGAGAAAGAGAGAGAGAAATTATTCAGCCATTTAATATTAACAATAAAGTATCATACGTAGCACAATATTGCCTTAGTCCTCTTCAAAGTAATCCCTTTAGGATCTTATACTTATTCCATTGTCTCTTCCACTGTTCAAATCATTCTGCAAAGTCATCTTTTGGGACCACCATCAGCTGCTTCATCACATACTCCTTAATCTCTTCCCAGCATGTCAACAATGATTTTAGTTATTGGGAAAAACCTAGAAATTTGCAGGGGAGCGAATCACAACTCTAACAGAGTTTGACTTTGGTGAGACAATGTTTTATAAAAAAAAAACTACATAAACTCACTCAATGCCACCACAGTGTCAATAACTGCGTAACCCTACAAGAGAGTGTCTATTTATGCTTACATAGTATGGTCCTCTCTTATTGGTTATTAAGTTACAAAAATACTGGTTCTTGATTTATTTAAAAATGTGTGGCTATATTGCAGACAAGTCTCATAATGTCTGTTTATTTTACTAATTCTGTTCTGAAATGTACGTGATGATTGTTGGAGTGCTTATTAGTCTGTTGATTATGAACTTCAGATAATAACTTTTCAATCATGGGATTATAATTATTATTTGTTTTGTGGATTTCTGTTGAAGTTTTTAATCTGATAATTAAGGAAACCTCATTCTCTCTTCTTGCTAATTGGATTGTTTTTGAATTTCTTCGGTAAAAATCTGCCAGATTTCATTCAAAATACATTTGCATAGTATAAACACCAAAACCTACTTTTTGTCTCTTTTTTTTTTTTTTTCCTAACCTAATCTCTTGCCATCATCAGGTAATTATTTGAAGTTTAGATAGTGTATATAAAGAGTGAAAGTAGCACAGGGGTTGGAAAACCTGAAACTAATGGTGACTCAGAATGCAACACAAAGATATTGTCCTTGAAGGTCTGTTCCAAAAACTAAGCTGGTCCAAACATGTCCTGTGAATGTTGGTGTCCGAGAGTCCAGAGATGGAAAAGAGCAATATCTTCCTCAAGGTGGTAGCAACTAATCTGGATGTGTGGGTGGTGTAATGGATAGTGGCTCAGAAATTGAAGAGCAGACTTCAAATTCCAGTTGAGTTTGTTACATTTGTTTTTGCGCAAATACTCTTGGGAAAAGTATAAATCTATCACTTCTCACGTAGGACTTGTATCTGGAAAACCATTGTTATTCTCAAAAAAATATACTTAATATTCAATTAGAAAAAACAAGAGGATTATTCTTACAATCCCAACTATGTTTTGGCCCTAGATAATCCTCAAAGGCTTGATATGCTGCAAAAAACTAATCAATCAACATCAACTAATCGCAATAAGAATTGTAATCATTTAAACAGTTCATTGAATGGCAAGTGATTTTACTGTTTTTTCTGCCTTCTTTTTTTCCCTTGCTTTTTTTCCATGTTAAAAATATAGTTGAGAGTTCTATCTGTATTCAGATATAGAATCCTGGGAAAATAACAGTTTGAATAAGGGATGAAGTTTGTTCACTCAAATGGTGAACCCATTTGGTCTAATCATTTTCCAATTATGATCTTTTTGTATATGGAGGTCACATTTTTGTTTTATCTACTTGGCCTAATTCTGGCTGACCAATTGTGATGTAAGTTTGTGTTTTCATCATTCTCTGGGCACACCAAGTAACAAAAAGAACTTTTGGTTACTTGAATTGTAACTTAACATTGACTAATAAAGCATTTTTCTTGCTCTCTCTTTCATAGCGAGTGTAGAGAAAAATGGTGATGAGGAAGGTGTCAAAAAGTGCAGTGCAGTGCTCGCCGGCAGGCCCGTTTTTTTTCCTTCTGATTCGGTCGCCTCAAGGAAATGGATTGCGTGACTCCCTTTGTCAGCCATTACACTGGGCAGTTGTAAAACAGACACCAGCTCAGCCGTGCCTACTTTGACTTCCTCTTTGTCCGTCTGTCAATCCATACATCCAGCTCTATTGCACACAGTCTGCCGAATGACTTCCGTTCTGTCGTGCTGCTGGCACCCCACTTTTTATGCTATTCCAATATGGCCAAAATTTGCATGTGTGCAAATATCATCTCGTTTTGGATGAGATAGGTGCGCATGAATCGTGTCTTCAATAGCGGCCATATTTCTTTTTGTCATCATTTTGCAGGCAAGACATGTTCGCGCTCGTTTCGAATTCTGAGGTAAATCATGTCTTTCGTCACAGAGAGCTTGGCAGGTAATAGTAATATTAAGTCATTTTCTTATAAGGAAACATTTGGTATTAATTGACCAAGCAGCTAGTGATATTCAAGTTAGGTTTTCCTTCACTCATAGTTCATCAGGCTGGGATCAAAGTGTAGTAGCTCTACTCCTCATCTCTAATAGTAATATTAGCTGTTTTCTTGCAAGGAAATATTCAGCATTCATTGACTGAGCAGCCAGTGTTACTTTTGATTGAAATGTATAAAATCTTTACATTGAAAGAATTTTTTAGGAAAATAGGTTTCTCAAGTTCAGTAACTGTTATCACTCTTTCTAGTATTGATGAGGGCTTCCTTCTTAATCTTTTGTTCACGGTAGTGTAGAATGTCAATATCTTGCTCACCTCCCACATAATGGTAAGATATTAGTGGCAATGGTATCTTCATTTAGCTAATGTCTAACCATTAGGTGGGAGGTATTTCTGCAGAACTCTGTATCATTATTTTCTCTTTAAGTTACATGTGATATCCATTTCAGTTGTTGTTGTTGTTGTTGTTTTTGTTGAAAGTCCTCAAGTGATGTGGTTTCTGTTATTTGGTACAGTTCTTTGTGATTCTGTAGTGGCAGTCCATGATGTTTGAAGAAGGATGATTCTTAGTATAACCTACAGGAGTCATTGGCTCAATACATTTTTTAATCATTGATCAGAGAAAGTGTTGTATACAGCTGACAGTTTATTGCATTTCTGAACAAATTTGGTGCCATGCATGACATCCACATGAAAGTCTCATTTGGACGAGGCTACTTAAGAACATTACTAAAGATTATAGGCCATTGTTTTGTTTTTTTAGTAACTTGTGGTGTTGTATAAAACTACCATTAGTGCAGCCTATTTTACAGGACAGTCAATCATCAGTTTATATATATATATATATATATATATATATATATATATATATATATATATAGTAAAGGTAATAAATCCGTTGCTATATAATCCAAGTGCATCCTAGTAATATAAAATATTAAAACTGATCCACAAAAAGAGCTCAATGCATTTATTATTACAGAGCAAATAATTAATAAACGATAAAATCCCAAATCACCTCATATGATGGGGGGGGGGGGAATAGTCTATTTCAGCAGACAAAAATATCAGTTGGGGTTGTCAGAAACTGAAATTTAATTGTGAAAGCTTAAAAAAAAAAATCCCCCCAAAAAAACACCAGTCAAAAATGCAGAATTATTTATCCATTTCAATGTTTCAGTCAAAGAAAAGGCATGAGACAGGGGTCAGGAGAGGGTGGAAGTTATTTGTCTTAAAGAGATGAAGTTTTCTAAAATTAAATATATATAATAAAATATATTGGTGAAAAGACAATATAAGTTAGGCTAAAAGAAGATTTCCATATCACTGAAGAATTTTATCAAAAGGTAAATGTAAGGATTTCATTTTGTAGCATGTATTTATAAACAGAAGTGAAAAATATTAAGTTTTTAAAATTTTTAAATTTAAGAATGCTCTAAAATATTTGTAAGGTTAACTGTCTAAGTACAGGTAAACTATGTAAAAGGTAAACACTGTTCTTTTGTACAATGTAGAGATGCTACACCTGTGAGACTACCCACCTCTGCAACTCGCTGCACAAAGATATAGACCCAACGTCGTAGAATTTCTGTGCGGTGGATCGAGCGAGAGGTAGGCTCACAGGTAAAAGAAAAACACAACTACAAACTTGGGTAAGACGAAAAGAGGAGAGAAGGTGTGTGACCTTTTTGTGGATGATAACTCTTGGTTGATTCTCGGCTGGCGGAAAAAATATATCCTAACTAACAATGTCCGGCTGCTAATGGGTCGCTCTTCGATGTTACGTGCTCCGGCCTAAATCAACCTTCCTCGAACCTAAACTAAGTCTAACTACCCGTGGCCCAAAGCGCTGCCGTATATATGGAGAATCCTCTTTCATCATTTCCGGACAAGGGACACCCACGAATAAACCCATAACTTTTTCATGACCATTTCTCTCTTTGAAGAAAGTGGACATAAAACTATTTCTTAGCCTAGCTGACTCCGATTCAGGGACATTAAATTCAAACCCTTTTAAGTTTTGACCAGAGCCGGTCTTTTTCCTATCTTAGTATTTTGACAAGTACTTAACACTTATCTACCCTTTTCGCCATATGTTTTTATCTAGATTCCTAATCTAATCATTTGGTCTTGAAGTTTGATGCCCAGGTCAAATCTAACTAATCTTCTCGCACATATGCGTGCGCGCGCACGCACACACAGATGTGGGGGTGTATATATACACACACACAGATGTGCGGGCGCACACACACACACACACACGCGTGCGCATATATCCGACTCATAGTGTCACACACCTCCCCCAATCATCTTTGTCATTTATTTCATAAATTACACAAAAATTTCAACAACAATGAGACACTATGCATCTCCCCCTGCACATTATGACCCTGCTCGGGCGTCCCCGAAGAGAATACAATAATGTACAGGTCGCAAAAACAAATTACCACAGAATTCACAACAATTATCGCCACTCATCAGAGGTGGACAACAGGTTTCAACAATACAATATGAGACTATGTATTCTCGGCCGAGGAGAAAACAAAATAAAAATATACAACACACACAAAAAAAAAAATATACAGACAACAACAACCGAAATTACAAGAATTTCAAAGGGTTTCGGTCATCCCCTAACAAAATAAAACAACGGCATAGCCAACACTGCACTGCGGTGGTTGGGATCATCCACCCCTTACAACACTAACATACATATAAGGAGAGAGGAAGAAAAAAATTGTTGGTTTCAGTCCTTCCACTTTGCTTTCCTGTGAACAATTTTGAGGGGCTCCTGACTCATTCCTATTCCGTAATCCAGGAGGACTTTTCGATTCACCTCCAACATCATTCAATTTTTAAACATTTCGCCCCCCCCCCCCCAACAAACACGGGAATTTTAACCACCCCTATCCAAATATTCAGGAGTATTTTTCGGCTTATCTCCCCTTTTCCTTACGACGTGGGAACATCATAATTTCCGCAGTTCTTTCGGTGTCGTATCAGGAATAATGTTTTTGGAAAGCATTGTGGAATTCACTCCTCCACCAGGGATCTTCACTACCCCCTGTACAAAACCACAAACTCTCTCCCTGTGTTTACTGGGTATGTCAACATGACTGACTTCCCAGCCATCCATCACACCATCTACATACAATCAAAACAAAAAAAAAAGAAGAGAAAAAAAATGTTCACCTTCAATGGTTAAGCTTGGCGAGTTTTGCTTTTTTTTTTTTCTTTTTTTTTTTTTTAGTCATTCGTTTTTATGACGCCAAGTTGTAGCGGCTTTGTAAGTGGTGACTCCACTGAGCATGCAGTGTCCGATTGGTCCATAATTGGGAAAACTATACTGTCTTTTGTTTCCTTGGTCCCTGCTATCCTGACTGACATTCCATCTTGGTCACTATGTCTCTTTTCTGGCATATTTCTAATCCTACATCTTATCAACCACTGCCTTCCCCGGATTATCAATATCACTACAATTACAATTACGACCATGACACACACACCTAGTGACGACCAGGCTATGGTGCCTGTGGGTTGATCGTACCATGTAGGAATTTCCCTTCCCACAGTCTCCAACTTATACACCAGCTTGTGTAGATTAATGTTATCTACGTTTTCCAGCAGCTGGGGCAATTTAGCCATAGTTAAGTTGGGCAATTTTTTCACCAGCGGTTCCCACAGGCCCGCCCACTTGCTAGAAGAGACGTTTGAGAGAGCAAGGAAAGAGTCCCTAGTTTCAAATTCTTCCTCCGCCTGATAATAGGGCGGTAGGGTGATGGAACCCCCGAAGGCTGAGCAACCCATAGGCAAACTGATAACAGTCAGAGGGGGCGCTGCTCTTATGGTTATTGTCGACCGCCCCCCACACACCTGAGACAGGGCTAACTCCTTCTCCAGCACCACCGCCCAAACCCCATCGGACAACCCTATGGCCTGTGGCATCATGGCCCTCCTAGACACTTCCACATGACAAGTTTCCTGAATACCCTTCTTGTTATTTCTAAACAGCTCAACCAAGCAGAGTCTATGGTCCCCGGTGGTGTATATGGGGCTCTTGGACGTACATGATCCCAGTGCACCTGTCTTACACTTATCTGCTTCCCTTTTGGTGAGCAGCATGAACTGTGTTCTGGCTAGGTTAAGAGCTATACATTCTGCTTAACTTGTTACTTGTAATATTATTATTTTCCCTAGAACAAAAATTATTTAAAAGAGCATTTGTAGAGCTCCAGACAAACATTCTTTGTATTTTTTCCATATTGTGACCCTCATCACAAGTGTCAACATAAAAAAGAACCTCATAATCTGCAAAAAACATTCAATGTTATATGCATGCCTTATTTTCTTTTTCTTTGATTTACTGAATGAAGAAAAGAATGTCACCCAAGAAACGGTGGAAACGTTCTACCTTGGTATTGCTCTGTGGATGGTATGGAGACGTAGTTACATGCCTTATATTGAGGCTTGCCATTGTTTCCCTCATGATCTCATTCACATTTTCAGACCCATTGTCGGTCACTATTTCTAAGGGGGCCCCATAGCGCGGAAATATCTCTGTTAATATCAGACTAGCTACCGTTTGAGCCTTTTTGTCTGTTACAGCGTAGGCTTCTGGCCAATTAGTTAGCCAATCAACAAAGCTAACAATATAGACATTTCCCCGCAGGGTTTCACCGTATGGACCAGAGATATCCAAGCTAACCTTTTCAAATGGGTAAGCTGGAACATCCATTTCCTCAAGAGGGGCTGTCTCACACCTGCTACTTCTGGCCTGACAGGTGATACAGCTATTCACGTATGTCGTTACTTGTTTGTACAATCTAGGCCAGTAATATTTCCTACTAATGAGCTCGTAGGTCTTATCGATGCCTATGTGCCCTATAGCATCATGGCACTGTTCCAGGATCTTATTCTGTAGTGCACGGGGGACGTACAGTCGAGGTCTAGCTTCCTCGTCCCTATTAGAAAGGTAGTATAACCGATCATCCTGTATTAGGTATCTACTCGCACATGCTTCTGTTACCTTCCCTGCCTCTATTGCTTCTTTTAGTGTCCTAATTTCCTCATCCGTCTGGTATTCGCACTCTAGTCCTATTAAATGGTGCTGTCCTGCAGTATTTGAAGCATCACAGGTTACCTCGTCAACGCTTGGCACCCTTTCTATTCGGTGGGAGTTGATCGCATTTATCTGATAGGCTCGATCATCCACTTCTGGTATTACACTGATTGATTCCCGCTCCAACTGCTTAGGAATCCGTGATAATAAGTCAGCACATGTATTTTCTCTACCAGCCAGATATTCTATTTTGCAGTTATACCCGCTTAACTTAAGTGCCCATTGTTGGATCTTTTTATTGGTCCAGTCTGCTTCGAACAGATACTGGAGGGGCTTATGGTCAGTCTTAATTACGAAGGTAGCACCACTCAGGTAATAGTTCAGCTTTTCTAATGCATAAACTATGGCATAAGCTTCCTTTTCAATCACGGGCCATCTCTGCTGAGTAGGAGACAATTTATGGGACAGGAAGTAAATGGGTACTTCCTCTGGCACACCTGGTATGGGGCTGTCCCTCTCGGGGCATGGTTGCGTAAGGCAGGCACCGATGCACTGATCGCTGGCATCGGTGTACAGAATCATTGGCCTACTCAGATCCGGGTAGGCCAATAAGGGGACGGCTGTCAACTGTTCCTTCAGTGTATTGAAAGATCGCTGACAATCCTCCGTCCAGCTAAACCGGGCATATTTCTTTGTTAATGCTATGAGTGGTGTTGCTATCCTTGAAAACGCTGGTATGAACCTCCTATAATAGCCTATTGCCCCTATAAATCCTCTAACTTCCCTAACAGTCCGTGGTTGGGGCATAGCTCTGATTACTTCAACCTTATCTATATCCGGGTGTACCCCACCCTCATCAATAACGAATCCTAGGTAGTTTGTTTCCTTTTTCATAAACTGACATTTAGGTAACTTAATCTTTAGTCCATGCTTCCTTAACCGAGCAAACACTGTCCTCAGGTGCCTGAGATGCTCATCGATAGTGGCTGAAAAGATCAATATGTCATCCAGGTAGGCCATAGCGAACTGTTCCAATCCCCCAAGCACCACAGACATGAGCTGTTGAAAAACACCAGGCGCATTGGCTAACCCAAAGGGCATGACTCTAAACTGATAAAGTCCCACGTGACATGCAAAGGCAGTCTTTTCTCGATCGGCCTCATCCAAGGCCACCTGCCAGTATCCTGATCTCAGATCTAACTTGGAAAAGTAGGTGGATTTGCCAAGCAAGGCCAGAATGTCATCGATCAATGGCAGGGGGTAGGCCAGAGGTTTCGTGATGTTATTCAAGGCTCGGAAATCAACACAAAACCTATGCCCCCCATCCTTCTTGCTGACTATTACTATTGGGAAACTCCACGGGGACACTGAACGTTCAATAACGCCTGCTCCCAGCATATCTTTAACTGCCCCTTCTACTAGTTCCCGTTTGTGCAGTGGGGTTCGATATGGTTTTAGTCTTATAGGTGGATGGTCGCCAGTGTTGATTTTCATCCGAACTGACTGAGTTTGACCTAAATCCTTATCCGAGTTGGCTATTATGTCCCTATTCTCAATTATAATACTGCTTATCTTATCCTTGTGTTCAGTTGGTACCGCTATTTCTTCAACATTAACTGCTGTGTGTGTGTGTCCATCTCCATAATCTGCCTTACCTATTACATTCTCCCTTATGCTTGCAGATACCGCCTTTCCTATTTCCTTGCCGCTAGGTATTCTTATTGTGGTGTTAGTGGTGTTAGCCAACATAATTGGAATCTGGCCTTCCTTACCAACTTCCACCACTGATTCGCATAGCGTAACCTCCCCCTCTTCACGAATGGGATCATCTATGGGGGTTATTTGAAAAGTACCCCCACGTTGTTCTTCTGTGGGAGACACCCTGCCTTGACAAGAAACAGCTGTACGAGGGTGAATAACAATGTCCTCAGTGGTTACCACCATAGATTCCTTGCTCATGCAGTTTTCAAGTGGTATCTCCTTCCCCCTTAATTTCAGCCTAACCGGGTTGAAGCTAATGTGCGCCTCGTTTCCTTCCAGCCAATCTCTACCTAAGATCATCGATCTACAGAGAGTGGTTGCTACATATAATGTTTGCATAGTTACCACCTCTTCTACCATCACTGGCAGACATATCATACCAGATATTTTTATTTCCCGGCCATCAGCCTGTACTACCCTTAAGTCTGCAGGTTTTAAATCCTTGCTCATAAACCCTAATTCTAACAAATCCTTGCGCTTAATTATTGATATGGATGCTCCAGTATCTAATAATGCTGTTACCTTTTTGTTTACTATCTCTACCTCACAAGTTAACTCAGTGCCCTGACCAATTAATCCATAACTTTGGGCCACACTGATTTCCCTCTGGGTGCCCCCCACCACGTTTCCCTGGATCCTTCCAAACCTCCTACCTCCGGGTGCACCCTCCTTTCTGGGGCACTCCTTCCGTATGTGACCCAGCTGTCCGCACTCCCAACACCCCGGTTGTCTTGGGTCAGGGAGTGGCCTTCTCCAGCCCCTTTCATGGGGGTGGTCTCTCCAACGATAGCCCGAATGGCCACGATCCCCCTGATCCCAAGCAACAGGAGGAGTCTCTGTCCACCCCGTTCTCGTATCTCTTGACCATCCCTTTTCTTCTCCCCTCCCCTGGGTGGCTGTGAGCCTATTATAGAGCCTAAGACTCTTTCCTGCTGTTGCAAACGCCTCCGCAAGTGAGGCTGGGGCCGCCCTTGCTGTGTCTTCTCTTATGAACGCATTTTCTATAGCGTCCGTGTAATACTCAGCTAGCTGCGCTTGCACCGCCTCCCCATCACGTTGAACAGCGTCTTTGTATGCAACCTTAGCTAATCCTAAAACTCTACTTGCTAGTTCCGAGAGAGTTTCTCCTTCCCTTTGCTTAATCTTAATTAAGGCCCTAGCAGCATCAGTCGCACTCGCTGCACAAAGATATAGACCCCACGTCGTAGAATTTCTGTGCGGTGGATCGAGCGAGAGGTAGGCTCACAGGTAAAAGAAAAACACAACTACAAACTTGGGTAAGACGAAAAGAGGAGAGAAGGTGTGTGACCTTTTTGTGGATGATAACTCTTGGTTGATTCTCGGCTGGCGGAAAAAATATATCCTAACTAACAATGTCCGGCTGCTAATGGGTCGCTCTTCGATGTTACGTGCTCCGGCCTAAATCAACCTTCCTCGAACCTAAACTAAGTCTAACTACCCGTGGCCCAAAGCGCTGCCGTATATATGGAGAATCCTCTTTCATCATTTCCGGACAAGGGACACCCACGAATAAACCCATAACTTTTTCATGACCATTTCTCTCTTTGAAGAAAGTGGACATAAAACTATTTCTTAGCCTAGCTGACTCCGATTCAGGGACATTAAATTCAAACCCTTTTAAGTTTTGACCAGAGCCGGTCTTTTTCCTATCTTAGTATTTTGACAAGTACTTAACACTTATCTACCCTTTTCGCCATATGTTTTTATCTAGATTCCTAATCTAATCATTTGGTCTTGAAGTTTGATGCCCAGGTCAAATCTAACTAATCTTCTCGCACATATGCGTGCGCGCGCACGCACACACAGATGTGGGGTGTATATATACACACACACAGATGTGCGGGCGCACACACACACACACACGCGTGCGCATATATCCGACTCATAGTGTCACACACCAGGGTGTGACTCATGAGAACCAGGTTTACTTGATTTTTTTTTTTATTGTCTGGCCTAAAGAGAAGAACATGACTAAATAGAGGAACATATACTACACTCTAATCTCGTATTTGCCTATCCCCACTTTATGGTGCTAAGAAGTAACATATTTCATGTTGGATGCCTTTATATCTACAATACATATAGGGTGATATTAAAAATTGCCCACTTCTCCTATCCATTGTCATGCAGATGTCAGAAGATCCTAACTATCTTCATTTGGTACAGTGCAGAGGTACTGCCATGACATTAGGCTACCTTTATTGTTTTACCATAAACTGGCAGAAACAGTACACTGTAATAGAACATGAAAGACAAAGTAGAACAGATACCACACTCTGATCCCAGCCCTGTGGCGAGGATGTTTTGTTCTGCTGTTAAACATTCTTCTCATATAAATCAGTACAATACACAATCTTAAAAACAATTGGAACTTATCTTCGATATGGAGTCAATGATAAATGAATTCTTATTTAAAATGTTCTGCAGAATATGGTTTAAATTTTGCTTCAAAGACAAAAACCTTTGTCCAATTAATTCAGTTATATAACAAAAAATTGTATTACAATTACTTTCTTTTAAAGAAAAAAAATCAATTTTTTTTTGCATTTAATATAAAGATTTTTTATTTAAGAATGAAATTTTAAAGAATTTATCATTTGCTGTCTATATCGGATTGATAAGAAAGATGTGAATATCACTGATAAGCTTCCATCTGATATCAAATTAAGACAAATTCTAATTCATTTGATTTTTTGATTGTGTAATTTCCGAATAAAAACTAATTTAATCAGTGACTTATCAATTCAGTAATTGATTATTTTCTTTGTGGAACTAAATTCATAGAATGCTTAAGTCTATTATTAAACATGTCTTGATCAGTTAAGAAAAGCATCTTCAAAATGGTAAGGAATCTATTCATTTTAACCATTTCAAAGATTCTTTCCTCATTCACAACAAAAACAATAATTTTTTTTTATGTTGGTCTTTTTCTTTTACATGTTCACTCTGTACAAGGCCTGGCAGCCACGCAAGGTAGACAGTCTATGTTCCGCTTTATCATGGCATAAAAAATTAACTCCCTCCTCAATTCTACCCTCTGAGCTTGTTTTTCTATTTAACACAGATCTGACATGTAATTGGTTAATCAAGACATACCCACTTGTCTATTTTTAATTCTGACTTTATTTCCCCCCACTTCCTTTATCTTTTGGAAAAGAGTTAACATTTTGCTTTTGAAATTTCCTTAAAATTCATTTAATCACCAGTTACTTATCATTGCCTGAAGAAGTACATTCATAGTATTGAAACATAAAAGCTTTCATGTAGTGATTTCTACATCTTTTTATTATAATTACTTATAATAAAAATAATAATAATAATATATTGCTCTACTTTGTATTAAGCTCTTTAATAAAAGTAAATGCTATGAACAGTGGAATTTTACTCCATCTGTTCTTTCTTTCATTTGGATATCTATCTATCTATCTATCTATCTATATATATATATATATATATATATATATATATATATATATATAAAGCATTTCAACCCAAGCATGGCTGGAGTACCACTAGCATGCTAGGGGTTCCAAACTGTAAGAGCAAGATTGAAGAGGCATGTTTGAGGAAAGGATATAGAGAAAGATGGGGATCAGGATCAAGGCATCAGAAGATGTCAATTGACATTACATTTAAATTTGTAAATATTATAGTTATCAGGGAAGCAAGTAAGAGGAAGGGAGTTCCACAGATGGGAAGTGCAAGAGAAGAAGCTGTTGGAATAGAAGAGATGGCTACATTTAGCAGTTTCGACAGCAAAAGGGTGAGACTGAAATGCCAACCTCAGAGCACGCTTAAATTCATGCAGTTTGGGAACCAGCAAAAGTAGCTCATCTGTGGGACAGTGACTGTAGACAAGATGCCAGATCAGGACCTATCATATTGCATATCGGTCTCTAGATTTTGTCAAGGACCTCGTGATGTACAGCGGAGTCCTCAGACCATATAAGACAGCAGTTTTCCATGCAAGGATGGATGGCTGATTTATAGATTTGAAGGATGGACTCAGGCCAGAAACAATTTCTGGTCTGACACAGAGAACCAACTTTCCTTGCGGCAGGTGAAGCCACTGATTCAATATATTTGTTCAAGCTCAGGTCAGCAGACAACGCGAGACCAAGCAGGCTCAGAGAGAAGCTCTCATAAAAGTTAGGCATCAGCTTTTCTAATGGGAGGCAGTGAGGGTTATCTGTGCTGGGTAAATGAGAGCAGTTTTCTTTTGGTTTACAAGCCATTACCTGCCCCAGACAACCACTGATTGGAGGAAATTTTTGAGATCAACAGCCAGGTTAGTTTTATCAGTGATACCAAATTTACTAAGACAGGAGTA
>OZ038475.1:11699566-11702066 GCA_964036315.1 Acanthosepion esculentum
TGAGCCAAAACTTTTTTGAAGCATGGCGCTCAGTCCGACAATTATTTAAAGACATTTTTATGTTTAACATTCTTTTTATAGATACAAGTATTTAAGTAAATGCTCTGTTTATAATAAACAGTATTAAATAACATTTACCGGCCTGAATGTTCGAGAAATTTTCATAGAAAATATTCGTCCTCCGAATACTCGTATCTATAAAAAGAATGTTAAACATAAAAATGTCTTTAAATAATTGTCGGACTTTGTCCATTTCATAATGTGTGACGTCATTTGTTTACATTTGATATGCCATGAGCAGTTATGAATGTGAGAGGTTCATGGAAGATTGAAGTTTATAAGCAGTAAATTCGACCTTGCCAACCGAACGATCCTTCGTGGCTGAAACAGTTAAGACACGTCAGGCTATAAGACGGTTCCGTATAGGATACAGGTTCGAATCCTGTCGGAGGACGAATATTTTCTATGAAAATTTCTCGGACATTCAGGCCGGTAAATGTTTAATACTGTTTATTATAAACAGAGCATTTACTTAAATACTTGTATCTATAAAAAGAATGTTAAACATAAAAATGTCTTTAAATAATTGTCGGACTTTGTCCATTTCATAATATATATAAGTATATATGAGATATTTGTGTGTTTTTGTGTTTTCTTTTTTATATATTAGCTGGTTTTATTTTAAGTGTTGTATTTTGCCTGGACATTTGAATTTGTTTTTTTTATGTGTGTATATGCGTATATAATTATTTTTTCTGTCCATTTCTATATATTTTATTGTCCTTTTTCTTTGTGTTGTTCATTGCCGAATATTTGTTTTCCTATTCTATCCCACTTAAATTTTACTTATTGAACCCTCTTTTTATCTATATATCTTTGCTCATGTAAGTAATATTTTAATAGTCTGTTTGAATTAGTTTACCTAACACTTTCAAACTTGAATCTTTGTAGGTGTGTATATGTCTGTGTCTTTATTAATGTATGTAAAACAGAAAACACATAAACACAGAAATATATACAAATATCGCTTATATATGCTTTTCATTGCACGTATGTGTTGTCTTTTGGGGGGGGGGGATCGTGGACATCTATTCCTGTTTCGTTTGTGATTTTGCGTGTCAATACATCTAAATATGTCTACATGTTTGTGTATTATAATCTGATTGTGTATATATTGTCTTTCAAAAGATTTCATCCTCCCCTGCTCACATCGCCACTTCAAATGTATCTAAATTGTAACGAAGCTTTACTTCCCCATTAAATTAACTGGGATTTTGGCATTTCAGCTAAAACCAAATAAATAATAAAATATATGTATTTTTACTTCAGTTCCTTCTTTAAATAATTTTCGAATATTTTAAACTTAATACAGATTAAATTTAAAATTGGTAATTTTAATTTTCAATTTTATAGTAAAATTTAATATTAAGCAGAATGATTTCTATTTTAGCCTAACATTAACATTAAGGCATTAATAATTTTAACCAAGGTTCGTTGTCAAGTTTTTGAATTCTCATATACTTGTATTTTGATTGGTCATTGCAGCTTATGTAACAGCATTTCCCCTTAGTGAGGAGTGTTTGATTAATTTGAACCTTTTAAAACCCTTTAATCTACATTCAATACCATCACTTGATAAGACGCCAGAAGTGTTGAAACAAAATGGTTATATTTGTAGTGATTTTATAACATATTTATGTTATAATTTTCGAATAAATAATTATATTTGCTCTACTCTGTATTGAGCACTCTTTTAAGAATAGTATTTGTTGGTTATTGGAATTTATTCCATATACACCAATTCTATACTTGGGTATATATATATATATATATACGGGATTGAAATTCATCTATAAATTTTTAAGACTGTCAATTTTTTAAATAATTCCTAGCATGACCGTGTATAGCAATAAATTATTACATGTATTAGAGGAGAAAAAAACAAAATTATATGCAAGCTGATTTCAAACCAGGCCCACATGTCTGGGTATTAGAATTTCAGCAGCAAGGGTGTCAACCAATTAACGCCCACTGTAAAATCCTCTATGAATTATAAAAATCCAGTCTTAATTATCGGCTTGAGAAATCCATTATTAACAGTAGATTTATAAAAATCTGGTATTTAGTTATAGGTTTTTTTTAAAATTTATTTTTAATCAGAATCACCCCAGTGCGACTAAGAAACAAGGGAGGGTTACAGGGATTTGAAGAATTAGGAACAGAAACATTAATGATGAGCTGTAAGAGAAGAGAATAATCAGATGGACATTAGATAGTGACTGGCATTGCATTTAAATTTTTGCAGATTAAAGGTGGCTGGTAAGCATAGAGTCGGAAGTACAAGTGAAGAAACTGTTAGCATAGAACAGCTCAACATTCCCACTGCTGTAATGTATCTTCCCTGTTCCTTTCCTATAAATATTTTCATGGTAATTGTTCTGATGAACTTTCCTCTATGATAGCCAAAGTTTATCAATATAAGTGCAGTACTGGATTGGCG
>OZ038475.1:11707066-11879566 GCA_964036315.1 Acanthosepion esculentum
GAGCATACAACGGCTGAAACGTTGTAATGAATATGGCGACAAAGATGAGGACAATAGTCCGAATAATGTAAATAGTGTAAAATAAGGCATTTGCATTTTCCTTTAAAACACTTATCTATTTTTTCTCTCTCTAAAACTCTCTCTGTATACTTCTCTCCCAACTAATGAGAAGACAACACTCAAATAAAAAGAAGAAAAAAGACTGAACCCGGCTGAAAGTTTGCAGGTTCAGAGCCTACTAATTTGTCACTAAAAACTAACAAAAATCAGGTAGGCTCCACACATATCTTCCGCTAAATAAAAAAATAAATGAAAAAGCAAGGAACGCTGGAAAATAAAATAATTTGGACCAATCAAAAACATTAGCACAAAGAGACTTTTGATGTTAGCCAAAACTGAGCTTCGTGCCAGTAAGTCTGGATCCCCGTCAAAAGGTATATAAAACTTACAACCCCTGGCATATCAAGGGGAGTAATGAGAAGAGACGTGATCACTAGAGAGATTAGCCATGTGTGATGTGTGAAGGTATTTAAGTAGTTAAGCATGGTCTGACAACGAAACTTCCTACGACTGAGCCGAAACTGATTTTCTCCAGACTGCTACCAAGATCTGCCTTATAAACAAATATTTAACTACACCGAATATCAAAGGACTCACTCTAAATCAAATAAATAAATACATATTATTTGTTTATACCATTGAATCAGTTCGTTTTTATTCCAAAGTTTCTGGTAAATAAATACCAGTCCTGTCTGGCACTGGAAACACACTCACAAGTGTAAGTAAGAGAGAGAAAGACAAAGATACATTTCAATACTTATACAAAAGCATACATCCTTGTGCAAATTAATTGAAACAACCACTTTAGTTTCCTTTCTTTCACCATACAGTCAGTTTTAGACCCATTCAAGTGACAGGATGTAAGAGATTTCTATTTTTTCCTCAGATTAGGTCATTTGTAGTGGTGTACAGTAATATGAATCTATTTTTGGAGTGTATGATGAAATTTATTAAGTCTTGAAAAATATTGCGTTATCCGTGATTGCCTCAGATTTTTATCATGTTCAGACACTATTGTTCCGACTGTCGATTAGTTGTCCTACGGCGAGAGTCTGCGATAGACGTTACTCCAAGGAAACTTACAAAAATGTGTAATGCTGTACGAAGACACTGGCAAGCCTTACCAGTGAGCAAATCAAAGTAATATCGACTGGCTGGGAAACTCTCCTGATTTAAATCCAATTGAGAATCTGTTGTCTGTCTGCAAGAAACAACTTCGTGGAACGGACATACGAAGTACTAACATGTGAACTGGGTCATGTTTCATTGGAAAAATATGGAAAAAAAGTTATTAATAACGGAATTATTCATTTTGTTTCAATTAATTTGCACAAGGGTGTATTTGAGGATTTTGATGACGTAGTAGAACTAGAATTTCTGTTATTTTAAACTTAATAAATAAAATATCATAAATTAAGTTTTAAATTATTTTTAACTATGATAAATTCCACATTGCATTATACTTATAATATACATGAATAATATCATAATTTTTGTTGGCCTGAGTAAACTAGTTAATACTTCTGACATGTGCATCTGAGATGAGGGGGAATGGCTCCAAGTACCAAGTTGGGAAGCTCTTTGAAATGAATTCCAAAAACAATCAATATATGTGAGTACTTGGAAAAAAAAGTTCATAAAGACTTTTAATTTGCTTTCTAGGATTCAACCTAAATTATTTCCTGTTTAGTGAAGTACTTATAAAATATACAGTACGCAAGTAAGAGCAAGGTCATGGAAATATTAAATTCTTTTGCGAAAGATTTGATAAATCAATTTGTTCTTGGTCAATCAATTTCAAAACATATTTGTAGTTCAGACTTAAAAAACCAAACACACCTCTCTATTTTCTCACATTAAATGTTGATTACTCAAAAGATTAATGAATCTAAAAGTCATTAATATTTGAAGAGAAACATTTTGGAAAAGTCAAATATAATTTGGCCATATAACAACATTTTATTGAAAAAATATTTAAGACGCATAAATTTATGTATGTGTATATCTATGGAGGTTACCATTTAGTGCAATGAATGGTGGCTCGGAATTAGAAATTGGAGAGCCAAGTTCAAATTACAATTGAGTGCGTTACATTCACTTACATGCAAATACACTTGTGAAAGGCATGAATTAATCTCTTCTCCTCCCAGCTATGGGATAAATAGTAAGGTAGACTGGGTTCTTTAACCTTTGTTGGCAACCAATCTAGGACAAGAACAACTCTGAATTCAAAACTATAACTATAGATTTAACTTGTTACTGATTGTCATACTCAACTAACGTCATTAACCATTGTATATATATATATATATATATATATATATATATATATATATATATATATAGTGGTGATGTTGAATTCAACATCATCACCTGATAAGACACCAGAAGTGTTGAAACAAAATGGCTATTTTTGTAGTGATTTTATAACATATTTATGTTATAATATTTAAATAAATAATTATATATATATATATATATATATATATATATATAAAGAAGAAATATAGTTTTAAGGTGTACTATATTTATGGGATAAAGTGTTCAATATCAGAGATAGAGCGTATTTAAATATAAAAATGAACATTGGCCTGACGATTGCGTCTAGCATGAAACACTGTCGCCTCTAAGTGTTGATTTAAATGTTCACTATATATATATATATATATATATATATATATATATATATATATACAAACGCACATACTTACATGCATACATCTGCCCTAAATGTTTTTTAAAAATAAATATATGCATGTAAGTGTGTGTGTTTACATATATATATATATATATATATATATATATATATATATATATAAATGTAATGAGAACGAATCAAATATAAATTCCAACGTTCGTAACATTAATTTAAAAGAGGGCTCAATACAAAAGTAGAGCTGTGTTTTTTTATTTTAGGATAATTACATCAACATGAGAATAAACGATACGTAAATGCAATCATGTTTCAATTTATACCAACACATCAGATTTTCATGGGATTTGGTTAAACATTTTTTACATAATGAGCACTGATTAGGATTCCTACAATTACATTGGTTACTGTCCTTAACAATATTTTCATTATTGCTTACATTATGATTAAAATTATTAAATTGGTTCATAGTTCTATTGTTATGTAACTTTATAATTTTTTTCAAGATTATTGGTGCACCTATAACTAAGCTGATGAGATGTGTTGGTAAACAAATATTCGCACACACACATTTTTAATTTATTGTATTCCAACTAATGAATAAACATACTTTTCATATAATTAATTGTTCACAGGTGGATAATAAGTAAATATGCATAGAAAACAGAAAAAAAATTGAATGGAACACTTCTAAGCTGACTCACTACTGCACATGTTACACATTGAAGTAAGACTAGCCACAAATGTACACAAATGACAAATGTAACCTAGTCTACATGGCAACACAGCGCCATCTTCAAACTTAAGAACTCAATACGAAGGATTTGTGAACATATATTTATACTAACTGTCCATGTTTAGTGTGAAGAACCCTCCCCCAAAGTTTGTAAAATCTATTTTTGATACACCCTATATATATATATTTTTCCGGAAATATTATATTCTTTCAGAAAATAAAACCTGCTGCAATAGTATTTTCACTATTGCCCGAATTAATAACGAAAAAGAAAGAAAAACAAATGCAAATCAGATTCAATTACAAGGAAAAAATATTTATTTCTAACCAGCTAAATAAGGGCTCTTGCAAAAATTCGTCCCTTTTTGCTGAGAATAAGATAACCTATTCTCTGAGTAAGACAATGTAAAAAAGCATAGCAGAAAAGAAACCTAAAATTTACAATGCACAAAAAGAAAGAAAGAAAGAAAGAAAGAAAGAAAGAAAGAAAGAAAGAAAGAAAAAAAGAAAGAAAGAAATGCGTCCACCTGCTGTGTCAATGATAACAATAAAAAATGGTGGGGCGAGCCTTAGTTCTACAGTACACTTTCAGTCCTTTCAAGGTTCAAAAGTGTTTATCTTTTTTCTTTTCTCTCTTGTGGGGACAAAGTTCTCTTCTTGGTGACCAAACTCCCTTCGTCCTTCCCTTATTTTCCTCCCGCCCGCCTGAATATTACGCCTTTCTTTTACGGCCGCTAGAAGGTGGGAATTTACTTAAACACGCGCTAAGACACTTTTTGTAAAGCTCATGTGTTTGCTCCTCCTTCCCAAACGGCTTTAACTCCAAACTCCACTTATGGACTTCTTTTCAGGGGGCTTCTTCAAGAGGCCATCTCAAAACTTTCTCTGAAGGGGGAAACTTGCCCTCAGTAAGTTTGTTACCCATGCATTCTTCACTTATGGGCAAGCGCTGAGAGAGAGAGAGAGAGAGAGAGAGAGAGAGAGAGAGAGAGAGAGAGAGAGAGAGAGAGAGAGAGAGAGAGAGAGAGAGAGAGAGAGAGAGAGAGAGAGAGAGAGAGAGAGAGAGAGAGAGAGAGAGAGAGAGAGAGAGAGAGAGAGAGAGAGAGAGAGAGAGAGAGAGAGAGAGAGAGAGAGAGAGAGAGAGAGAGAGAGAGAGAGACCGACCGACCGACCGACCGACCGAGACCCCCCGACCCCGAGAGACCGACCTCCGGTTTCTGGGCTGTCTCGTTTCTAACTGCTGCTAAGGTTTTTTTACCAGTTCTCCCTTCCCCTTCAAAGTGGAACAGTTCACCTTTGAACCGTACAATCACAGTACATTAAAAAAAATATATCAGCAGGTTCTTAGCGCCAGTAACACAGAGAGTGTCTTTTGTTTTCCCTTGACCTAAAAATTTTCAATGCAGCTACAAGAAAATTGCCGGACTCAAGTTAAGTCCAACTGAAGATGTAAAGAAGGCAAACAAAACCGATATATATATATATATATATAAACAAATATATGTATTAAACAAAACAATTTTACAATGGACATAGACAATAATATTTGTATGTGTATGAACGTTTTTGTCTGTTCTTTGGTGAATGTTCGTATTTTGGTGAATGTTCGTACGTACATGAAGGTGTGTATTATGTTCATGGCGTCTCCCACAAATGGGAAGAAGCGGATCTTCTAAGAGAGCTTACATTGTAGTCGCTGAAATAAAGAAATGAAAAAAAGAACGAGTATTTATAGTATAGGGAGAATGACTCCTAGTGACAATTTGGGAATTAAGGAGGAGCTAACTCCGACAGGTTCCTCTCCTGGAGGCTAGAATCAGCAAAAATAATTCTCTATGATGTTTAAAAGATGGAAGTTTCGTTTTGGTGGCGTTAACATTTCCAAGCACCCCCCCCCCCAGTTAACATCTGATCGGAGATTAATTTCGGTAGTAGTTGCCAGTTTTACTTTCTCTGACCGATCGAACTTACTATTAAGACAGGAGTAAATCGTGACCGGACATTTGGTCGACAGACATTTGACCGACGGACATTTGGCCAACGGATATTTCACCGAAAAAGTACAAGTCAAAATAGTAACAAGCAATACTATAAGGTAGAATAGGACTAATAATTACCACTGAATTTCAAGTGATTAAATTACTAAATCTAAATTTAAAGTTAAAAGTTTTCTCATTTCAATATTTGTTTATTGAAATTAGTAGTTTTAAAAATATTTGAGTGTATTTGGGTAAAAAGTAGCACCTAATTATTTAAATTCATATTTAATAGTAAGATAAAAGCTAGTTCATCGCATTAAGCTATTTGGAGAAGAGGTAAAGTTGCAAGACAGGGGAGGTTCACTAATGCAGTAGGGATTCCGAAAGAAGAAAACTCAAAATAAATTGAACTGTTTAGAATGATTTCTTTCCTGGACACTGAGAACAAAAATCTTCTTCAGCATTATCTCGGTGCCAACGATTACATAGACACTTCAGTACAGAAGTATGGGATTGCCGGTATACCAGGTTGTCTGGAGCATATTGGCGTAATAACGCAGCTCCTAAGAGAGGCAAAAGAAGGAAGAGGCGATCTAGTCGTACTGTGGCTGGACTTTGCTAATGCATATGGATCCGTTCCACACAAATTAGTCGAGTAAGCTCTCAGAAGATACCATGTCCCTATTAGTGTACGGAATCTAATACAAGTGTTGCAGATGGACGAATGTATTTTGCGTATGAGAAGGCTAGGTTATCAGAAGGCTTATGTCGCAGTTAGCTCCTCCTCAGTTCTTTAATCCTTCAACAGGGGTCTCTCTCCCCTGGCTTTAAATACTGGCTGACCCTTCTCTCCCTCTCTTTTTTTCGGCTTAGGCCTTGGGCCGCTACCTCGCGCGGAGACGAGGTAAAATCTCTCTTTTCAACGAACTCCAATATGTGACCTCTCACAGATACAGCGTTTCCCAAATTCTGGGAACACGCTAAGAACAATACACGTACGTATGAACACTACAACACACATAATTTCTCCATACAAACTCTATGTAACAGTCCATGTCTTTGTTTAACTTGTTTTGTTATTAATATATATTTGTTTACCCATAGGAATCGAACCTGACGTGCCTTTAACCGATTTGGCCACAAAGGAGCGTTCGGCTAGCAAGATCGAATTTACTGTCTTTTAAACTACAATCTTCCATGATTCTCTCACGTACATTCATATCTGTTCGATGCGTATCCAAATGTAAACAAATGACGTCACACATTATGAAATGGACAAAGTCGGACGATTATTTTAAGACATTTTATGTTTATACATTCTTTTTTTTTACTTAAATATTTGTATCTATAAAAAGAATGTATAAACATAAAAATGTCTTAAAATAATTGTCGTACTTTGTCCATTGCATAATATATTTTATATCTGTCCACTTTATATATTTATTTTTTGTATGTTGGTGTGTGAGTGTGTTGGCATTGATGTGTGTATGTGTGTGTGGGAATCATAATGGGGGGGAGGGTCAAGGAAACAAAAAGGAAGGAAGATTTTTTATTCTCCTCCGGGCGAATGATTAACATGAACGGAAATGGAATAAGTGTAAGCGTGATTCTTGAGCGCGTTTTCGTATGTAGACATATATGTGTGTATGTCTCTGTGAGGGAAACAAATCGTTACTTACGAGCACGCCGCCATGTTTCTGACCAGATAAAAATTGCCTGTGCGTTTGCTTCTGTTTGTTATGGAAGAGCGCACATTGCTGGTGAACCTGAAGTTATCTGGGAGTGGGCTATAAATTGCTAAGGGGAGTCGCAGTGTGTAGTTATAAAGATGGAAAAAACTGTAGCTAACGTAAGGCACACAAGTCGATACCCGATCAGTATCGGCTGGGTCACCATAGAGAGGGGGTATGATGTTGAAAGACCCGAAACCATTAACGGGTAGAAACATGATGATGTGTACGAAAGCATCCAATAGATGTATTTTACGATATATATATATATATATATATATATATATATATATATATATATATATATATATATATATATATATAAGTCCGACAATTATTTAAAGGCATTTTTATGTTTAACATTCTTTTTATAGATACAAGTATTTAAGTAAATGCTCTGTTTATAATAAACAGTATTAAATAACATTTACCGGCCTGAATGTCCGAGAAATTTTCATAGAAAATATTCGTCCTGCGACAGGAATCGAACCTGTATCCTATACAGAACCGTCATATAGCTTAACCGTTTCGGCCACGAAGGCTCGTTCGGTTGGCAAGGTCGAATTTACTGCTTATAAACTTCAATCTTCCATGAAGATACATTCTCACGTACATTCATAACTGCTCATGGTGTATCAAATGTATACAAATGACGTCACACATTATGAAATGGACGAAGTCCGACAATTATTTAAAGACATGTTTATGTTTAACATACTTTTTATACATAGTAAATTTCTATGAAAATTTCTCGGACATTCAAGCCGGTAAATGTTATTTAATGCTGTTTATTATAAACAGAACATTTACTTAAATACTTGTATCTATAAAAAGAATGTTAAACATAAAAATGTCTTTATATATATATATATATATATATATATATATATATATATATATTATATATGTGTGTGTGTGTAAATTTCCAAGAGGATAGAATCCAAGTAGAACTCAATGTCAAGGACAGAGTAAGAATATAATATAAAAGGCTGAAACACAATATTCCATGGTTATAATTTATTACATTGGAATCGTAATTACGAATTATACATCTGAAAATAATTCATATTTATCTATATCTCACTCATTTAAACCGTTATTTAACTCCTCTCTTTAAAACTTCTCTCTGTTAAATTTTAATCCCCACCCTCACCTTTAGGCCTTCCTGTTCTTCTTTCTTCTGTTACACCTCCCTCTAGAGCTTTCATACATTTCCCTCTCACACTTGTTTCCTACTTCCACACATACACTCTCACTAAAATTAAAATTTTTATACCAGGAGTTATATTTTCCAATTTCTTTTTGAATTTGTAGGTCTGATCAATTGGATCGTAATTACGATTCCAATGTAATAAATTATAACCATGGAATATTAGTGTTTGAGCCTTATATATATATATATATATATATATATATATATATATATATATTCAGACCATTGTCCTCATCTTTATTGTTATTATCACAACGTTTCAGTTGTTGCGCCTACCTCCGACCTTCATCAGCTGTGTATCGACCCAGGTAACCTGTAGGGAATTCTGAATTGAAACTTTTATTTAATCCACGGAAGAAGACTTTTCTTGTTTCACTGCCCATGTCTTGGGATATCTGGTCTAGTTCTTATTCTTAGTACTGCTCGACCTGTTTCGACTGAGTGCAAGTACACACTGCCTAGCCTAGGGATTGAACTCAACTAGTATGTCACCAAATTCACGATCCAACTCTTCAATTCACTAGACTATTATCCTCTTTAGAGAAGTTGCAGACTAAACTACCTGCCTGCTAATGAGTTTTGCACCTGCTCCTGTTTGTCATGCTTGACTGAAGCTTTTCGCTTTTCTTACAGCTGCTGTTGAAGACTTGCTGCCATGTTTCTTTCTTTCTTTCTTTATTAGTTTCTCGCATATTTTATTTATTTCTATGCCAGGTTTGCTATCCTCAGAGCCTAACATATGCGCTGATTACCCCAGACGTCTTTCTCTCCAGTGTTCTTCCGTGCCCAGTATTTTCACTTCATTCCATTGGAGCTGATGACAATATTTATCCTCCATTCAGGATCAGCCATGCCCAATTTCATTGTCTCGTGTTCCCCAGCAATATTTTAAAGGGGTGGCTTGTTTCATCTGTATATTCTTTGTCACAACTACAAGGAATGATGTACATACAGTTCTTGGTCATGTTCTTCCCGATAGAGATTTCTCCGCGGAGTGGAGTTTCTTCTGATTATTGTCCTGATGCTGTATTGACCGCAGATATTCTGAATCTTTTAGGTGAAGATTGACCGAACAGTACCCCAATTTCAGTTCCCACTACCCATAAAGTGTGAAGCAAGAGATCGTCCGATGCCTACAACACCGGGCAAAAATCATGTGTCGACCGAGACATATGCCAAAAAGAAATGATCAACACCAAGCGTACCCTTGCAGCCGTAGCATCAGCGTCCGCAGGTGGAAACAGAAAGTTCAAGGAGGCGCATCAGAAAATTGCAAGGGCTCATCGGAAAAATTCAGGTGATCTGCGACCCATAGAACATTAGGACAATATTCAGAAGCAGTTTCACTCTACGGAGAAATCTTTGTAAAATCTAACACAGGGGGGAATATGACTAAGAACTACGTGTACTTCATTCCTTGTAGTTGTGGCAAAGAATCGAAAAGCCGTAATAAGGGGAGAGACAATGAAATCAGCTATAGCTGATCATGTATGAAGGGAAAAGGGGGTAGTAGTCATCACCCCTGTAGCATGACATGAAAATAATGGACAAGGAAGAACAATGGAGAGAGACACACCTGAAAGAATCAGTGCAAATGCTATGAGGACCTCCTTAGTAAGGCTAGCATAGAAGCAAATATGATGTGGGAGCTTCTAATAAAGAAGGATTTCTCCACTGAGTGGAGTTTCTTCTGAATATTGTCCTGATGTTTCCAATAGAAAATCTGATAGAAGTGTTGGCATCTTGTGTACAGACAATATTCTTCCAACTAGAGTCTGACATATATCAACATGAGGAAACCTTGGCTATGGGTTCACCACTGTCACCAGTGTTGGCAAATATACGCATGAAATACTTCAAGGAAATGGCTATAGGAACAGCACCAATAAAGCCAACAGTATGGCTGAGATACATAGATGAGACCTTCATATTCTGTGCACACCAGGAAGCCGTACAAATACTGCTAGACCATATGAACTCAATAAGAGTTTTGATCTAGTTCACGATTAAAGAAGAAAATAATAATCAGATAGCCTTCCTGAATTTACTAATAACTCACACAGTAAATGGGTTTACAATATCTGTATATCACAAGTCAACCCTCATTGGACAATACCTCAACTTCAATTCCCACTATCCATACAGTGTATCAAAACAACACCAGGCAAAAATCATGTGACAATCCAGACACATGCCAAAAAAGAAATGATCAGTATCAAGCGTACCTTTCGGAAAAAAAACAACTACCCTGCAGACATAGGTGGAATTAAAAGGGTCAAGTAGGAACACCAGAAAATTCCCACGGCCTGTCTGCCAAATAACAAGGCGTTATTAGAAAAGCTGGTTTGTAAAATTATTGACAGTAATCGTGAGTTCAATCCCTGGGCCAAGTAGTATATACTTGGACTCAGAGGAAATAGGGCAAGCAGTAAACTAGCATTACTAAAGACAATAATTAGACGAGATATTCCGTAACTTAAATAAAGGGTCAGTTGATATACACCTGATGAAGGCCGGAGGGCACATCGGCTGAAATGTTGTAGTAATAACAACAACGATGAGTCTGAATGAGTAAATGTAATGATAACTCCTTGTCCCGTTTTACTATTGAAATAGCTAAATATAACCATCACTTCTACTCCAACAGTTTCTTTTTCTCATACAACCCACCTTTGGGGGTCCCTTTCATTTCTTTACTCCCCTGCTAACTACAATCTTCAAAATATTAAATGCAAGGTCAATCGCCATCTTCTGTCTTCTTGAACTCTGTTTATTTTTTTTGTCTCTTCTCCAATTCTCAGTTTTCTTTTTCTTTCACTCCCTGTAACCCTGTGTACTAGTGCCATTACCGCTGTCGGAGTTAGCTCCTCCTCAGTTTCCTTAATCCTTCAACAGGGGTCTCTCTCCCCTGTAGCGGACCGTTGTGTGAAGATGTGAAGAGATATCAGAAAAAGTTAAAATTTCCTGCTGGCAGGTCCAGCTACATAAGAATGTCGGACTTTAATTAAGTCCAAAAAAAGACGAAGAAAACAAACAAGACCGATATACATGGGTAAACAAACATATATATATTAATAACGAGTTACACAAAGACATGAAAAGTTACATAATGTTTGTATGGAGAAATTATGTGTGTGTTGTGTTGAGTGTTCGTACGTACGTGTATTGTTCTTAGCGCGTTCACAGAATTTGGGAAACGCTGTGTCTGTGAGAGGTCACATATTGGTGTAAGTGGAAAAAGAACGATTTTGCCTCGTCTCCGCGCGAGGTAGCGGCCCAAGGTCTGAGTCGAAAAAGAGAGAGAGAGAGAAGGTTCAACCAATATTTATAGCCAGGGCAGAGAGACCCCTGTTGAAGGATTAAGGAACTGAGGAGGAGCTAACTCCGATAATACTACAAATTTAACACCCCGGAACCTACAAGAATTTGCCTACGTCAAATCCCCTAAGAGCTGAGAGGTCCTTTACAGAGCCGTTGCAACAGAGGTTGGTGGCATTTAATAGATTGTGCCTTGTACCATATTGTGAAACCTCTTACTCCGAGTTTCCCCTTATTTTTGTATTTTTGAATGGATAAATTTTGTATACTAATCCATTGGCCTTACCAACATTTTTGTTGACTTGTATTTCTTTCCTGTTTCTGAGTGGAATATTTTATTGCCTCATCAAAGTGTTATTTTGCCCAAAGAGGCGCACAAAAGGACATTTTTGTGCAACCCTTGTTTTTTACTTTTGAAATTTGTAATTGAAATAAATGTGTTGTTCCTTTTAAAAATTTACACAATGGTCGTCTTGTGGAATCTTACACGCCTGGGAAATGCACTCTTCCTGTTGTAATTTTCACCACCATTGGTTAACCACCTCTAATCTAGATCGCTGATTGGTCAGTTTCGACCAATCAAATCAACTACACGCGACAGGTCTGTTTTCGCGCCAACTAAAATTGATCTAGTCACATGATACAACATAGATTATAAAAACCAAAACACGAGTAATTCTCGCCCTCTTTGAATGAATGTTTTTATTTTTTATACTCCCGCATTAATTTCGTCTAGTTAACTGATGTTTCTGCCACATTTAGTGATTGTTGTTTTTTATTTATTACTAACACGATTTTGTTTAGTTTTTTGTATATAGTTATTTGTTTCATATTGTATTTACTCATTAGTCATTGGGGTTACTTTTTAAAAAGATTTAAATTGTTATTTTATTCCCCCCACCCACGGACGATAAATTGAACATAAGGGGTCTACTTAGTATTTAAATGGAGTCTTTGAGGTATTATGGTGGGTGTGGTAAAAAAGGTAAGTAAGAATGTGTTGTTTTGGTGCAAGAAATATTGTTAGTATGATTGGGTCAGCGTTTGTGGTTAGCTAAGTTTAAAAGTTAAGACAGAAGACCAACCCATTCCCCATTTCGGCCTTGTGCCACACTTTCTGTTATACACAGAAATAAATAATCTCTTCGTCACTCGTACGTCTCACCTCTGCTGCCAAAATGTGACCCTTTAAGAACTCCCGTCTTGACTAATGCAGTCAGACGTAAAAGAACTTGTGGTGGCACGGAGCAAGCGAAGGACCGGATATTAACCCTCAGAGGTTTAGACAGCAAATGACCAATACTGGTCTTTGCGCACCCGGCTCCACGCAGAATTTCCGGGGGAAAACTAAAAAGAAATAAAAAGAATAATAAGCAATTTCCATTAATTAAACGGCTCCGCGCCATACCCAACAGTTTGTTTCAGCAGACTGACTCTGATCCGATGGGCACACATAAATAGAGCGATAAATTCACTTCTAGGAGAGAAAGCTTTGAAGTACCGTCAGTGAATGTCGCTACGCTTTTCTCACCCATCAAACCCGATGCCTTCAGCCTTCCTTCACCAACGGAGATATCAAAGGACTCCTACCAACCCATTGACCTCACCTTTCATCTCCTGTGACCAGCACGTCATGAACTTAAGTATTAACAAAAGACACTTATATTCTTTTAATAATCGGATTTCTCTTCTATGAATGAACATTTTGTAACGGACTTTGTGCGTGTAAATCAAGAAACATTGTACTATTCATTGATGTTGCATTTAAATACAAAGTGTTTTTGATATACCCTTCTCTTTCGTATGTTATTTTGTTTATGTTATGGTGACCTCAATTTGATTGCTTGTTGAACCTTTAGGCCAAACTAGCGGCTGTCCCGAAGGACTGCTACTATTTATCTACCTTCTGATACAAGCAACAATTAACAACGAGAACTCTACCCCCCATCACCTTAAGTGGTGACGCCGACGTGATTTTAACACATATATATACACGCACGCACAAAAAAAAAAAATTGAACTGTCACAAAATTAGAATTTTTATTCAACACAAACCAAAAACATGGCAGATGACGCTGAAGAAACTACAATTAATCAAAACCAACCAATCCAAGCTGTTGCGATAAAACCACCAAACTTCATTGAATCAAACGTAATAGCTTGGTTTGCGATAATGGAGGCGCAATTTAATATTGCAAATATAAGACAGACCAGTCAAAAAATTTTTAACACTTTGGCAGCTCTCCCTGTGGACATAGTGGGAAATATACAGCCAACTATACTGCAATCAAAAGATTACGACGCACTAAGAGAAGCAGTGACGGGCGCTTACGAGAAAACAAAACCAGAGATGCTGGACAAATTAATGTCGTCATCGACTGTAACAGGTCGTCCCTCAGTATACCTGAATGAACTTATGTCATTAGCAAGCCGAATTGGCGTAGGGGACGATATCGTACGTCACAAATTTATTCAAGCCCTACCTCACTCCATTAAACCAGTGGTAGCGGCACAAGTCGATTTAGACACAGATCGCATTGGAAGAATGGCGGATGACTTACTATTATATTTTAACAAACAAGACACCGCACATATTCGACAGATTTCGGGGAAGCAAAGGGATGAACAGCAAAATAAAAATGAAACTAAAAGGATACATGGCTGTTCCCACAGTGAAAATAAATTCCCTACCAGTGTTCGCCCTTTTAACAAGGACCAAAAACCTCTAATTTGCCGAGCGCATTTATACTTTGCGGAACGTGCAAAATTTTGTAAGCCGTGGTGCAGATGGCCAAATAAACGGAATGTTCAAATGCAACCCAACTCTCGCCCAAATTCACCAGTTCCTCGTGAGATTTCGGAAAACTAACTAGGCGAGAGGTGTTAGCTTCCATTTCCTCGCCGCTTCTCATTGTAGCCGCACGGTTAGGAGCTCAAAGTTTAAATTTTATTGTGGATACAGGAGCTGCCGTATCTATACTTCCGAAGAGATATTTAAGCGGAGCTGTAACATACCCAACCAATATCTCTTTAGTGTCTGCCAACGGTCAAAAGATTGAATGCTCAGGACAAGCAGTACTGAATCTAACACTACGGAACCTCAGACGAGAATTTACCTGGACATTTATAATAGCCGAAACTGCTCAGCCACTCCTAGGATACGATTTCCTAAACCATTTCGGGCTAATGGTGGACTGCACAAACAATAAGCTGATTGATAAAATGACTAATAGACAATCCGATGCACATCCATCGTCTATTATCATGAATATAGATTTAGTACCGAATAAAGATGCTAACAAAATGGTACGAGCAATTCTGGAGAAATACCCAAACTTAATTTCTCCTCATCGCGACACGAATGCAACAAAACCAAAGATATTCCATAGAATAGAAACTGGTAGCAACCCTCCTACTTTCTCCAGAGCCAGACAATTATCAGCTCAGAGATGTGAAATTGCAAAAGAGGAATTCAAGAAACTCCTAAAGGCAGGAATAATTTCCCCTTCAAACTCTGAATGGAGTTCAGCCTTACATATGGTACCGAAGTCAGACGGCACATATAGACCTGTTGGCGATTACAGACATTTAAATACCATAACAAAAGCCGATCGATATCAAGTCCCAAATATAAATTCCTTGTCTTCGAAGCTTCATAATAAGAAGTTCTTTTCAAAGATAGACCTGTCGTCTGCTTATCATCAGATACCTGTACATCCGGAGGATGTTTGCAAGACAGCCATCTCTACCCCTTTTGGGTTATTTGAATATAACTATATGCCTTTCGGACTACGGAACGCATCATGTACTTTTCAGAGAATGATGGACAATATCTTTCGTGATACTGATTATACCTTTGTATATATCGACGATATCCTTATATTCTCAGAAGATGAAGAAACTCATTCCAAGCATATCGACCTAGTACTACAAAAACTGAGTGAGTACGATTTTAAAATTTGTCTCTCCAAATGCATATTTAGTGCTAATGAATTAGACTTTTTAGGATTTCATATTTCTGCTAGTGGTCTCAAACCCAGTGCTAAAAAGTTGAATGAATTAAGTGAATTTCCTCAACCAAACGATTCCAAATCACTACGCCGATTCATCGGAATGGCAAATTTTTACAGAAAACTTGTGCCAAATTTCAGCGATATCATACTACCTCTCACGGAAAAAATACGTTTAAACCAAAATTCCAAGTCATTAACCCTAACAAAGGAAGAAATTGAATCTTTCGAAAATATGAAAAAGTCTTTATCAAATGTAACTGTTTTGGCTTTCCCCAGCTCGAAAGCTAACAACTATCAACTTGTAACAGACAGTTCGAATTATGCGGTGGGTGCAGCACTTCATCAAATGATTGATAATCAACCCATCCCCATAGGTTTCTTTTCAAAGAAATTATCCCAAACCCAACAAAAATATTCTACTTTTGACAGAGAACTACTAGCTGCCTATCTAGCAGTACTCCATTTTAAACATTTAATAGAAGGCAGAAATGTAATGTTACTGACGGATCACAAACCACTTTGCAGTGCTTTTAAAAGCCAGTCTTCCTTAAAATCAGATAGACAACAGCGTCACCTCTGTTTTATCAGCGAATATGTAAATGACATTTCACATATAAGAGGTTCACAAAATATAGTAGCTGATTGTTTATCACGACCTGTCAACGCGATCACTATTGATATATGTGACTTACAAGAAATAGTGAAGCATCAAGCTACTGACAATGAAATTCAGGCATTCAAAGATCAACTGAAACCATACACAATAAATCAAAATGAAACCATATTATGTGACACGACATTACCTTTTCCACGACCTTTTGTGACTGAAAAGCTCAGAAAATCGGTATTTGACAGTCTGCATAATCTATCACATCCAGGAATAACATCTTCAAGAAAAATAATAAAATCCAGATACTATTGGCCGAAGATGGACAAGTCAATAAAAGCCTGGTGCACAGAATGCCAACACTGCCAACAAGCAAAAATAATAAAACACACAAAGAGCAAAGTAAATCCATTTGAATTACCTTCCAGTCGTTTTGAAACGGTGCATGTGGATATTGTCGGTCCCTTACCACCAGTAAAGAACCAAACTGACCCTTATTTTTCACCATATCGATATTTATTAACATGGATTGATAGAAATACGAGATGGATAGAAGCATGCCCAATAACAGAAATTACGGCAAAATCAATATCAACGGCTTTTGTCAATCTGTGGATCTCCCGATTCGGGGTTCCTCTTCATGTCGTTATGGACAGAGGAAGCCAATTTGAATCCGAATTATTCTCAGAACTATCAAAAATAATAGGCTTCCACAGATTACGAACAACGGCGTACCATCCGCAAACGAATGGATTAGTTGAGCGAGCACACAGAACTTTAAAAACGGCTATTATAGCCAGGAAAGAATCGTGGTTGTCAGCTCTTCCTATCGTCCTTTTGGGAATGAGGATAACACCTAACGAATCAAACTATTCTTCATTTACTGCAGTAACAGGGAGTCATGCACAAGTCCCCCGATTGTTAATTGACTCTATCAAGAACGAGAATAGTGAAATGACAAACTCGCACGTTAAAATTCTAGCCGACGAGATGCAAAAATTAGACATGGACAAATTATCCAGGGGACACCTGCATACAATACCTAATTCTTACATTCCAAAAGATTTACAAACATGTAAAAGTATCTGGCTAAGAACAGACAGAGTAAGAAAGCCATTGGAAGCTCCATACACAGGTCCATTCCAAGTATTAAGTCGTCATGAAAAATATTTTACTATTAAAAGATCGGATGACGTACATAGTAATGTTTCAATAGATAGACTAAAACCTGCATATATTTCTGAAAATATAAAATCAAAAGATTCCATTGGATCAAGACCGGATTTGGATAACTCCCTATCTTGTTCCGAAGAAACTAATGATAACAAACCAGAAACTAGAACGAAGTCCGGTAGAACGATTAAATGGAAGAAAGAAAACACATATTTTTATTACTAAAAAAAAACAAAAAAAAAAAAAAAAACAACAACAACAACTCCGTTTACTGGGGCGAAAGTTATGTGGTGGCACGGAGCAAGCGAAGGACCGGATATTAACCCTCAGAGGTTTAGACAGCAAATGACCAATACTGGTCTTTGCGCACCCGGCTCCACGCAGAATTTCCGGGGGAAAACTAAAAAGAAATAAAAAGAATAATAAGCAATTTCCACCAATTAAACGGCTCCGCGCCATACCCAACAGTTTGTTTCAGCAGACTGACTCTGATCCGATGGGCACACATAAATAGAGCGATAAATTCACTTCTAGGAGAGAAAGCTTTGAAGTACCGTCAGTGAATGTCGCTACGCTTTTCTCACCCATCAAACCCGATGCCTTCAGCCTTCCTTCACCAACGGAGATATCAAAGGACTCCTACCAACCCATTGACCTCACCTTTCATCTCCTGTGACCAGCACGTCATGAACTTAAGTATTAACAAAAGACACTTATATTCTTTTAATAATCGGATTTCTCTTCTATGAATGAACATTTTGTAACGGACTTTGTGCGTGTAAATCAAGAAACATTGTACTATTCATTGATGTTGCATTTAAATACAAAGTGTTTTTGATATACCCTTCTCTTTCGTATGTTATTTTGTTTATGTTATGGTGACCTCAATTTGATTGCTTGTTGAACCTTTAGGCCAAACTAGCGGCTGTCCCGAAGGACTGCTACTATTTATCTACCTTCTGATACAAGCAACAATTAACAACGAGAACTCTACCCCCCATCACCATAAACTTTACAACAATCACGCAAGTACAATTTTTGAACTCTTACCAACTTGTACAATAATACACAATTCCAAACATTCAACACATACTCATTTTTATAAACTACAGTTTAAATAATTAATCTAATCTTATGAGCTTAAGAAAAAATATTTCCCAATCAAAGAGACACAACTCTGTCAAACCTTTCAGTTTACATCAAATACTTAATAAATGCAATTATGTTTTAAATCATAATTTTGTCTTTTATTAATTGTTGTGGATGGAAGATCATTGAACACGCACAATTTTAAGCCTTCTGATCATTCAAACCTTCTGATATCTTTTAACATCTTCACACAATCCCAACAGTCTTCTTGTTTTTTTTAAGTTGCGGCTATTTTCGACAGTTGCTGTAGGTATCACAGATGAAAGTTTCAGGCAGGTGCTAGGTGTTATCTGATTATATCATCTTAATCTATAGGATTAAAGAAACTTAGCAGTTTTTATTTCATCAAAATATCTCAAACCGTTTAATTTTGGCAGATTTATTTTTATTTTTACACATGTGCTCGACTTTTTTGTGTTATGAATTAGGACAAAATACCATATTTGGACTCCTATATTTTAACAAGCAATTAAGAACAACAGTTAAAATTATACTAGCTTATTAGGTACATAAGAAAGAAATTAATAATAAAATTACAGATAGTATCACTGCATATTTCTTAAATAAATTCAGTCTGAATATGCAAATTTTATAAATCAAAACTTCTGCAACGATGTGCAAACAACTCATAACCTGAGGTTTGACATTTCATAAAACTGGAAATAAGACCCACATTCATCCTAAATTTCAAATATCACATTATGACTATACCAGTAACATGCCTAATTTTGGGGGAGTGATAGAATGGATATATTCTGGATTATTCCACTTCAAAATTGAAAACAATTGCTTTTTAACCTTTTGTCACAAGGTATTTGAAAGGCCGATTTTAGACTTGCTTGAATTGTCATAAAATGAATACTTCTTACACTAGAAACACTAAATTTCATATCTATCCATTTTTGGATGTGCTCTTTCCATTTATCATGGTTAAAATGACCTAAAATCAACAGATTATAATGTATATGGAGCAGATGCTGAGCAAGTACAGTCCTGACTCAACATGTACAATTTCTGGACTGGAGAGACAGAAAAGCTTAACACACGCCAAGCAATACCCACTAATGATTACTAATAATCCGTATGAATAATAATAATTAAAAGCAATTTCCTTGAAAATTTCGTCCATAGAAAACATGCTGGTCGATTCTTTTGTGTCCGTGTTGACGCTGTGTATTGAGTCTCGCGTGGAATTGAAATGATAGCCGAGCGAGTCGCACATGGTAACACATAATCGCACATGCGCAAAATGGAGCTATCGTTTCATATTTGATTTTGATTTAGTTTAATAAATGATTAAATGTGCGTTTTAATGATGTGTTTTTATTTTTACAAGAAGCATTTGAATGTTACGATCAAACGTTTCATTTGAATTGTTTACAAACTTCTTATTAAAATTAAAATATATGAAAATGAAGCTTAGAATGTTAACTTTCAAACTAACGTGTTACCAAAATTGTAATAAACCCAGCGGAGTGCGCGTATTATAAAATCTGAGGAAGTCTAAACTGCCGTCATTGAAAAAAATGGCCAAAATTTTGCGAAGTCACCAAAATGTCTCTATTTTCAAACTGTAATGTTCATCGCACACTGTAGTACATATAAAAATAAATAAGATAGAAACAAAGTTCATGAAATAAGCTTTTATTTGGTATGCATTATGTTTTTATGCAGATATTGAATGAAATAACACGGCGAGTTGAATATATGCATTTTTTTAATGTTTAGTTAAGAATTTCATCGGCTGTAAGCTGAGTGTTGGGATACCTAGTTGCTGTTTCTGCCAACTAAGTTTTGTGTCTGGCACAATAACTTGGAGTTGGTAGGAAAGCAAAATTTTTAATTTTTATATCAGTTAGTCTTCCTAAGTTTCAGAAAAACAAAAGTATATTTTATTTTGGAAAGATTTTTAATAAAGAGAATTATTCTGTGTTGACAGATTTGTCAATATGGCCGATTAAAAAAATCATTTCGATTTTTTTTCTGAAGGTACATACACTACAGTATACAGTGATACACTATGATCAACACAGTCATTTTTGGCGAAAGTCCCGATGAGTGATTAAGAAAATTACGAAACTCTGAGTTGACCTTCGATAAGAATTGATTGAAAGTTTTTCTAATCACATGATGATTATTATCACTCTCTGTATCGGCAGAAACTTTGTTAAATTAAATTCGATACATATGATATATCTGATAGTATTTTAAGCTAGCTACATTTTTAATTTACACACCAGTAATATTGGTAGTTAGGAAATAATGAAAGTGTGACGCTCGCAAGGGTTTCTCAACCCAATGCGATGCAGTTCGCAGAAATCCGAGCAAATGATAAAACAAAATTTATTTGAGAATCTGTTGTTGGTTGAACGGAGAACACTTCAAGAACCACATCGTAGAAAAATACAGAAATATAGTTGGGGAAAAAGTCGATTTAAAAAGTTAAGCGAGGTAAGATTTACTCTGTGTTTGCTCTTAAAATTTTTCTTTCGTCGTAATTAACAAAAAAGTGAAAAAAAAAAACTTAAAATATTTTTAAAAAACTAAAAAGAGAATATAGTGACATAGAAACATTTATGAGAAAACCGGAAAAAAGCAAAGAACGGGAACGCATAATAGATATTAAATTACTTATATAAAAAAGGAAAAAAATCAACCTCCCCCCTACCTAAATCAAAGATTTTGATTGGCTAATCTGAATTGGCGCCATGTGACGTTCGTTGATTGCCGATGAGAAACGAACAGAAAGCAATCAAAAATTGCTTACAAACAAGTGAATAAGAAGTGTTGACTTCTCTTCTTTTTTTTAAAATAATATTTTTACAATCACGGTAAAGTAAGCTCAATTTTCTTTTTTTAAGAAATAATTATTCTTATAAAATTACTCTCTTGTTTTTTTCCCCGATACACTAAATTTCTTTTTTTTTCTTTCTTTCTTTGTACACTACACATGTTCATCTGGTTTTTTAAAGGGAAGCACTAAAAAAAAAAAAAAATCGGCACAACTTTTATTTAATTTAATTCGTCGTTAAAATGGTACAAAACTATCATAAAGTGTACTAAATATTATATTTAAATGAATTTTAGGACATTAGCGTATAATTCGGTCATTTTCGTTATGAGGAGTGGCAACAACAGGTCTTCTTAGCCGACTTTGTTTATCGATCCAATTAGGAAAAAAAAAATGTACACCTTCGTCTAACCTTGTGTATGTATATTTGAACTTGTCTCTTTGTTTTTAATTTGTTACTGTTCAGTTTTTAATTAGTCTTTCGTTTCTTATCCTGTTTTAGTTTTAGGTTCTCTATTTATTAAAAACCAATAAAAAATACTATTAAAAATCCCCACTTTATTTCAGTTTTAATTTCTGTTGATATTGACTTAGATTTTTTTATCGATTCAAGAAGAATTAATCTGTTAAAGGATGGAGACTCATTTCTATTTTAAACTAAAACTTGAAAGCCGGACAATACACAACGTATAAGAAATGATTATATATGAAATTCAGTGAAATATATTGAAAAATTAAAAAGAAATCTCGTTCTTTGTTCTGTTTTTACTACGTTTTTTAACTTTTATTTTATTTGAAAATTTTCTTAGACTTAGAACAAAGAAACCTTCAGTGCAGTTATTTATAGAGACAGAAGAGAAAGTATTAAAGAAAAACATGATTAAGAAAATATTAATAAATTTTTTTTTCATTAAAAACAACAACCTTTGTTGAGTATATTTTTAAAATGCACTAAATAGAAAAGCGGTGTTGACTGAACAAAGTCCCTTGTCTGTTGAATAAAAATATCCATTCATTAAAAAAAAAATAAACAGAAAAATTTATCGTATATTTTTGCTGACATTGGTTCATTTGTTTTTTTTATAAATCTTCTAAATGAAAGAAATAACGAATTCCTTGCGTTTTGCTTTTTCTCTTTTAAGAAAAAAAGAAACTGAAAAATATAAAGTAAAAAAAAAATACAGAAAAAAACTAAAGTTTCTCAGCATTTGTGTTCGTGAGAGACTTGAAATGTGAAAAAAAAAAGCAACCAAATAGACTATAGATTCTTTTCATTGAGATTAAAATTTGAGTTTTAAATTAAAGATATTGACGCAGCAAGTAATTACAATTATTTGAATTTTAATTCATCCCCACTTTTTTTTTTTTTTTTTTTTTTAAAGAAAAAAGATTGACATGACCCATTTAGTTGTCAGGCTACCGCTACATTTACAAACTGAGCAAAAATACATTTTGAATTTGTAGTAATATCAAAAATTGAATAATTTAAAATAACGGGCATTTAAAGATTTATTTTGACAGAAAAAAGGAGCTGTCTTGTGCGTGCATTTAACAGTTTAAATTTGTATATAAACTGCTAAATGCAATCGTGTTTCAACACTGTGTTCCTCCTCAGGGGGTGGTGATCAAATGGTTGAGGAGGCACATAAAGTGTCGAAACATGATTGCATTCATGTAGCAGTTTATAACATGTTTTGTTATAATTGTTAAATATTATTATGCTCTACTCTGTATTGAGCACTTTTTAAAAATGTAATGTCTGGACATTGGTACTAAACTACATCACACTTGGAGATACCCAAGTATAGGATTGGTATTGACTGAATAAATTTCAATAACCAAATAAATACTATTCTTGAAAGAGTGCTCAATACAGATTAGATCAAATTATTTATTCGAAAATTATAACATAAATATGTTATAAAATCACTACAAAAATAGCCATTTTGTTTCAACACTTCTGGTGTCTTATCAAGTGATGGTAGTGAATGTAGAATGAGTTTTAAAAGGTTCAAATCGACCAAACACCCCTTGAAAGGGGAAACGCTGTTACATAAGCTGGAATGACCAGTTATTTTAATAGTCTGTTTGAATTAGTTTACTAACACTTTCAAATTCGAAGATTTGTAGGTGTGTATATGTGTGTGTCTTTATTAATGTATGTATGTGTGTATGATCGATTATGTATGTATGCCTTTTATTGTATGCATATGCGCCTGGTTTGTTTTTTTTGTTTTTATTTAGGGTCATGGACATCTGCTTTCCGTTTTGTTTGTGCTTTTGCATGTCAATATATCTAAATATGTCTACATGTTTGTGTATTATAATCTGATTGTGTATATATTGTCTTTCAAAAGATTTCATCCTCCCCTGCTCACATCACCACTTCAAATGTATCTAAATTGTAACGAAGCTTTACTTCCCCATTAAATTAACTGGGATTTTGGCATTTCAGCTAAAACCAAATAAATAATAAAATATATGTATTTTTACTTCAGTTCCTTCTTTAAATAATTTTCGAATATTTTAAACTTAATACAGATTAAATTTAAAATTGGTAATTTTTAATTTTCAATTTTATAGTAAAATTTAATATTAATTAGAATGATTTCTATTTTAGCCTAACATTAACATTAAGGCATTAATAATTTTAACCAAGGTTCGTTGTCAAGTTTTTTGAATTCTCATATACTTGTATTTTAATTGGTCATTGCAGCTTATGTAACAGTGTTTCCCCTGTCGAGGGGGTTTGGTCGATTTGAACCTTTAAAAACCGTCATCACTTGATAAGACATCAGAAGTGTTGAAACAAAATAGCTATTTTTGTAGTGATTTTATGACATATTTATGTTATAATTTTCAAATAAATTATATATATATATATATATATAATATGACATGTCTCATTGAATAATTTAGACAAATTTTCTTTACTTATTTTCACTAGGATCCTCTCATATTCATGAACAAGCTTCTTAGTATCCTTAGTTTATTCAGGCAGCTAGCAAATCCCTATTGCAGATGCTCACTCAGGCATATTTGTGTTTGTTCAACATCCACAGGGCCAACCTCTGGTTTATACAGCAACTATGCTGAGCAGACCTTAGTTACAGTTTCTGAGTGAGAGCATGTTATCTAGTGTGATCAACAATCTGAACAAAGCCAGCACACTCAAACCCTCGGTCACGATGACTTGTAACTTTGTACTAGCACAGCTATCGATGGCTCACAAGGGTTCCGTCCATCGAATTTCACTCACAAGGCTTGGGTCAACCTGTGATATGGTTTTTAGGCACTTTCTAAAGGTGCTGCGTGGTGGGATCGTCCCCCCTCCAGACCAATAAAATCGTAAGTTTACTTCCTGACAAATCAATTGTGGTGAGTCTCATGGTCAGAAAGTGAACATTCTAACCACTTGGCCATGCTACATGCCTATATATATAATATATATATATATATATATGTATATATATATATATATATATATATATATATATATATATATATGAAGAAATATAGTCTTAAAGTGTGCTATATTTATGGGATAAAGTGCTCAATATCAGAGATAGAGCGTGTGTAAATATAAAAGTGGACATGGAAGTCAGCACTTAGAGGTGACAGTCTGTTTCATGTTAGTGCAATCGCCTGAAACAGACTGTCGCCTCTAAATGCTGACTTCCATATCCACTTTTATATATATATATATATATATATATATATATATACACACACTAATCCATTGAAAATAAATATTTAACACTTTTTCAACCAGTGGGTTGTGTTCCTGCCACCATATCTCGCTCAAAAAGTCACTTTTTTTTTCTTTTTTTTTTTTAATCTGTGAAGAGATTCTCCAATATCCAAGGAAGTAAATATTTAATAGAAGTTTTTTTTTTCTTGGTACATTTTCCTGTCTCTTGATACTTCTCTATGTCAACTTTTATTATTTCTATGCATCTTCCTGTGTCACTTTTTCCATTATCTGTTATTACACTGTCCAGATAATTAAATATCTACACCTGTTTGATTTTGTCATCTCCAATATATATATATATATATATATATATATATATAGCTTACACCTTGAGTTATGTCATTTGCTAACAACTTTTCATTGTTTTACAATTAAGTTAATCTTTTGTTTTTGCTTTCCTTGATTACCTTTCAAATTCCCTTCTGGGCCTGCTATCAGTGTTATGTCTATCTTATATTGTCATGTTTATGTTGGCCAATAATAAATCCTGGTAGCACTTTTAGTCCTCTCCGGATTATCTTGCATGCGTCATGTGGTCTGCAAAGAGAATTTTTAACAATTGCTATCACTCTGAGTAAACTCAAAAACCTTTCTTTTTTTTCTTTATTTTTTTTTTCTGAAAATATAAATATGAAACTTTGTAACAGGTTGTAGTCAGTCAAATTAAAAATTCAAATCTATGTCAATAGAAGGAATTGAACTGGTGAGAGATTAAAAGATAACTAAAAGTCCATGCTAATTTTGCAATAGGCTTGTATTTTCTTTTCTCTTATAAATTGAATAATTGTAAGCTTTATCTTTTTTTTTTCTGTTTTAGATATATCAGTTACACTAGCAATATAACATGTCTTCGACCAGGTGTTTCATTACTGGGAATTTTTGCTGTTCAATTGGAGCAGTTTATGTTTAAATTCAGCCCACTCAAAAATCAATATTAGTAACAATAATTGGCTACAACTGAGGCACATCCCCAAATGGGGGGGGGGTTCAAATTTGAATGGGGGGGGTGGCCCTGAAAAGGGAAATGTATAATAATAAGTAATATTGTAATAATTTAAAGTATTTATTTTTATTAAAGCTTTTATGAAAGATATATATCCAAGAACAGATTGTAAATAATAAAACGTTGCTGAGAGTTATAATGGACAGGAAGTAGTGGAGAGTCATTGTCGCCAACAATTTGGACTCGCAACCAGCACTGACGATTTATCTATCAAACAAAAACAATTTCATCACAATCTGATGAAAACTGTGGAAATGCATAAACAACATCTGATGTCACACAGGAAAAAGGAAAACTTTTAAAGTTCTAAATAAGTTGTAGTTCAAAAATTCTCCACAATTATTGAAAGTTTATGACTAATTAACACTATTACTATTTCTGCTGGCCTTTTATATGCAAAAGTAAGAACTGGAAATAAAGGACTATAAAGAGGTTGACAACAATTTGTCATGGGTGCTGTCATTTTGGTTTTGATCGGATCCTCTGCAGTACAGACTAGGGTTAGTGATAACCCCAGCACATAATAAAAATGGGTCAGGTCTATTCAGGGTATAGAACAATAACACTAATTCATGATTAATTAAAAAAAAAAAAAAGTTAGATTATATTCCATGTATAAATTAGTATTTTTACCAGTGACTACTTTTTAATTTTTCAGCTCGAATAGATGATTCATCACAAAACCTGAAGTAGGCATAGAACTTTATTCAACAAAGAAAAAACAAATTGTTTGAATTTCTGGGATGAGGAGTTATTTACATTCAGACTAATATCCTCATCTTCATTGTTATGATCATTCTGCTCTTGGGTTTTCAGGTGTCTGTCAACAGTCTAAAGAATTAAAATGTTGTTTGAGAATTTTGTGGCCAAATAATTATGAGTTCAATCCTTGGACTGGGTAAACTTGGTGGAAACAGTACTAGTAAAAGCTGAGCAGTACTAAAAAAAGATACAAGATGGGACAGTGGGGCAAGAACAACCTGTCTCCATCATCTGAATAAAGCGTTCAAATTGAAATGCTCTTAAGATTAGTCAAATTGATAGACACCTGGACAACACTGGAGGACAACTGAACCATGATGATAATAACAACAAAGATGAGGATATTACTTCAATTGTAAATAATGTGAATAAAGAGAAAAAAAAAAGTCTTATTTGATTGAGCCTTTATCTGAAAGGCTTCTGTTGTGGGCAAGGTTTCCCCTGATTGGTCATAGTTGGATTCCTGTTGGGAGGCACATTTTTTTCCTTAGCAGGGTATTGAACTCACACTCTTTGGGTCCTGTCACTGGATCTAACCAATGCCTTTATCCACTGTGTCATGTATCCTTGAGGACATCTGTGTATGAATTTCTGGGTATTATAAACCTAATGTCTTCAGCAATCATTTTTTACCATTGCAATTTTTGCTGTTATCAATACATAATTTTTTTACCAGAGCTCATATTGCAATTTTTGTTGTTATTATCGCTTTTCTCTGGCACTCCTTATTACTGGTTCCCATATTGTATTTATTTCTATGCTTCGTCGGCTCAGGAGACTTTTGTGGCCTAGCATATGTGCTGATTCCTTAAGTTTACGAATTTTCCACTGGTGTTGCTTGTCGATGATCTCAACCTGATCCCACAGAGGGTGGTGATCTCCCTTCTCTCTCCATATGTGGTCATACACAGATGTCCTCAAGGATACATGATACAGTGGATAAAGACTTAGTTAGATCCAGTGACAGGACCCAAAGAGTGTGAGTTCAATACCCAGTTAAGGCAGTGGAGAACTTTCAGAGGGAAATTAACAGGAGATAACTGATAACTGACATCCATTAAACATGGCACATAGAACTAGAACAGTCTACCCCAGTGAGCGAAATAAAGGGTTCAGTTTGACATTCCAACCACCTGAAGAAGGCCGGAGCGGACAACAGCCGAAACGTTGTGTCAAACATGGCAACGAAGATGAGGATAATAGTCCGAATAATGTAAATAATGTACATAATACCTCATCTCGGAAATATAGACAGATATTAAAAATAATGGGTTAAAATAACTTCACTGTTAATAATAAAAGCAGTTAATGTGTACCCCTATAAAAATAACATTTGTAGTAATAAGAAATAATGGGTTAAAAAATAATTTGTCAAAGCCTTTCTTGTATTTTTCTTAGACCTTAAAATGTACAACTTCATGTTGATCAATATACATACTAAACAAAAGGTAGGATACCATATTGGTCTATGTATGTCTCGATATATGAAGATGAAAAGGTGGTATGAAAAGAACAACATACCAAGACTGCAAAAATGGGATATTTCAGAGTTAAGTTTGATCTTTTTGGCTTTCTAATTTTAAACAGTTTGAGTAATTGAAGCAATTTTCTTATTGGTTGGCTATCTAACAATGAAGAGGTCAGTGGGAAAGAGTGGCTATCTTTGTGGCTGACCAGGCCTGCACTCAGGTAGAAGACATTGTACCATTATCAGTAGCATTTGACTGTTCCGCCTGCATTTCATTTCCACTAGAGTGTGTCCATGAAGTGTTTGTGACGCTTGCATTGATAACCCTGGCCTTGCGCAAGCTCACCGTAGCATCCTCTAAACGGATAAAGTGACCAACCTGTTTAAATTGTTACTTCATTATCATGGATTCAATGCTCTTCATTTTTGCCTACTGCAGCACTCTCGTACCCAGCACATGTGATCTTTAATATAACACACAAGTATTGCTGTTAGAAATGCTCGAGACGTTGGCTATGCCTGCGATTGGATGTCTAAGTCTCACATCCATATAGCAGTGTTAATCGTAGACATGCTTGGTAGACCTCTACTTTGTTTACTATATTGGTGACTCATTGTGGTAAAATTTTCCATGTAAGCTTAGTGAATCCATTAGAGGCCTTAGTAATTATATAATTGACTTCCTTGCCAACTGAATTATGTCTAGCTAGAATGATACCACAGTAATCTACCACCTAACTTTTTACTCTTTACATAGATCGATGGTAGATTCGAATTTGGGTCTCATTGTCAGAAAGTGGGTGGTTCTGACCTTGCGCCTTTTTATATGGCAGTTGGTGTCAATTTTTCTCACCTTTCATGACTTTCTCGAACAACATTATACCAGCCACTGCGATCATCTAGATGTTTCAAGCCATCGTGGTTGATGCTGCAAATTCAAGTCAGTCCACATATACAGGGTGCAATGGATAAATTCTCACTATTTTATATTTTGTGCATGTGTGTGTTGTTCTTTTTTTTGTTTGTTTTTTTTATTTTTATTTTGTTGACTGCACAGTATAGTATGGTCAGGGAAATGGCACCATTTCGTAATTAACTCTGCAAGAATTTTGGAAATGGCATACTGCACTGCTTGGCATTCACATCAGAATCTCTAACACAAACATTTCAGATTGTTTGGGTGCCAATCTGAGCACAGTGCAGAGGATTTGGAAAGAGTTGGATGATATATCCAGTCAACATCTAGTGATCATTAGTGATGGCAACGTTAGGCCTGAATTGATCTTACCACAAGGCCTTTAGTGGTTAAATATGTCAGTTCTTTTGCTGCAAAAAAAGCTTTTGTAATTAACTGGGGCATGGAATAGATTGTTAATTTTAATGCCTCCAGAACAAAACTGCTATCATTGAATCACCACAGACGACCGTTTCTGCCTTCCATCAGTATGGCTGATGCTAATCTACAAGAGAAAAACTCTTTGCACCTTCTTGGGTTTACATTTTTATAGTGAAGAAAATGACGAATTACCTTGTGAAACCAAGTGACAGCATGTCACGTGTATTATTCTATGACGGATAATGTCATGAAAAGAAAGTTACTTACCGAAAAAAAAAGGGCATGTATTCTGCATGACATGCTGGATGGAATGTTCAAATTAGAAACAAGTCAGTCGCAGGAGTCGCAATAAAAGCATGAAGGCCTAGATCAAGTGCCTTGAGGAAGTAGTGCAGCCGTGGGGGTCAACCCTGTGTCTGATAACAGGACTTTGTACCATGCCACTCAAGCAGGGGGACACAGTCATGGTTGTCAGACAATTTCTGCAACTACATCACCCATGGTCACCTAACTCCCCAGACTGCAACCCTCTTGATTATTATGTGTGGGGTGCAGTTGAGCAAGTGACCAATAAAACTCCTTGTAATACTATAAAGGAACTGAAGGCAGTATTTACCAACTTAAATGAGGAGATCATCCAGAAGAGATGCAGGAGATTCCCAAGTTGTCTGAAAGCTATGCTTGAAGCCAATGGCGATTTTTATTGAATAAATTTACTCTTTAATATTTTAAGATATTTTTGTGTCAGTTATGTAAATATATCTTTTAAAACGAGATATCAGTGTTTTCATTTTTGTGTAATTTAGACAATTTATCCATCGCATCCTGTATCTTGGAGTTCGTCAAGTGCTACAAAAAACAAAAAAAACTTGCTCATTTTTGTCTGTTTTTAAAACATTTGGCTTTTATTTTTTAATATACTTGCATTTCAGTTCTACATCAAAAGAAATTGACGTTAAAATTTAAATTTAATGTTTTTGAAATGATTTCTCTTAACTTTTTCTGTCTATATGAATATTTCAAGAAGACCTTGCGCTTTCATAGCTTAACTAGAGCCTGCTATCAAAGCACTTTTGATGATGAAGTTCTTTAACTTTGGGATGGACATACCTCTTCCTAAATATATAACTATATTTTCTTGAGGCTTGATTTCTGAACCCTATTTCGCTTCCAGATGGAAATAATGTTTTTTATTTTCATGTTTCTGAGATTCAAACAAAACTCTGGCACTTTTTTTTTTTCTTATAGTGCTGTGGTTTGCATGCTGATCTGGTAAGTCATTATGTAAGTTTTATTCTGACTTGGTGTGCTTATAAATAACATCTCTGACTGAATTTTGTTTCCTGTATTTGACAGAATATTAAATGTATTACCAGTTCAGCAGAGCATATACAGGAGAAAATGTTTTCCTTTAAGTGTCTTTAAGCATATAATATTTAAAGCAAAGCTGAATGTTTTGTCCATAAATACTCTTTTAACTCTCCATGCGACTCATCTGGTTATCCTTGCCTAATTTTCCACTTAAAACTGAGTCTCTGAGTGATATGCATTATGGTTTCTTCACTCATCTCCAAGCTGGATCCCTGCATAGAATCTGGACATGATGGTCTTCTTGTAATAATCCTTACGAAGTCTGTTCCTGTTCTCTCGAAACTCTATAATAAATGCCTCACTGTCTCTTGCCTTCGTCCATGCTGGAAACCCTCATCTGTTGTTTCAGTTTTAGGAACTTGCATGAACCGTCTGACATTTCCAACTATCAGCCTGTTATCCTTCTGCCTCTTTGTGCAAAAGTACTAGAGGCCCTAGTCGGTGCTAAAATGGGTTAAGCATCTCACATTGCAGCATCTTCTCTCAGACAAGCAGTATGGTTTTGTTTCTGTAGGTCAACTGCTGATGTTCTGATGATAATTGTAGAAATAGTCTATCAAACTTTAGATAGGAATGGTGAGGCTCAGGCTGTTTGGACATCTCGAAAGCTTTTGACAGGATTTGGCATGCAGGTTTTCTTCACAAATTGAAAAGTTATGGTGTCTAGTCAGATTTTCAAACTGATCAAATCTTATGAAAGTGATCATAGCAAAAACACTTTAGCTATAGCAGAAAACATTCTATAAAAAGCAAGTTAGCAGTAGACCTATACATAATACAAGAAATCACAATGGAGACAGTCTCTAACATTCTTCTTTGGCTGCTTGGTATGACAAGTCTATTTCTCAGTAGCTTTAATGTTATATTTTCTAGCGTAGTGTTGTACCATTACCAGTATTTCCATTCAGTTATATCTTCTGTAGTTTTCAGTTGTTTAATAGTAGGAATGTGTTGAAGCTCATTTAGGTCTTATGGATTGGCTTGTACCAATGAATGTTACTGATACTTTATAATTTCTTTTACAATATTGTTAATAATAATGCTAGTTGAGTCAATATTACTGTGAATTAGATGTAAAGCAAAGTAAGAAATCCCAATATAAATTTACCGACTTCTTCTGTTCTTCTTCTTTAGCTGCTTTCCTGTGGTGGACATATTTTTCTGGGGCCTTAATGTTTTAGTGTTGCTGCCATGTTTTTTTCAGTTATTTCTTTTTTTTTTTTCTGTAGTTTTCAGTTAAGTGTGTTTAGGTATATTTAGGTTTGATGAGCCAGCTTATTGCAGATGGTATATTGGTTCACAAACAGATATTGAATGACGGTAGATAATGACAAACAAAATTAAGACTTGAAAAAAATAATATTTTGCCAAGTTTGTTTTCATTAAAATAATTTGTGAACAAAGATAAGGTTATAGTGCACTAGGCAAAAAATGTATCTGCATGTTCATGTTGAAAGTGAAAAGAGTGTTGTCCTGAAAAGGACAGGTTATTGCATATTGTTACTGCAGGTAAGAATGGCAGGCTGGAACTGCAGGCTGGCTGAACCAGATAATACACTTTGATCCTAGGCACATGGTTGCAAAATGTTGTTTTGGGGGCCTTTTATATGCTGAATCAGTTTTACAAGTCACTGGTCCTGGAAAAAATATAAAATATATGTAGTCTATGGCACAACTGAAATCCATTATTATTATTACCTATAATACTGTTTTAGGCAGAGTATTATTGAAATGAAAAATAACTGTTGGATAAATTGTTGGCTTGAAAATTGATAAAGATTTATTGAATTTATACTGTTAATTACCTTCACATTGCTTTCTTTTGACTATCAATAACATCAAAAATTCTAGAGACTTCCAAATATTATGTGTAATTATTTTTAACCAAGAATTCAGAATTATTTCTTATTTTACTTTCCATACTTCCTTTTATAGTAACAGTAGTAATAGTAAATAATGCTATTGGTTGGGCTAGGTTGACTCTTCAGATAAGATTATAGCCTACACTAGTGAGCATGTTGGTTAAAAAAAACACAGGGGAGGAGGCCTCAGCTTCTGATTTAAAATGCAATGATTTTTATTTGTTTTATTTATATATTTATTTTATTTAAAAAGTGCATTTTATCTCATCAAATACAGTAAAAAACAATTCTCTTGTAAAAATGGTGTATTTGTAGAAGGAATAATTGGATTTATGTTAATTTTTCTTTGATTAAAATAAAGTGGGCTTTAAAAAAAATACAAATAGTTTTTAAATTAAATTTTATAGAATTTAATTCTAAGATTTTGATATGAGAAACCCAACTCAAAATTAAAAAAAAATCTTTTTTGTTTATTTGTATTCATGGCTTGATTTTGATAAAAGAATATTTTCTATCAGCTTAAAATCTCTCAACAGCACTTTATAATTGTGGCAGACATGATGAGGCAGAACCTGGGACGAGCACAACTGGTTGCGACTTGCCTTGGCCCGCCAAAAAAGAGCCCGTATTTGCTTAGCCTGTAAGGCTACTGCAGTTGAAATGGAGAAAAAAAGCACTTACTGCTCTGCCGTAATCCGTCCCCGCCCAGATAGCGTAAAAGAATAAGGGAGGACTTTCATTGCATTTTTATGCAATAAAGATGCAATGCATTATGGGACATGGACGCAATGAATTATGGGATTGCATGAAGACGCAAGGGATTATGGGTATATGGACAAATATAAAAGCAACTAATTTTTCCCAGTGGGGGTTCTTGGAGTGACGTTCACGGTTGGTGACTAGAAAAGTCTGTTAGTGCGATTTTGAGACAGAACTCAAGAAGGAACGACTCGAGGTTGGAATACCAGTTGGGAGAGCTTGAATTTACTCGCTGGTTGCTGTTTTCTTTTTATTTCCCCACAATAATGTAGAAATGAATTTGATAGTTTTTACTTTAAGATCAAAGATGCAAAAATGTCAAAGGAAAGCTCGGTTGGTTGACTGATTATATAAAGTTTTCATTCATTGCTGGGTGTAGATTTTACCAAAATCAAATTTTATTTACTCAAAATGAAAGATGTGTTAATTTGTTAATATAGTTGTTAATTTTAAACATTAACCTATTATGGGCGGGGCAGATTATTTCTCTTTCATCTGTGTTGAGGCTTAGATAAGGAAAAGCCAGATCACTGAATTCAAGCTATCTGTGAATCCTATTGTTTAATTATCTTTACTGATAATTGTTGATGGGTTATCTCCCTTGAGAAAAATGAGTGCTGATTGCAGTGGGCAGGTTTGGGTGGAAATCTGCCATGTTTAGTCTTTCTGAATGAGCTAAAAAACACTGCTAATGTTTTAACTGAAAAAGCCAGTGTCTTTATTCCATTCTTTAAATTGCTTGTAAAAAGTTAACATGAATTTCAAATAAAAAATATTCTTTTTTAGTGGTTAAATATGTCAGTTCTTCTGCTGTAAAAAAAGCTTTTGTAATTAACTGGGGCATGGATAGATTGTTAATTTTAATGCCTCCGGAACAAAACTGCTATCATTTAATCACCACAGACGACCGTTTCTGCCTTCCATCAGTATGGCTGATGCTAATCTACAAGAGAAAAACTCTTTGCACCTTCTTGGGTTTACATTTTTATAGTGAAGAAAATGAGGAATTACCTTGTGAAACCAAGTGACAGCATGTCACGTGTATTATTCTATGACGGATAATGTGGTGAAAAGAAAGTTACTTACCGAAAAAAAAAGGGCATGTATTCTGCATGACACGCTGGATGGAATGTTCAAATTAGAAACAAGTCAGTCGCAGGAGTCGCAATAAAAGCATTTCAGATATGCTAATATTGTGTGGCCTCTCCCAGTTGTTGCCAAAAGAAAAAAATGGTCTGTCAATAAAAGCAGTTGGTGTTCTTGAATTGTGGAGAAGAATTTGTGTATTTGGCTACCATGTTCGTCGGCAAGTGTGTTATTTTTCTGACTGGTTACATGCATTGTGATTTGTGACAGGACCTGCAAATTGAGATTTTTGACATTTCTTTCTGCCCCTGATAGTAGGGTTTGAACTTGCAATTTGTTTTCTTTGTCGTGTACGTAATCTGAGATATCAATTTCTGAACTGGAATTTTAGTTCAAGCACAACAAAACTGACTACAGTTTTCCACTGATGTAGACTGATTTATATTGAATCAGTTGCTAGGTCTACTGCTAGGAAAGTTGGTTCACTGTGTTATTCTAGACCATTTTTCTCATCAGAATCCATCTTGTATATTTATAAATCAACCATGCATTGAATATTGCTGCTATATTTGGCTTGGTGCTCCTATTAAATATCTCAAAATTCTCAGAAAAACTCAAAGACGGTGTGGGAAATTTGTCCTGGCTTTCTCACATGAAAAGGTTAAGGGTTAATGTAACAGAATTGATAAAAGCAACAGCGATTTGAAAGATTAGAGCGGACAATCCTCTCTTTTAGGCAGAAGAATAAAGACTCAAACTCCCGCTTGGGGTGTAAAAATAAAAGAAGAAAATGTTTTACATACAATAAAAAGGTAAAAGGATATACACAAATATCTAACACTTTCGCCCCAGCCCCTCAACCTCCGACGTCTTACTCTCTGGGTTGAGGTGTCTACTCGGTCTTAACCGAACATAAGGGAGTGGCTATAGGTACCCTGAGTATCTGTAGATCATTCGACCGGTCTACTGGTTTAATCCTACTTCTTGCCCATATTGTGTTTTATTTGATCCAGAAAGCAGAAGTGATGTCCATCCATTCACAGTCGACTGAAGATGTAGACACGACTGGAGAGTCTATGCTAAGAAATTTAGAATGCACCCAAAAAAATATATATCTGCAGAAAGCCGGACAAACAACTATTCAATGGTTGAATTGTTAATGTCTTTTATATAGCAGAAAAGAATAGTATAGAAAAGAAACGGTTTACAGAAAAGAAAATAATTGACGTAAAAACTCATACACTGGCTTCTAGACAGAGAGAGGGTGGATTATGATTATATTGTTGTGAAATCATCTCCGAACAATATATGACTCTTGCGATGAATAGATAAAGATTTCTGTGCACGGCTTAAAGTTTATAGTTGCGTTCTGCCTCGGCAGTAGTAACAGTAGTAGTAATCTTTGTGGTAGCAGAAGCAGCGGTACTTATATCAACAGTACATGTTAGTGGACGCTTTGTTCTAATCTCTGATGTCACTTCCTCTCCTCCTCGAGTTTCCAACTCGATCCTCCACTGTCTCTAGCCCAACGCTTGCCGGGGCTAATTCTCTTCTCCAGTCTTGCCAAGAATTTTCTCCCGTCTCTCACTTTCTCAGCATAACTACGCGTTTATATAGAAAAACCCGGCTGGTCATAACCGACCCATGGCCCTACTACTTCACATGCAATTATCACAGGGTTTTTGGCTGCTTCAACCAAAATCATGTGAATTCCAAAGTTCCTTATAGCTTACTAAGCTCTATTTCAATTTTTAACCAATAAAAATTATTTCGACCATTTCCATTGTCTTCTAATGACCCAGATTCCATTGGGTATAACTTCTGCCCTAGATCAGATTTCCCATCAGTAAATAAAATGCTCTGTTCTAATTTTGCTACTCAGATCTACTCCAATTTCAATTAAAAAAAAATATATTTGTGTGTGTGTGTTTCCCAGACTCTCTCTCTGTCACATTTCCTCCCCTACCCATCTGTCATTTACTAGTAAATGACACACGAGCTTTCATATCAACAAAATATAAGAAGACCCAGTCCAACATGTTTCTTACTAGGGGGCTACTTAAACATACGTCTCTTCCAGCATGCCAAGATAGAGTCCTCAGTTTTTCTTAGGGCTCATTATGCCCATTTACATTTTCATTGTCCTTACGATACATATGTACATGCAACTTCCGGTTAAAGTTCACCGTTTTGGTGATCTTGTGCAATAGAACCTTTTCACATAGTTCACTAGTTCAAGTCTTCCTTCCTTCCTTTTTTTTTTATTATTGGAGTTCACAACACTCCTTACCAATTATTTCAGTCTCATTACTAAAAAAAAAAAATCGATATATTTCGTAAGTCTCTCTCTCTGATTTTGTCTCGCCTTCACAACAGGCTTTGTTGAATCTTTTGTTGGTTCAGGTCCTTCCACCACAATCGTGGACACTTCATCAATATCAGTTAGGGGTCCAAATGCACTCGGGTCGGACCTACCTTGGTAAAGTGCACTAACTGGAATCCCTCCTTCACTTATTCACTCCCGAGGCAGATCTCAATCAGTTTTTTAGTAGGGGATCAGCATTCTGGCTTTACAAAAGCCCAGCAGGTAGATCTCTTTCTTGAAACAGGTTCCGAAGATGACTGGTGTTCTATCGCCGACCTGATGTTATCACAGTGTCATATACTCACTGCCATTTTTTTTTTGAGGAAGTTTTCTGACTCCCTGCTTATAAATTTTGCCCTATTTGACTCTTTCACCTTTCTCCCCTCCTTTTTCTTTTTTTATTAAGACCCCACCCCCATTTATTGTGTATTGAAAAAATTTTTAAACCCTTCAAATTATTACCCTCTCTTCCACTAAGGCACCTAAAGGTAACCATTTTGATATGCAAAGCAATAAATATATTTCACAATTATGGTATACCTCCCAGATAATGTCAAGATATTAGCTAGATACCATTGCCACTAATGTCCTACCATTATGCGGATGGTATTTCTTCTGCACTTGGTAATTTCAAGATCAGCACCCATGTGCATATGACTAAAGTTGGATGAAAATCTGTAAGGCTGGGGTGGGAAATTCTCTTTATTTTGGTATATTTTGCCAATACTCCGAAGTTATGAAAATAATTTTATTTCACAAGAACAAAATCGACTTGAGCAAGATGGATCAATAAACAAATCTTTATAGGATTAAAAAGTTATCCCTCCCTGATTTGTTAGACTTCACTAACTGTATTAAATTCTGTAAAAAAATTTCCAATTCTTTCATCTATTCAAAGACTTTGAGTTATTTTTGTGCCTGCTTAAAGATTTGCCATAATCTGTGATCTATTTTAAAAAAGAAATGCTGAAAATAATCTTTTTCTTCAATTTGGAAATATTGTGGTGAAAAATTGCCTTTTTTTCCCCCTTGTTCTTTGGCCCTGCCCACAAAACAAACTTTTATAATAGTCCCAAAATGTTACTGACTCCCAGTTTACCTTTAATCTTATTTTTTATTATTTATTTTGTACTATTGTTTCACCCAATACAAAGTCAAAGTGCCACTCAAGGTACAGGGCTACTAAATTTTTTTTTTTTTATCATTCACCCCAATCAAGGCAATAATGCCACTGAGATGCATCGGGTTACTGGGAGTGAAAGAGAATGAAAAGATTTTAGTGAGGAGATAGGACTATATATTAACAGGTTTCAAGAAGATGGAAAATGGTGATTGACATTACATTTAAATTTTTGAAGATTGCTGGGGGTAAGGAAGCAAGAAACTGGAAGAGAGTTCCACAGGTGAGTAGTGCAAAAAAAAAAAGAAAGAAAAAGAAACTATCAGAATAGAACATGCTGTTGAATTCGCTAAAACACTGAGATGTAGTTGCCAATCCCATGACACACTTACATTCATGCCGTCAAGGCACTAAGGATAAAAGCTCATCAGAGCAATTGCCATGAAAATATTTTTAGAAAATACAGAAGGGTGTACAGGGAGGTAGCAACAGAGGTATATTGTGAGGATATGTAGGATAGATAACAGTTTCTACCTTAGCAGAAAGCAATGATTGGAGAAACATACATGTGAATATTTTTGTAATAGCTGCAATTTGTCTTTCCTATATTAAAAATTTGTTTGTAGAATCATTAAATGATTATAGCTACTTATGCTATTTACATTGTTCAGATTGTTGTCGCCATCTTTATTGCAATATTCACAAAATTTTGTCCATTGTACACTCCGGCCTTTCTTCATGTGATATTAGTTTGAATTTCGAATCAAACTCTCTATTTAATCCATGGAAGAGATTTTTCTAATTCCATTTGTCATGCCTTTTTTTGATATCTCCGCTTCAGTTAATTCTCCTTGGTTTACTTAACTCTCCAGGGTTTTTTTTTCCTCTCTGCTGTGGCTAGGTATTGAACTCACAACTCCTTGGGTCAAGTCACTTTTTAGATTACTAAACCAATACTTTTATCCACTGGCCCGTGTCCTTGATGATGCCCAAAAAAGGCATGACACATGGAATTAGAACAATCTAACCCTGTGGACTAATTAGAGGGTCTGCTTTGAAATTGTAACTAATATCACTTGAAGAAGCCTGGAATGTAAAACAGCTGAAACGTCATGAATATGGCAATGAAGATGAGGACAGCAGTTCAAACAATGTAAATAGTATAAATCATTACAATACCTCATCTCAGAAATATACAGAGTGCGATGGGTAAATTGTCTTAATTTTATATTTTTAATTTTGTGCACATGCATTGTTTGTTCTTGATTTTTGTCAACTGCACAGTATAGCAGGGTCAGTTGGGCACCGTCTGTGGAAAAAAAAAGAGCACTATGATGCAATTCACTTCATCAGAAATTTGGAATCGACATGCTCTAGTGCGCTTGGCATTCACCCTGGAAGCTTTAGTATTTGGGTGTCAAACTGAAGACGGTGTAGAGAATTTGGAAAGAGTTGGATGATATATCCGGCCAGCATCATGGTGTTTGGAGTGATCACTAGTGATGGCAACATTATGCCTCCATTCTCCTTCCAACAGGGCCTTGGACTCCACATCAAATGCCTTTATGAGGTAGTGCTGCCCTGGGTTAAGAGGGTGGCTGTTGTAAGATCTGGTGTCTGGCAACAGGATTCTGCACCATGTCACACAAGCAAGAGAACCCAGTCATGGCTGTTGGACTATTTCTGTAACCATATCACCCCCTTAGATCTGGGCCCATAGCTCTCCAGACTGCAATTCTCTTTATTATTATGTGTGGGGTGCAGTTGAGTGAGAGACTAATAAAATTCCTTGTAACACCACAAATGACCTGAAGGCAAGGATTACAGCATCATTTACCAATATAAACAAGGAGACTGCCCAGAAGAGTTGCAGGAGATTCCAAAGTCGTCTGGTGGCTGTAATTCTTTTCTCCCCCTCTTATTGAATAAATTTACTCTTTCGTATTTCAAGATATTTTTGTGTGATTTTGGTAAATATATCTGTTAAAATGTGATGTCAGCGTTATTTTCCTGTTTGCGTAATTTAGATGACTATTTACCCATCGCACCCTGTAGTCGGATAAATGATTATACTTTATTACTCGAAATATAAACGTATAATGAGCCTTGGTGACCGAATATATTTCTGGTTGTGAACTTGGCATCCATTGACTGGATGAGTAAGTTGTCTGATCAGGTCTTAGGATATTAAATATTTAATTGTGAAATTTTATCCTTCTGTCGGGGGATTGGTCTCTGTTGGCTCTCTTGCATTGACTGAATACTGTTTAGCAGTTGACTCAAAGACAATCTCCAGTAATTATACCCAAAGGAAAATCCTTGTCTGCTTCAGTCATTCATGAGTGAATCAATAAAACAACATACAGTGAATAAACCAACCATTGAAAAATGTCAACAAATGCTAATTTGGCTTTCCTGTTTTCTCTTCAAAATGAATAAATGAATAGATGAAAGTTTAAAAGGACACGTAATTGTAATGCTTGTATTTGTACACAAACACATGCATGTACATACATACATACATACATAGATACGTACATATACGTGTGTGTGTGTGTGTGTAATTTTTTTTTTTTTTTTTTTTTTAATTGGATTAGTAATAGAATAATTACTCAATGAGCCAAAAGTTTAGAATTTCCATAATAGGAGTTGGATGGGCAATGCTATTTATTTATTTCTTGATTCCCAAGTGGGAATTCTAGTCAGGATTCTCGGCAACTGGTTTATTTTTGCCATTTCACTGCTTTTTTTTTTTTTTTGTGGTGGGTGAAGAAAGTGTCTGATTAATTCAGTTCCATTGTACTCTGCGTTATTTCCATAGAAAATCGATTTTGAGGATCACACACTTAAAGTTTTACGTCATTTATTTGTCATTTTGTCGAAATTTGAGCCTGAACAGTTGATGCAAAGAAAACTGTCCTCAATTCATGTCTGCATCAATTTGTGCTTATTTGAAATTATGAAAAAGAACTCCTATATAATCAAAGGCTTTTCAAATGTAAATTTGTTTAATTTCTTTTTCCCAATTTCAACTGCTATTTTCACCCTTGCCAATTTTGTTATTGATGTTTCCTTCCGCCATTTATATCTGAAATTTTAAGATGACATTAAACATAAAAACTTGTCATGTTTTTAAATAGCTTTGCCAGATCAAGACTTTGATATGGCTGCCATATGTGGTTCCAAACTTGTTTGGAAATACCTAGACTGTAAGTTGTGTGCAACCACTTTCTCAGTTCAATTGTTAAAAATGGCTTCAAGCAAATGAACCCTGTAGGTCTTGCGTCCTGGTTATGACGATAAACTACATCCGCGTCCTGGGTAAGACGATAGATTATGTCCAACAACAAGGCCTCTCATCAGGAGGTTTTGAGGAGTGTGGAACCACATCTTAATTGCTGGTGTTCCCAGGTCCACTCTGACCTGGGGTGGTAGCACCTGTTAGGGTCCCAGCTATGGGCAAATAGTTAACACTCAGACTATATCCATGTCTTGTGTATGAAGATAAACTACATCCATGTCCTGTGTATGAAGATAAACTACATCCATGTCCTGTGTATGAAGATAAACTACATCCATGTCCTGTGTATGAAGATAAACTACATCCATGTCCTGTGTATGAAGATAAACTACATCCATGTCCTGTGTATGAAGATAAACTACATCCATGTCCTGTGTATGAAGATAAACTACATCCATGTCCTGTGTATGAAGATAAACTACATCCATGTCCTGTGTATGAAGATAAACTACATCCATGTCCTGTGTATGAAGATAAACTACATCCATGTCCTGTGTATGAAGATAAACTACATCCATGTCCTGTGTATGAAGATAAACTACATCCATGTCCTGTGTATGAAGATAAACTACATCCATGTCCTGTGTATGAAGATAAACTACATCCATGTCCTGGGTATGACGATAAACTACGTCCAACTGCAAGGCCTCTGATAGTGTTTTTGAAAAAATAATATTACCAGCCATACATTTTTGAAAAAATATTACCACCAGCTATATGTTTTTGAAAAAAAAAAATATTACTAGCTATACGTTTTTGGAAAAATAGTATTACCAGCTATACGTTTTTGGAAAAATAGTATTACCAGCTATACGTTTTTGGAAAAATAGTATTACCAGCTATACGTTTTTGGAAAAATAGTATTACCAGCTATACGTTTTTGGAAAAATAGTATTACCAGCTATACGTTTTTGGAAAAATAGTATTACCAGCTATACGTTTTTGGAAAAACAGTATTACCAGCTATATGTTTTTGAGGAAAAAATATTAACAGAAATGGATTTTTGACGAAGCAAAAATATTATCAGGAAAAAAAAGTTGTCGGCATTAAATGACCCATTGAGGTTGATGTGCCGTAAAACAAACCAAACCAAACCAAACCTGCAGGTCTTTCAGATGTCTTACTTTCTGACACTATAGAAACACAAGGAAAGATCTGAAACTGGATAACAAAAACCACATCACTTGAGGATTTTCAACAACAACAACTAAAAATGGATGGCACATGTAACTAGAGAGAATAATGGCACTCAAAATGTTGACGTTCCGCATGATTTCAAACAAAATGTTTGGAAGGAAACCCTCATCAATACTGGAAAGAGCAAGAATAGTTACTGGACTTAATAAATCTATTTTCCTGAAAAATTGTTTTCATAGACAGATTTGATGAATTTCAACCAAAAGTAATATTGGCTGCTCAGTTGATGAATGTGAAATGTTTCCTTATAAGGAAACAGTTGATATTACCATTACTATTTGAAGGAGTAGTCTCTCCTTTTCTGTGTTCATTGATATTTATATTCATGAATGGAAGCACTTTTGGTGAGTCTTGAACTTGTAATTACAGCAATGGCCCACATGACAAACTTGCTACCTATTATTACATCATGACATTTTCATGAAATAGGCATATCAAGTTTCAACTCTGGAAGGTTTTGGTTTCTTTTGATTTTCTCTTCATGTCGTCGTCGTTGTTTGCATTGTGTTTATATCTGTTTATGATTTGTGTACATAGCCTCTGTCACCCAAGCTGTGTGGCCTATTTCTTATTTGGCAATAAAGTGCCAATGGACATTCTGTTTTTTTTTTCCTAGGTATATGTTCCGACATGCATAACCTTTTGGCTTCAATTTAGATTATGGCTTTTTGTTGATTTTTTTTTTTTTTTTTTTTTTTACTTCTAGCTTATAAAGGTCAGTTCAGTTTATTTTACATATCCGTATTCAGTCGTTTTATTTATTTAAAAAAAAAAAAAAATCCTTATTTCCTGGGAAAATTTTGATGCTCAATCCAATGGAATTATTTGATTGAAAAGTTTCCACACCGTTAATAAAAGTTATGCGAGAACTTTGTTTCCAAACCAATACTTACCATTTATTCAGCTACAATTTAGCATGAGTTTTGGTTTACCTAATGAGGATTGACTCCCTCTTCAGGAGTCAACCAGACTAACTTGTTAACAATTACACCACTCTGAGGCACCAACTAGATGGAATTAATCACTTCCAAAAAAAAAAGATTGTCATGATTTGGACATTTTTTTTTTTTTTTAATTTTAAAATTTATTGCTTTAACATCTTATTTGAAATTGTAATTTTTGTTTTAATTGCAATAAAAATATTATTAAGTTAAATATTTTGCATACTTAACGGTTTTAGATTGATTTTAAATTCAATATTTTCATTTTGTCAGAAATGCATGAATTTGCAGGAAAAACAGATTGAAACTTTTTTTTTATATTATCTTCTGCAATAAAAAAAAAAAAAAAAATAAAAAACACCTCATAAGATATGCTATTTGTATATGATATATGCTATTTCTTTCTGACCTGGAATATTGTCATGCTCATCAATTTTTTAAATGGTTTAAAAGGAATTCTCAACCAGTATTTAAAAAGCTCTTGGTAACGTTTTTTTTTGTCTTTATTACAAAATTTGTTATTTTGGAATTGTTTTCCCATCTTTGGTTTTTGGCAATGTTTTGCCACTGAACTCCTCCTACACTATCTTCAAGCGCCTGTCATCTTGTTACTTTTAAAGTGCGTTGTTGGAACTGTTTATTTTTATTTATTATTTTTTTTTTTTTTCATGAAGTATACAGGGTGCAATGGATAAATTGTCATCTAGATTATACAAAAATGAAAACAACCCTGAAATCTCATTTTAACAGATATATTTATGAAAATTACACAAAATATATTTGAAATACTAAAGAGTAAATTTATTCAATAAAATCATCATTGGCTTCAACCACGGCCTCCAGAAGACACCAGAATCTCCTTCATCTCTTCTGGACGGTCTCCTTGTTTAAGTTGGTGAATGCTGCCATAATCAGTTCATCTTTGGTGTTACAAGGAATTTTGTTGGTCTCTTGCTTAACTGCACCCCACACTTAATAATCAATGGGGTTGCAGTCTGGGGAGTTAGATGGCCAGATGTAAGGGGTGAAGTGGTTACAGAATTTGTCTGACGACCATGTCTGGGTTCTCATAGTTGTGTAACATGGTGCAGAGTCTTATTGTCAGACATAGGGTCTTCCAGCAGCCACCCTCTTGACCCAGGGTATCACTACCTCATCAAGGCAATTGATGTAATCCTTTGTGTTGAGTCTGAGGCCCTGTGGGAAGATGAATGGGGGCATAATGTTGCCCTCCCTCGTAATCACACCATTAGACTCATCCAACTCTTTCTGAATCCTCTTCAACACCCAAACACACTGAAATGTTCGTATTGGAGCCTCCGGTGCGAATGCCAAGCAGTACAGCATGCCGTTTCTAAATTTCTGGCTGAATGAATTGCGTCATGGTGGGTCTTTTTCTCACAGACGGTGCCCAACTGACCCTACTATACAGTTGACAAAATCAAATACAAACAACTCACAATTGAAAATATGGTGGTGTAGCTGGGGCCACTGCCTTTGATCAGGATCAATCCTGGTATCGGAGAACAAGCCGTCAGCCCACACTTGTCGGTCGTTGGTGGCGTTTGACACAGCAGCAGGTCTTTAAGTTGACCTCTCCAACTATGACCTCCCTTTCCCATGTGATTTTTGATCTTAAGAGGGTCAAGCTGAATTATCACTGGGGTATCTCAACCAAGGAGTTGAATATGCGCACACAAAATTGAAAATAAAATAGACGCCGCCTGAATAAGTCACTAGATGATATTTATATCAAAATAAAAAAAAAAAATATTTACAGTTCTTTTTTTTTTTTTCTTTTTCTTTTCCCAACCCGTTTCTAATATTTGGCAATGGAACAAAAATTTTGGCTAAGTTCTCTAAGGGTGGCCAGACTTGAAAACTGGATTTAACTTCAAGTACTGTTGTTTGTACTTTCAAGGATGGCACAAGGATATCGTTGGAGGAGTTTTTCTTCTTCAGCAGATAATTATTATTATTATCATTAGGTTGGCAAAACAGTGTTAAGGCAAAAAAATCTCTTAACTCCCCAATGCAGCTTCCGCAACTCCAACTAACTCCAACTACTTTAGCCGCCATGGGCACTTGTATTTATGGGTGTCCCTTTCTACTGGTGTGGTGCGGGCGCATCGGGGGCTTTTATGCAAATCTAAAATTCAACCAGTCTCCTTCTTTCGTTTTCTGTTTCACACTTCCAATTTTGGAAGATCCCCCCTCCTCCGGGAGGAGCCATTATATGACATCAGCCTTCCTGACGTCTCCCCCTGCCTTCACAATTGCTCATTCTGTTTTCACAATTAATCTTTTCTCAGGGAAATTTTGGCTGACAATTTTCCCAGTATGTGGACACTGACACCTTTCAACAGACGACTTTAACCCCCTGGCCCCTGTCTCCTGTCAGGCAGCAATAATAGTATTTTGTATTTTTTCCAACCTGTTCTCAATATCCTGGGAAAATGACTCCCTTTCTGACAAAAAAAAAAAAATGAAATCGTTTTCTTTAACCCTTTTCATCCGTATGCCATGTTAAATATTGTTACAAAAATATAAAAAGGGAACAATTTCCCCATTACACCCTGTATCATTCTAACTGAAGTTTTCTTCTGGTTTGGTGCCCTTGTATAAATCTTTGCTGCTGTGTCATAAACATTTTTTTCTACTTTTACTGGAGGAAGGGAGTGCCTGTTGTCTACAGTGCTGACCTAAATATCTATCAGAATTAATTTGCATAAGGGAACTTGCCAAGAAAGTAACTACTGTACATTAACATCTGTTCATAAACTGTCACGTATGAAATCTAGGGACAAAACCAGAAATGACCTCCATCACTTCATATTTTTTTTTTCTCAAGAGGTGTGTTGTATGAATTCCTGAGATGTATGGGCTGTGCAATATCAGGATGTAGTTACAATGAAAAATGTGATGAAACTACTAGATACAGTGGATACTAGAGGAAAGTGTGAATATTCAGTAACCAGAATACTGTGAGGAAAAGAAATACATTGATATCGGGTTGAATAATGAAGAACAACATAACTTTCAAGATGAGAGTTCAAACAAGAAAGTTGTGATGTCATCAACTTAGAATTTATGCTGACGTCACAACTATTTACTCCTGACTTAATAGCAAGTCTGATTAGTTAAATAAGGTCAAATTGGCATCTGATTTTAAAAATGATCTAAAATCTGTTGTTAACTGGGGCAAGTAATGGCTTGTTAATTTTAATGCCTCCAAAACAAATCTGCTCTCTTGTAAATTTTTGAGAGAACCATTTTTGCCGTCAATTAGCTCTTCATGATGCTAACCTCAAGAAGATTGACTTGGGCTAACGCATTCCACTGACACGATGTGTAAAGATTATATTGAATCAATTGCTAGGTCTATTGCTAGGAAAGTTGGTTCACTGTGTCATACTATACAATTTTTCTTGTCAGAATCTATCTTAGACATTTATAAGTCTACTATATTGCTGCCACATCTGGCCTGGTGCTTCTGCTATGCATTTAGAGATTCTTGATAAAATTCAAAGAAGCATCTTCATTATTATTGGTCCTCATTTGTCATCCCAGCTTCAGTCCGCAATAATGTAGCTTCTCTGGGTGTTTTTTTTTATAAATACAGTCATAGTAATTGTTCTGATGAAGTACCTAAACTTTATGAATTTCAACTCGCTGGTATGGTGGAGTAATGGAATAGTAGCTTGGATTGAGGAATTGATGAGTCGGAAAGGTGGAGTAATGTATAGCGGCTCAGTTTGAGGAATCAGAGACCTGAAAAGGTGGAGTAGTGGATAGCAGCTTGGATTGAGTAATTGGAGAGTCAGAAAGCTGGAGTAATGGATAGTAGCTCTAATTGAGGAATTGGATAGCTAAAATGATGGAGTAATGGATAGCGGCTTGGATTGAGGAATCGGAGAGTCAGAAAGCTGGAGTAATGGATAGTAGCTCTAATTGAGGAATTGGATAGCTGAAATGGAGTAATGGATAGCGGCCTGGATTGAGGAATCGGAGAGTCGGAAACGTGGAGTAACGGATAGTGGATTGGGTTGAGGAATTGTAGAGCTGAGTTAGAGTTGATTATATTCACTTACGTATTAATACCCTTGGGAAAGCTATGAATCCATCTCTTCTTTCAGCTATGGGAAAATAGTGGGATAGACTGTGTCCTATAGTTTTAGGTGGCAACCGTTCTAGGAGAAGGAAAACCCTGAATTCAAACCAGCCTGGTGAGGGTTGGGTTCTGTCAGGCTGTTCTGCCCAAGACACACCACTTCTACTGTGGCTACAGTACATGTGGTGCCCCAACAACTCTGATGATTGACTAGTTTGGTGGCAAGGATTCATCATTTTACAGTTGAGATGGCTAGATGTAACCGTAAGTTCTATGCTAACAGTTTCTTCTCTTGCACTTCTCACTTGTGGAACTCTCTTCTAGCTTCTTCCTTTCCAGTCAACTTTGATTTCAAAAAAATTAATGCACTGTCAATCTGTAGTGAAGTGAGACTAAGGGGCCGTCATGGTTGCCATTTGTAATTCCATCACGGTGCACGTGCGAGACAAAGACTTAAAAAAATTGTTGGTGATTTGTATGCTTGCGCATGTAACTGATATAAGTGAAGAGAACGTTTTTTTCAGACGCATTTTTTTTAATCGGATGGTTTGAACAGCACAGTGGATTGATAGCAGAGATGTGTGCTGGGATTTCTTGATAGTGGAGAGACCTGTGCTGGGTTGATTGTTCTAGTCTGACATGCCATTTTACTAAGAGGGTTACTTTTAGGAAAATGTTTTTCAATCAATTGGAGGAACTTATGGCCTAACTTAGTACTGACTAATTAATTAAAACACAATTTTTCTCATTCTGCAGACCATGTTGAGAGGTAACTCTCTTAGTTTGTATTTAGTACTGTTCACTTAGTGCTCACCCAATTTTGCCAAAATCTTGTGATAACAACAACAAAGATGACGACAATAATCTGCATGTAAATAACTGTTCCTCTCATAAATGCAGATAGAAATTGTGAATACAAAATATAAGAAATATGACAATTTTGAATTTATTGTGTCAATTGGGATCTTTTCAAATATTCATTGGTTTTGCTTCAGTATGTGACATTGTTATGGCATATGTGAATTGAACTCGTGTTTGGCAGCTCGTCATTGTTTTGTAGTGGGTTGTCTTGGTTGTGTTGTTCTGTTTAGCTGTCTTTCGATCAATAGGGTTGATTTTCTAAGTGTAGCTGTGGCAGACATGATGAGGCAGAACCTGGGACGAGCACAACTGGTTGCGACTTGCCTTTTCCCCGCCAAAAAAGAGCCCGTATTTGCTTAGCATGTAGGTCTACTGCAGTTGAAATGAAGGAGAAAAAAAAGCACTTACCGCTCTGTCGTAATCCGTCCTCGGCCAGATAACGTAAAAGAATAAGGGGGGACTTGCATTGCCTTTTTATGCAATGAATATGCGATGCATTATGGGACAGACACGCAATGAATTATGGGATCGCATGAAGACGCAAGGGATTATGGGTATATGGACAAATATAAAAGCACCTAGTTTTTCCCAGTTCAAACAGGCTTGGAGTGACGTTGGCGTCTGGAAAAGTCTATCTGTGCGATTTTGAGACAGAACTCAAAAAGGAACGACTAGAGGTTGGATTACCAGTTGGGAGAGCTCGAATTTACTCGCTGGTGGCCATTTTCTTTTTATTTCACCACAGTAGCTTAGATGTGGCACAAGTCCGAAAGACTTGAGTTGTTAAATCTAAAAGAAAATGAAATCATTAGGCACTTAAACTTAATTCACATTTGGAGTCATTCGAACACTCTTTTATGTCCTTTTATGTAAAGGATATGAACAGCCATAGTTTTTTTTTTGCATTCAAGGGAAGCCAGGAATCTCCCCACCTCTGCCATTGCCAATCTCAAGAGGCCTCTGTATTTTGAAAAACAAGAATTGTAGCTGTTTGTTGTTGTTTTTTACTTCTTATATCATCATCATCATAGTAGAAGTAATCATTGTCCTTATAATAATAATTCTATTGATAATGATGATGCCTTCTAGGCACATAGAATGTTTTCTTTTTCGGTGACAATTTATTGCGGAATCTTGCTTCAGTTGTCTGCTATCAAAATATATACGTTCCCTTGATCAATTGCTTTTGACACTTTGAATTAGTTGTTTGTTTTACGGATGTTGCTATCAGCCACACCCATAGCCCCCTACTCTGTGGAGGTAGTGGGGCAAAGTCCCATTGTTTTGTATTGTATTATGCTTATATACCTTTATTGGAAGTTCTGACATCTATGGCTGAAATATTTTTGATAATAACTTGAAAGGTAAAAAAGCCGGATGTTTTTTCATCCTGATTTCTCAGTAAATGTTTTATTTTATTTTTATTTTATTTTATCAAACTGTTATTTTACTTTCTAATGTTTTTAAATTGGAGAAGTAGAATTTAGGATAATGCAAATAAGAACTGACTTAAGTTTGTTTATTTTTCTTCTTTATTCTTCAATTTTTTTTCTTTGCTTCTTTGTCCAGTTTTCTTTTTATTTCAATTGTCTTTAAAATCTAAAGGAAAAAAATACACAATAGTTATCTCCCTTGCCTCTTTCAGGCCTCCATTTTTATGAGTGGTTTTTACAGTCAGCTCTGTTATTGATTCCACTGGTTTTGAAGGCTTTTTAAATATTTTTTCCAGACCACACATTCAATCTTCTTTAGGAGAAAGAACACCTACCTACACAGCATTCTGTTTGTTGGTTGACCAAACTATTATTTAATCTATTTTTTTTTTTTTTAACATTGTTACTATTTCTTTCTTACTTGCCTTACTGTTGTGTTAATAACAGCTTTCCTTTTAATTTCCTTTGTTTAAATATTGTCCATTCACCTGTACTGTCCTTACTCATGGGGAGGGGGAAATTATAATCAGGGCTAGGCTTTGGCTTTGTTATTAAATTTAGCTCACTCAGATATTTGGTGAGTAATGTCTTTGATTATGCCTCCCTTTCTTCTTTTTTTTTAAAATAGTTTCTACTGTAATATCAGTGGCTGAGCATATATTAGTTGCCATGGTAACCTTTGGACTCTTTAAGCCTTTGTTCTTATACATCACTGTCAGAATTCTATTTGCATATGCTAGTGTGCACATGCTGAAATGGGCATCCTTGTTGAAAAACCTTTCTCTGAAGGCCCTCAAATGGATTCATACGACCTTGAGTTAGCAGCCATAGTTTTTATTTATTGCTTTTTACATTTTAGCCTGATGCCATTGTTGACCATGTGCCAGGATAAGAGAGATAAGTTATAGCCATTTAAACCATTAAACTGTTGGAAAAGATAAACAAATATGTACACTGAATGGGTAAAAAACAAAAATCAAAATACCCCCACCCACTTTTTAAGGGTAGCTTTTACTCTTATTTTTGCTTTAATTATATGTAAAAACTATAAAAATGATATTTTAACCCTGTTAGATTACAAAAATAAAGCAAAAAAGGGAGATTAAACAAATATTGGCTTCCTAAATTTAATATTTTTGAACAGTATGATTCAAGCGTTTTTTTTTTTTGCACAATGGTGATGTGCATTATTTGAACCAAGTTGTCACCATCTTTTGCCTCTTTTTCTCTCAGAAATATGCATGCAGACATACCACTGTTTTTGCCTATCTCTCCAGCTGTATTTGCTACACAAATACCCAAGACAAAGGGGCAGGTGGACGAGTGGTTACATGGAGACGACTTTATATTATCGGCCTGGATAGATGACCCCAGTGTGTGACAATGGTGGGAGGAACCTGGAATACCTTGGAAGAGTTGCTAGTGAGATATTATAGACAGGACTGTCTATATTTCTGAGATGAGGTATTATGTACACTATTTATATTATTCGGACTATTGTCCTCATCTTTGTCGTCATATTTATTACAACGTTTCGTACGGTGTACGCTCTGGCCTTCTTCAGGTAGTTGGAATGTTGAACTGAACCCTTTATTTCACTTGCTGGGGTAGACTGTTCTAGTTCCACGTGCCATGTTTAATGGATGTCAGTTATCTCCTGTTAATTGCCCTCTCCAAGTTCTCCACTGCCTTAATCGGGTATTGAACTCACACTCTTTGGGTCTTGTCACTGGATGTAACCAATGCTTTTATCCACTGTGCCGTGTGTCCTTGAAGAAGGCCGGAGCATACAACGGCTGAATTTTTGTAATAAATATGGTGACAAAGATGAGGACAATAGTCCGAATAATGTAAATAATGTACATAATACCTCATCTCAGAAATATAGACAGTTACTGAATAAGGCTGGAGTGTACAATGGCTGAAACGTTGTGATAAATATGGCAATAAAGATGAGAACAATAGTTTGAATAATGTAAATAGTGTACATAATACCTCATCTCAGAAATATAGACAGATATCGAGGAAAAATCTTTTATGCCAACTTTTATGTTCTTTATTGTCCCTTTCCTAACTAAAGCCTTCTCATGCGCTTTAGTTCCCTGTAACCAGTTTAATAAGCAATGGTTATAGGAAAAACATCATTCAGGCCTTCAGTAATTGTATCAACATTCACACTCTGGATTCCATCTTCAAAATCCATTCAAGAACCGTCAAGAGAATGGTGAATAAGTTTAAAATATAGGGAACTGCAGAGAGTGAAACTGGATCAAGCTGTCACAACAGCAAGAGGGATCATCATTTCAACTTAGAGCTTAAATGCAGTTGTCTTCAAGGACACATGGCACAGTGGATAAAGGCGTTAGTTAGATCCAGTGAGTGACAGGACCCAAAGAGTGTGTGTTCAATACCTGGTTAAGGTGGTGGAGAACTTGGAGAGGGGAATTAACAGGAGATAACTGATAACTGACATCCATTAGACATGGCATGTGGAACTAGAAGAGTCTCCCCCAGTGAGCGAAATAAAGGGTTCAGTTCGACATTCCAACCAGCTGAAGAAGGCCGGAGTGTACAATGGCTGAAACATTGTGATAAATATGGCAACAAAGATGAAGACAATAGTCTGAATAATGTAAATAGTATAGACAGGACTGTTCGGTGTTTTTCGTCAGCCCAGTGTGCCTTCGGATTTCATTGTCGTAATTTCTGTCCTCTGTTAAGACACTTCCCAGATACTTAAATGTTTGTATTTGTTTTATTTTGGTATCTCCAATTTGTAATTTGCATGTTATGCTGTCCCTTATGCTATCAACCAAAAAAATCTAAAAGGAAAATAAAACAAATATTAGGTTCCGGTGTTGTGTATTACTTGCACCACGTTGTCACCAGTTTCTATTTCTGTCCTGGGTAAGACGATAAACTACGTCTGACAGCAAAGCCTCTGATCAGGAGGTTTGGAGAAGCGTGGAACCACTTCTTAGTTGCAGGTGTTCTCAGGTCCACCCTGACCCAAGGTGCTAACACCTGTTAGGGTTACAGCTATGAGCAAATAGTTAGACCCCCAAAATGGGCTCAATGTGCTATGAAAGTGTAAAAATAGGTTTTAATACCAGCAATACATTATTGAAAGAAATGTATTACCAGCAATACATTATTGAAAGAAATGTATTACCAGCAATACATTATTGAAAGAAATGTATTACCAGCAATACATTATTGAAAGAAATGTATTACCAGCAATACATTTTTGAAAGAAATGTATTACCAGCAATACATTTTTGAAAGAAATGTATTACCAGCAATACATTATTGAAAGAAATGTATTACCAGCAATACATTATTGAAAGAAATGTATTACCAGCAATACATTATTGAAAGAAATGTATTACCAGCAATACATTATTGAAAGAAATGTATTACCAGCAATACATTTTTGAAAGAAATGTATTACCAGCAATACATTTTTGAAAGAAATGTATTACCAGCAATACATTATTGAAAGAAATGTATTACCAGCAATACATTATTGAAAGAAATGTATTACCAGCAATACATTTTTGAAAGAAATGTATTACCAGCAATACATTATTGAAAGAAATGTATTACCAGCAATACATTTTTGAAAGAAAATGTGCATTACTAGCAATACATATTTGATAAAAACAAAAATATATCAGCAGTAATACATTTTTGAAAAAAAATATCAGCAATAAAAATCTTGTCAGTATTAAATAACCCATTGAGGTGTTGATACGCCATAAAATAAACCAAACCAATTTTCACTTCTTTGCTTGTTCTTATCATCTTTTCTTGCAGGCAAATACTCTAGGAAATCATGTGGCTTCATGAATTCTTGCAAATGCTAATCTGATGAATCCTTGAGTTGTCATTAGACATTTAAACTTGAATGGTGCCTGTATCGTTATAATTAGTTTAGATCATTGCCGATATGACCGTAATATTCCATTATTGATCTGATCTGTTTTTGTGAAGATAGAATGTGGCAGTGTGTGTTTGGTTGGTTCCTTGTATTTCTCCAGAAAAATACCATTCTTCCACCCTCTTTTAAGATGACACCAATCTACACGTTCCATTTGAGGTAAGGAGTGAGCTTGATTCGGAGTAGTCATTCAAGGCTGATCGCCAATGAAATATCAATCAATGATGTCTGCTGGGATTAGGGTTAACGATTTCATGATGTTGAAATTATTTCTTTGATCTTTTCCTCTTTCAAGTTTTAATGGAACCGTTTTTTTTGCCTTTTGCAAAAAAATGCAAATAAATTTTAATAAGGGACTTGTAAAACCCCCAATTCCCATTGAAATCCATCAATTTTATTGCAGATTAAATCTTTATCCCCCAAAGAATGCTCTTGCCTGGTAAGTGGTGCTCTAATGAAGTCCACCAGCTTCTTGTAATCTTGCCGAGGCTGGTCAGTATCTTGATATGTAACTGCTTGGGGATACCAAGTGCTGTATGTTTGGGTGTGTGGGTGGTGTAATAGATAATGGCTCGGAATTGTTAATTGGAGAGCCGAGTTCCAGTTCCTGTTGGGTGCGTTATATTCACTTGTGCACAAATACTTTTGGGAAAGATATGAATCCACCTCTTCTCCCCACAGCTATGGGTTAATTAATAAGATTGTCTCATTAAACCATTATTGCCTCCAAGAAAGAATAGAAATATTTTCTGACTTTAAATAACCTGCAAAGGGTTGATAAGCCATAAAAAATGAATCAATGCATCAATTCTAGTAATCTGACTATGTTATCAAAGCAGTCTTTTGTTGTGATTTAGTTGGAATTCAACTTTTTTTATCAACTTGTACTTCTGTGCATGTCTGCATACTTGTAGTAAACACTTGGTTGTAAAAATATAGCTGACGTACTTTCATGAAGAGGAGAGTTAACTTAATTACCACACAGAACAATTGTCACCAAAATGAAATGACTCCCTCTCTTTTTCTTTTCCCTCTCTTATTCCTTTCCCTCTCTTATTCCTTTCCCTCTCTTATTCCTTTCCCTCTCTTATTCCTTTCCCTCTCTTTTTCCTTTCCTTTCCCTCTCTTTTTCCTTTCCTTTCCCTCTCTTTTTCCTTTCCTTTCCCTCTCTTTTTCCTTTCCTTTCCCTCTCTTTTTCCTTTCCTTTCCCTCTCTTTTTCCTTTCCTTTCCCTCTCTTTTTCCTTTCCTTTCCCTCTCTTTTTCCTTTCCTTTTCTTTCTTTTTCTTTTCCTTTTCCTCTTTTCCTTTCTTCCACCTTCCTTTTTCTTTCTTTCTCCTTTCCTTTTTCTTTCTTTCTCCTTTCCTTTTTCTTTCTTTCTCCTTTCCTTTTTCTTTCTTTCTCCTTTCCTTTTTCTTTCTTTCTCCTTTCCAAGTATTATTTTCTATTATGTACTTTTGTTATCCAATATTATTTGGACACCCTTTGTATAATTGCTCTTGTTGACATGTAAAAATATCCATTCTTCATCCGTGAGAACAAAGGAAACCTCTTTCCTCCAGAAACAACTGAAATTGTTCATTAACGAACCCACCAAACTAGTCCATATCTATTGCATCAAATTACACCAAGGGGTGGTAACGGCTGAGCTCCCCAATATCGACTTTGCTAAGCAATGAAAACCACATAATATTGAAAATATTTACTGGTTCAACTTAAGCAACTCACCAACAAGCAGCTCTCTGCTTCATATTCTTTTCTTGTCAATTTTCTTCTCTTCTGTCCCAGAGATGCTAATGTCTGCCAGTCTCTCTGCTGATACACTGTCTCTCATATGAAACTTTTTTTCCCACCTCGCTTTTGTAATATTGGATATTCTAATGATTTTTTTTTCTCAGAGTTCTACATAATTTAGTTTTTATTTGATTAAGAAGTCAGAATGTACAGTTATCATAAAAAAAAAAGCAGCTCCAGATGCAAGTTACGAATTGTAGATGTCAAAGCTAAGCCAGTACCGAAATTTAACTATTTCACAAGATGATGGAAAATGTGGCACTGAAATCTGAAGGGGAATTGGAATAGAAAAATATGCCTTCTAAAAGCTAAACAAAGTATAAAGAAACAGGAAAATTTCATTAGAAACAAGAGTGTTGAACTGCTATGTAATAATCAATTCTCTTATGTAGCAGTGAATACTAAAGAGACTTGAGGTAACAGATGTGGTTCCTGAGAATATCATGGACAGAACATGTGAGCAACAAGGAAGTTTTAAGAAAAAGGAAATTAAGGAGGACACATAGAAGAAGACTAGATGAAATTTTTGGGACACAATGGGAAGAGGGTTTAGAAAATTTGACTCTCACAGGATATATTGTAAGAGGGGCAGAGGGGAACCGTGTATGACCTACCTAACAAGCTTATATAGGACTAGCTTAAAAACCGTACTATCAGGTACCATTTAAGCTAGCTCCTATGGGGGACTATTGGTTTGGCCTTCATCACAATAGGCGGGGAGGAGTAGATACTGTGACGAAAGACATGACTTACCTCAGAATTCAAAACAAGCGCGAACGTGTCTTGCCTGCAAAGTGATGACAAAAAGAAATATGGCCGCTATTGTAGACTCAATTTATGTGCGCCGATCTCGTCCAGAATGAGACAATATTTGCACACATGCAAATTTTGGCCGTATTGGAATAGCATGGGGTGCCAGCAGCACGAAGGAACTGAAGTCATTCGACGGACTGCGTGCAATAGAGCTGGACGTATGGATTGACAGACGGACAAAGAGGAAGTCGAAGTAGGCACGGCTGAGTTGGTGTCTGTTTCACAACTGCCCAGTGTAACAGCTGAGAAAGGGAGTCATGCAATCCATTTTTTTTTTTATTTCAACCGAAAAATAAGAAAAAATAGCTGGCCTGCCGGCCAGCACCACAGTGCACTTTTTGACCCCCCCCCATCATTTATTTTTTCTTTTTCTACAGATGCACTAGGCATCAATAAACTACAGAAGAATTCAAAATTGATCGCTGCATTTAAGTATTGAATTAATGTTAAAGCTTATCTTTTAAAAGTTCAACGATAATTCTCCTGCTGCCACTTAATTTAAAGACGATTTGATGTACGTAGATCCTTATTTTCCGATCAAACAATTATTTTTATTTCATGGGTGACGAAATGGGACAATTTATAAGATAAAATTAATATTGTGTAAAGATGTGAACATAGAAATTAGAATTAGTTATACATTCAACATTTGATGAGTTAGAGAAACATAATAGCTAATTAAGTAAAACTTATATCATGGAATATAATATATTAATATATACTTTTAACCTCGCATAATCTGGCAACACTGAATCTGAGCTCAACAAAAATTGTTCCCTGCGCCAAACTTTTCTAGGGCTTTTGGATCATTGAAATCGGGCCGGTGGGGGCGGAGGGGAGTTGCGTTTATTGGCGATGGGGCTGTCCTGACCTCATGGATATTGAAGGATTATTGTATAAAACATGTCAGGAGGACTCACTTTTTGTGCGTGTATGTGATTTTGATGAAGTATCTTATCTGCCTCTTTCAAATGGTTAAATTAATCCTTTCTCTTTTCCTTTTCTTTTTTCCTCTTTTCCTTTTCCTTTCCCTTCTCTTTTCCTTTTCCTTTCCCTTCTCTTTTCCTTTTCCTTCTCTTTTCCTTTTCCTTTCCCTTCTCTTTTCCTTTTCCTTCTCTTTTCCTTTCCCTTCTCTTTTCCTTTTCCTTTTCCTTCTCTTTTCCTTTTCCTTTCCCTTCTCTTTTCCTTTTCCTTTCCCTTCTCTTTTCCTTTTCCTTTCCCTTCTCTTTTCCTTTTCCTTCTCTTTTCCTTTTCCTTTCCCTTCTCTTTTCCTTTTCCTTTTCCTTCTCTTTTCCTTTTCCTTTCCCTTCTCTTTTCCTTTTCCTTTCCCTTCTCTTTTCCTTTTCCTTTTCCTTCTCTTTTCCTTTTCCTTTCCCTTCTCTTTTCCTTTCCCTTCTCTTTTCCTTTTCCTTCTCTTTTCCTTTTCCTTTTCCTTCTCTTTTCCTTTTCCTTTCCCTTCTCTTTTCCTTTTCCTTTCCCTTCTCTTTTCCTTTTCCTTTCCCTTCTCTTTTCCTTTTCCTTTTCCTTCTCTTTTCCTTTTCCTTTCCCTTCTCTTTTCCTTTTCCTTTCCCTTCTCTTTTCCTTTTCCTTTCCCTTCTCTTTTCCTTTTCCTTTTCCTTCTCTTTTCCTTTTCCTTTCCCTTCTCTTTTCCTTTCCCTTCTCTTTTCCTTTTCCTTCTCTTTTCCTTTTCCTTTTCCTTCTCTTTTCCTTTTCCTTTCCCTTCTCTTTTCCTTTTCCTTCTCTTTTCCTTTTCCTTCTCTTTTCCTTTTCCTTTTCCTTCTCTTTTCCTTTTCCTTTCCCTTCTCTTTTCCTTTTCCTTCTCTTTTCCTTTTCCTTCTCTTTTCCTTTTCCTTCTCTTTTCCTTTTCCTTCTCTTTTCCTTTTCCTTCTCTTTTCCTTTTCCTTTCCCTTCTCTTTTCCTTTCCCTTCTCTTTTCCTTTTCCTTCTCTTTTCCTTTTCCTTTTCCTTCTCTTTTCCTTTTCCTTTCCCTTCTCTTTTCCTTTCCCTTCTCTTTTCCTTTTCCTTCTCTTTTCCTTTTCCTTCTCTTTTCCTTTTCCTTTTCCTTTCCCTTCTCTTTTCCTTTCCCTTCTCTTTTCCTTTTCCTTCTCTTTTCCTTTTCCTTCTCTTTTCCTTTCCCTTCTCTTTTCCTTTTCCTTCTCTTTTCCTTTTCCTTCTCTTTTCCTTTTCCTTTTCCTTCTCTTTTCCTTTTCCTTTCCCTTCTCTTTTCCTTTCCCTTCTCTTTTCCTTTCCCTTCTCTTTTCCTTTTCCTTCTCTTTTCCTTTCCCTTCTCTTTTCCTTTTCCTTTTCCTTCTCTTTTCCTTTTCCTTTCCCTTCTCTTTTCCTTTCCCTTCTCTTTTCCTTTTCCTTCTCTTTTCCTTTTCCTTTTCCTTCTCTTTTCCTTTTCCTTTCCCTTCTCTTTTCCTTTCCCTTCTCTTTTCCTTTTCCTTCTCTTTTCCTTTTCCTTTTCCTTCTCTTTTCCTTTTCCTTTCCCTTCTCTTTTCCTTTTCCTTTCCCTTCTCTTTTCCTTTTCCTTTTCCTTCTCTTTTCCTTTTCCTTTCCCTTCTCTTTTCCTTTTCCTTTCCCTTCTCTTTTCCTTTTCCTTTCCCTTCTCTTTTCCTTTTCCTTTCCCTTCTCTTTTCCTTTTCCTTTCCCTTCTCTTTTCCTTTTCCTTTCCCTTCTCTTTTCCTTTTCCTTTCCCTTCTCTTTTCCTTTTCCTTTTCCTTCTCTTTTCCTTTTCCTTTCCCTTCTCTTTTCCTTTCCCTTCTCTTTTCCTTTTCCTTCTCTTTTCCTTTTCCTTTCCCTTCTCTTTTCCTTTTCCTTTCCCTTCTCTTTTCCTTTTCCTTTCCCTTCTCTTTTCCTTTTCCTTTCCCTTCTCTTTTCCTTTTCCTTTCCCTTCTCTTTTCCTTTTCCTTTCCCTTCTCTTTTCCTTTTCCTTTCCCTTCTCTTTTCCTTTTCCTTTCCCTTCTCTTTTCCTTTTCCTTTCCCTTCTCTTTTCCTTTTCCTTCTCTTTTCCTTTTCCTTTCCCTTCTCTTTTCCTTTTCCTTCTCTTTTCCTTTCCCTTCTCTTTTCCTTTTCCTTTTCCTTCTCTTTTCCTTTTCCTTTCCCTTCTCTTTTCCTTTTCCTTTCCCTTCTCTTTTCCTTTTCCTTCTCTTTTCCTTTTCCTTTCCCTTCTCTTTTCCTTTTCCTTTTCCTTCTCTTTTCCTTTTCCTTTCCCTTCTCTTTTCCTTTTCCTTTCCCTTCTCTTTTCCTTTTCCTTTCCCTTCTCTTTTCCTTTTCCTTTCCCTTCTCTTTTCCTTTTCCTTTCCCTTCTCTTTTCCTTTTCCTTTTCCTTCTCTTTTCCTTTTCCTTTTCCTTCTCTTTTCCTTTTCCTTTCCCTTCTCTTTTCCTTTTCCTTTCCCTTCTCTTTTCCTTTTCCTTTCCCTTCTCTTTTCCTTTTCCTTTCCCTTCTCTTTTCCTTTTCCTTTCCCTTCTCTTTTCCTTTTCCTTTCCCTTCTCTTTTCCTTTTCCTTTTCCTTCTCTTCCTTTGAAATGGTTAAATTAATCTGTTTTTTTGTTTTTTTTAAGATGTGGTTAGCTTGTGATGCAAAAAGGTTATTCAAGATATATATGTATAAACTGGTTGGCAGATGCTGCTAAGAGCTACAAAGGAGTGGAAGTTGTGGAAAGCCATAATCACCCACTTCATGAAGGGACATGGCACATAGGAGAAAAATAAGCCTATCACTGAGTGCACATGCATGCCTTTGTACATGTTTCACACATGAAAGGCTTTTGGAGAGTTTTGAAAATGACTTTCTCTTCACACACTCAGATGTGTCACTTCAGCCAGACCTTCACAAAACTGGTTTGTCTGGAAGGACATCCACGTGGTAGGCATTGGACAAGATGGAATAACCTTCCTGCAAATGTTACATTCTCAGACTGAGTATCTTCTGGGATTGAGTTGATTTTTTATTTAAATCTTCTTCACCAGAAGCAAGAGTGAAAATGATGATGAAGAGACAGAGAAGACTTTTAGACATTAGTGAGGCAAATGGACAATAAAAAAACGGTATTCAGGAAAACCAAAGATGGCAACATTACATTTGAATTTGGAATATTAACTTACCAATTCCTTGACTAATAAGATCCTTATATTCCAGTTGTTGTCAGATGGAAGACATATGCCAAGTACTTTCGACAATTTCAAACTGTCATCATCAGGGCACATTTGTCTTGTATATAAGCAAATACTAAGATGAAATATGTGTCGACAGAAAGATGTTATTGTTAAATCATACTATTTATTGACAGTTGAATATGTTTTAGAGCATGCGACATCATGGCGCTAGAGTTCTTGTTCAAGTCGATCAAGTGAGAATTTTGTTTGAATTTTGAAAATGCTAGAAATCCATGAAATTTTCTTGTTATATGTTGTTATATGTCTAACACTTTCACCCCAGCCCCTCAACCTCCGGGTTGAGGTGCCTACTCGGTCTTAACCGAACTTAAGGGACTGGCCATAGATCCCCTGAGCATCCGTAGATTATTCGACCTGTCCGCTGGTTTAATCCTGCTTCCTGCCCACGCTGTGATTTGTTTGATCCAGAAAGCAGAGGTGATGTTCATTCATTCACGGTCGACTGAAGATGTAGACACAGCTGGAGAGTCTGTGCTAAGAAATTTAGAATGCAGCAAAAAAAAAAAATTATCTGCATAAAGCCGGGCAAACAACCATTCAATGGTTGAATTGTTAATGTCTTTTATATAGCAGAAAAGAATAGTATAGAAAAGAAACGGGTTACAGAAAAGAAAAGTATTTAATGCAAAAACTCATACACTGGATTCTAGACAGAGAGTGTTGTGATTAACTTGTAAAATCGTCTCAGAACAATATATGACTCTTGCGATGGAGGGATAAAGATTTCTGTGTGGGGCTTAAAGTTATAGTGGCGTTCCTCCTCCCAACGCTTGCCCGGGCCAATTCTCTCTTCAAGAATTTTCTCCAGTCTACCCTTTTCAGCATAACTACGCGTTTAAATAGATAAACCCGGCTGGTTATAACTGACCCTCGGCCCTACTACTTCGCATGCAATTATCATGGGGTTCTGGCTGCTTCAACCAAAATCATGTGAATTCCTAAGTTTCTTCTAGCTTACTCAGCTCTATGTCAATTTTTAATTGAGAAAAATTATTTCGACCATTTCCATTGTCTTCTGATGACCCAGATTCAATGGGTACAATGTCTGCCCTAGATCAGATTTCCCCATATGCTCTGATTTAATTTTGCTATTCAAATCTACTCCAATTTCACAAAAAAATATACGTGTGTGTGTTTCCCAGACCCTCTCTCTGTTACATGTTGTCTGTTACATGTTGTTACATGTTGTCTGTTACATGTTGTTTGTTAAAGTGAAATAGACTTAGTAAAAATGTCTTAGTAGTTTTCCACAGAATTTAAGATTCTGATTATTACTGTGCTGCGATCTGATGTTGTAAACATATTAGAATATGCAGCTTATATTTTATATCATAAAGAAACAATTTTTACAAAGAATTAAATAGCAATGTTAATGTGATTAATGGTAAAGTCACATTAACATTGCCATTTAATTATATCTATAATATATACTGGTTTTATGTTAGTTTTCATATAGGTTTGGTATGTATTACTAACTAACCAACCCTACATAAAAACAAACCAAATTCTAATCACCCTCCATCCATAGAATATAGAATTAGCAATAACTCTTCCAGTGAAGATCTCTTTTACAAACATAGTAAATTTTATAACATTGCCTTAAAAAATAGTTGCTATAAGTGCCCTGACATCAAATATATTAAACATAACAGTGATAGTAATAATAAAAATAGAAACGGAAAAATCATTTGGTGCACACCCCTACTTAACCAAATGGTTAGTACTGAGTTAGGGAAGAAGTTTCTTAATTTAATTGAGAAACACTTCCTTAGAAATTATCCACTTAGATTTTTAATGGAAATACACTTAAATTAAGTTATAGCTGTACAAATAATCTTGAAAAAATAATTAAAAAACATAATAAAATTTAAAATCAATACAAAAACTTAAGTAATAATTGCCATTCCAAAGCAGGAAACACTAATACCAACATGTGTAATTGTAGAAATCCTAATGAGTGTCCATTACAAAATAGGTGTCAAACTAATTCCCTTGTTTACCTGAGCATTATTTATACCGTAGAAAATCCAACAGTTAAAAAATTTTATATTAGCAGTACCAAGAATTCCTTTAAATCTAGATGGTATCTACATATTATCTTTCAACAACATGTGCAGAAATAGGATGTCCCTTTCTAAATATTTTTGGAACGTAAAAGAACTCAACAAAGAACAAAGCCCCTACAGTAAAATGGAAAATATTAAAAAATAAAAAAAACAAACTTGTAAATCTTTACATGATCTATGTTTTCTGTGTTTACTGGAAAAATTCCATATAATCAAGTTTGCTAACAAAAAGATGTTAAACCAAATATATATTCGTGTGCATGTTTAGACGTGGCAACATCATCAAAGCCCAGTCTGATGAAATCCTAACGGATAAAAGTCATCACTAAAAATTTTCCGATTCATATTTTTCTAAATACACATACTAACAAAACACACACACAGTACACAAAAATGGAGTTAAATGGCCATAAAAAAAAGAACAAAGACTGCCTTCCTTCTACCTTTCTCTGACCAATCCTAATAGTTTTATTAGCCTTGAAGTAGAGAAAAATTTTCAAAGCCCAGTCTGATGAAATCCTAACGGATAAAAGTCATCACTAAAAATTTTCCGATTCATATTTTTCTAAATACACATACTAACAAAACACACACACAGTACACAAAAATGGAGTTAAATGGCCATTAAAAAAAGAACAAAGACTGCCTTCCTTCTACCTTTCTCTGACCAATCCTAATAGTTTTATTAGCCTTGAAGTAGAGAAAAATTTTCAAAGCCCAGTCTGATGAAATCCTAACGGATAAAAGTCATCACTAAAAATTTTCCGATTCATATTTTTCTAAATACACATACTAACAAAACACACACACAGTACACAAAAATGGAGTTAAATGGCCATTAAAAAAAGAACAAAGACTGCCTTCCTTCTACCTTTCTCTGACCAATCCTAATAGTTTTATTAGCCTTGAAGTAGAGAAAAATTTTCAAAGCCCAGTCTGATGAAATCCTAACGGATAAAAGTCATCACTAAAAATTTTCCGATTCATATTTTTCTAAATACACATACTAACAAAACACACACACAGTACACAAAAATGGAGTTAAATGGCCATTAAAAAAAGAACAAAGACTGCCTTCCTTCTACCTTTCTCTGACCAATCCTAATAGTTTTATTAGCCTTGAAGTAGAGAAAAATTTTCAAAGCCCAGTCTGATGAAATCCTAACGGATAAAAGTCATCACTAAAAATTTTCCGATTCATATTTTTCTAAATACACATACTAACAAAACACACATACAGTACACAAAAATGGAGTTAAATGGCCATAAAAAAAAGAACAAAGACTGCCTTCCTTCTACCTTTCTCTGACCAATCCTAATAGTTTTATTAGCCTTGAAGTAGAGAAAAATTTTCAAAGCCCAGTCTGATGAAATCCTAACGGATAAAAGTCATCACTAAAAATTTTCCGATTCATATTTTTCTAAATACACATACTAACAAAACACACACACAGTACACAAAAATGGAGTTAAATGGCCATAAAAAAAAGAACAAAGACTGCCTTCCTTCTACCTTTCTCTGACCAATCCTAATAGTTTTATTAGCCTTGAAGTAGAGAAAAATTTTCAAAGCCCAGTCTGATGAAATCCTAACGGATAAAAGTCATCACTAAAAATTTTCCGATTCATATTTTTCTAAATACACATACTAACAAAACACACACACAGTACACAAAAATGGAGTTAAATGGCCATAAAAAAAAGAACAAAGACTGCCTTCCTTCTACCTTTCTCTGACCAATCCTAATAGTTTTATTAGCCTTGAAGTAGAGAAAAATTTTCAAAGCCCAGTCTGATGAAATCCTAACGGATAAAAGTCATCACTAAAAATTTTCCGATTCATATTTTTCTAAATACACATACTAACAAAACACACACACAGTACACAAAAATGGAGTTAAATGGCCATTAAAAAAAGAACAAAGACTGCCTTCCTTCTACCTTTCTCTGACCAATCCTAATAGTTTTATTAGCCTTGAAGTAGAGAAAAATTTTCAAAGCCCAGTCTGATGAAATCCTAACGGATAAAAGTCATCACTAAAAATTTTCCGATTCATATTTTTCTAAATACACATACCAACAAAACACACACACAGTACACAAAAATGGAGTTAAATGGCCATAAAAAAAAGAACAAAGACTGCCTTCCTTCTACCTTTCTCTGACCAATCCTAATAGTTTTATTAGCCTTGAAGTAGAGAAAAATTTTCAAAGCCCAGTCTGATGAAATCCTAACGGATAAAAGTCATCACTAAAAATTTTCCGATTCATATTTTTCTAAATACACATACTAACAAAACACACACACAGTACACAAAAATGGAGTTAAATGGCCATTAAAAAAAGAACAAAGACTGCCTTCCTTCTACCTTTCTCTGACCAATCCTAATAGTTTTATTAGCCTTGAAGTAGAGAAAAATTTTCAAAGCCCAGTCTGATGAAATCCTAACGGATAAAAGTCATCACTAAAAATTTTCCGATTCATATTTTTCTAAATACACATACTAACAAAACACACACACAGTACACAAAAATGGAGTTAAATGGCCATTAAAAAAAGAACAAAGACTGCCTTCCTTCTACCTTTCTCTGACCAATCCTAATAGTTTTATTAGCCTTGAAGTAGAGAAAAATTTTCAAAGCCCAGTCTGATGAAATCCTAACGGATAAAAGTCATCACTAAAAATTTTCCGATTCATATTTTTCTAAATACACATACTAACAAAACACACACACAGTACACAAAAATGGAGTTAAATGGCCATTAAAAAAAGAACAAAGACTGCCTTCCTTCTACCTTTCTCTGACCAATCCTAATAGTTTTATTAGCCTTGAAGTAGAGAAAAATTTTCAAAGCCCAGTCTGATGAAATCCTAACGGATAAAAGTCATCACTAAAAATTTTCCGATTCATATTTTTCTAAATACACATACTAACAAAACACACACACAGTACACAAAAATGGAGTTAAATGGCCATAAAAAAAAGAACAAAGACTGCCTTCCTTCTACCTTTCTCTGACCAATCCTAATAGTTTTATTAGCCTTGAAGTAGAGAAAAATTTTCAAAGCCCAGTCTGAGGAAATCCTAACGGATAAAAGTCATCACTAAAAATTTTCCGATTCATATTTTTCTAAATACACATACTAACAAAACACACACACAGTACACAAAAATGGAGTTAAATGGCCATAAAAAAAAGAACAAAGACTGCCTTCCTTCTACCTTTCTCTGAGCAATCCTAATAGTTTTATTAGCCTTGAAGTAGAGAAAAATTTTCAAAGCCCAGTCTGATGAAATCCTAACGGATAAAAGTCATCACTAAAAATTTTCCGATTCATATTTTTCTAAATACACATACTAACAAAACAAACACACAGTACACAAAAATGGAGTTAAATGGCCATAAAAAAAAGAACAAAGACTGCCTTCCTTCTACCTTTCTCTGACCAATCCTAATAGTTTTATTAGCCTTGAAGTAGAGAAAAATTTTCAAAGCCCAGTCTGATGAAATCCTAACGGATAAAAGTCATCACTAAAAATTTTCCGATTCATATTTTTCTAAATACACATACTAACAAAACACACACACAGTACACAAAAATGGAGTTAAATGGCCATAAAAAAAAGAACAAAGACTGCCTTCCTTCTACCTTTCTCTGACCAATCCTAATAGTTTTATTAGCCTTGAAGTAGAGAAAAATTTTCAAAGCCCAGTCTGATGAAATCCTAACGGATAAAAGTCATCACTAAAAATTTTCCGATTCATATTTTTCTAAATACACATACTAACAAAACACACACACAGTACACAAAAATGGAGTTAAATGGCCATAAAAAAAAGAACAAAGACTGCCTTCCTTCTACCTTTCTCTGACCAATCCTAATAGTTTTATTAGCCTTGAAGTAGAGAAAAATTTTCAAAGCCCAGTCTGATGAAATCCTAACGGATAAAAGTCATCACTAAAAATTTTCCGATTCATATTTTTCTAAATACACATACTAACAAAACACACACACAGTACACAAAAATGGAGTTAAATGGCCATAAAAAAAAGAACAAAGACTGCCTTCCTTCTACCTTTCTCTGACCAATCCTAATAGTTTTATTAGCCTTGAAGTAGAGAAAAATTTTCAAAGCCCAGTCTGATGAAATCCTAACGGATAAAAGTCATCACTAAAAATTTTCCGATTCATATTTTTCTAAATACACATACTAACAAAACACACACACAGTACACAAAAATGGAGTTAAATGGCCATAAAAAAAAGAACAAAGACTGCCTTCCTTCTACCTTTCTCTGACCAATCCTAATAGTTTTATTAGCCTTGAAGTAGAGAAAAATTTTCAAAGCCCAGTCTGATGAAATCCTAACGGATAAAAGTCATCACTAAAAATTTTCCGATTCATATTTTTCTAAATACACATACTAACAAAACACACACACAGTACACAAAAATGGAGTTAAATGGCCATAAAAAAAAGAACAAAGACTGCCTTCCTTCTACCTTTCTCTGAGCAATCCTAATAGTTTTATTAGCCTTGAAGTAGAGAAAAATTTTCAAAGCCCAGTCTGATGAAATCCTAACGGATAAAAGTCATCACTAAAAATTTTCCGATTCATATTTTTCTAAATACACATACTAACAAAACACACACACAGTACACAAAAATGGAGTTAAATGGCCATAAAAAAAAGAACAAAGACTGCCTTCCTTCTACCTTTCTCTGACCAATCCTAATAGTTTTATTAGCCTTGAAGTAGAGAAAAATTTTCAAAGCCCAGTCTGATGAAATCCTAACGGATAAAAGTCATCACTAAAAATTTTCCGATTCATATTTTTCTAAATACACATACTAACAAAACACACACACAGTACACAAAAATGGAGTTAAATGGCCATAAAAAAAAGAACAAAGACTGCCTTCCTTCTACCTTTCTCTGACCAATCCTAATAGTTTTATTAGCCTTGAAGTAGAGAAAAATTTTCAAAGCCCAGTCTGATGAAATCCTAACGGATAAAAGTCATCACTAAAAATTTTCCGATTCATATTTTTCTAAATACACATACTAACAAAACACACACACAGTACACAAAAATGGAGTTAAATGGCCATAAAAAAAAGAACAAAGACTGCCTTCCTTCTACCTTTCTCTGACCAATCCTAATAGTTTTATTAGCCTTGAAGTAGAGAAAAATTTTCAAAGCCCAGTCTGATGAAATCCTAACGGATAAAAGTCATCACTAAAAATTTTCCGATTCATATTTTTCTAAATACACATACTAACAAAACACACACACAGTACACAAAAATGGAGTTAAATGGCCATAAAAAAAAGAACAAAGACTGCCTTCCTTCTACCTTTCTCTGACCAATCCTAATAGTTTTATTAGCCTTGAAGTAGAGAAAAATTTTCAAAGCCCAGTCTGATGAAATCCTAACGGATAAAAGTCATCACTAAAAATTTTCCGATTCATATTTTTCTAAATACACATACTAACAAAACACACACACAGTACACAAAAATGGAGTTAAATGGCCATAAAAAAAAGAACAAAGACTGCCTTCCTTCTACCTTTCTCTGACCAATCCTAATAGTTTTATTAGCCTTGAAGTAGAGAAAAATTTTCAAAGCCCAGTCTGATGAAATCCTAACGGATAAAAGTCATCACTAAAAATTTTCCGATTCATATTTTTCTAAATACACATACTAACAAAACACACACACAGTACACAAAAATGGAGTTAAATGGCCATAAAAAAAAGAACAAAGACTGCCTTCCTTCTACCTTTCTCTGACCAATCCTAATAGTTTTATTAGCCTTGAAGTAGAGAAAAATTTTCAAAGCCCAGTCTGATGAAATCCTAACGGATAAAAGTCATCACTAAAAATTTTCCGATTCATATTTTTCTAAATACACATACTAACAAAACACACACACAGTACACAAAAATGGAGTTAAATGGCCATTAAAAAAAGAACAAAGACTGCCTTCCTTCTACCTTTCTCTGACCAATCCTAATAGTTTTATTAGCCTTGAAGTAGAGAAAAATTTTCAAAGCCCAGTCTGATGAAATCCTAACGGATAAAAGTCATCACTAAAAATTTTCCGATTCATATTTTTCTAAATACACATACTAACAAAACACACACACAGTACACAAAAATGGAGTTAAATGGCCATTAAAAAAAGAACAAAGACTGCCTTCCTTCTACCTTTCTCTGACCAATCCTAATAGTTTTATTAGCCTTGAAGTAGAGAAAAATTTTCAAAGCCCAGTCTGATGAAATCCTAACGGATAAAAGTCATCACTAAAAATTTTCCGATTCATATTTTTCTAAATACACATACTAACAAAACACACACACAGTACACAAAAATGGAGTTAAATGGCCATTAAAAAAAGAACAAAGACTGCCTTCCTTCTACCTTTCTCTGACCAATCCTAATAGTTTTATTAGCCTTGAAGTAGAGAAAAATTTTCAAAGCCCAGTCTGATGAAATCCTAACGGATAAAAGTCATCACTAAAAATTTTCCGATTCATATTTTTCTAAATACACATACTAACAAAACACACACACAGTACACAAAAATGGAGTTAAATGGCCATAAAAAAAAGAACAAAGACTGCCTTCCTTCTACCTTTCTCTGACCAATCCTAATAGTTTTATTAGCCTTGAAGTAGAGAAAAATTTTCAAAGCCCAGTCTGATGAAATCCTAACGGATAAAAGTCATCACTAAAAATTTTCCGATTCATATTTTTCTAAATACACATACTAACAAAACACACACACAGTACACAAAAATGGAGTTAAATGGCCATTAAAAAAAGAACAAAGACTGCCTTCCTTCTACCTTTCTCTGACCAATCCTAATAGTTTTATTAGCCTTGAAGTAGAGAAAAATTTTCAAAGCCCAGTCTGATGAAATCCTAACGGATAAAAGTCATCACTAAAAATTTTCCGATTCATATTTTTCTAAATACACATACTAACAAAACACACACACAGTACACAAAAATGGAGTTAAATGGCCATAAAAAAAAGAACAAAGACTGCCTTCCTTCTACCTTTCTCTGACCAATCCTAATAGTTTTATTAGCCTTGAAGTAGAGAAAAATTTTCAAAGCCCAGTCTGATGAAATCCTAACGGATAAAAGTCATCACTAAAAATTTTCCGATTCATATTTTTCTAAATACACATACTAACAAAACACACACACAGTACACAAAAATGGAGTTAAATGGCCATAAAAAAAAGAACAAAGACTGCCTTCCTTCTACCTTTCTCTGACCAATCCTAATAGTTTTATTAGCCTTGAAGTAGAGAAAAATTTTCAAAGCCCAGTCTGATGAAATCCTAACGGATAAAAGTCATCACTAAAAATTTTCCGATTCATATTTTTCTAAATACACATACTAACAAAACACACACACAGTACACAAAAATGGAGTTAAATGGCCATAAAAAAAAGAACAAAGACTGCCTTCCTTCTACCTTTCTCTGACCAATCCTAATAGTTTTATTAGCCTTGAAGTAGAGAAAAATTTTCAAAGCCCAGTCTGATGAAATCCTAACGGATAAAAGTCATCACTAAAAATTTTCCGATTCATATTTTTCTAAATACACATACTAACAAAACACACACACAGTACACAAAAATGGAGTTAAATGGCCATTAAAAAAAGAACAAAGACTGCCTTCCTTCTACCTTTCTCTGACCAATCCTAATAGTTTTATTAGCCTTGAAGTAGAGAAAAATTTTCAAAGCCCAGTCTGATGAAATCCTAACGGATAAAAGTCATCACTAAAAATTTTCCGATTCATATTTTTCTAAATACACATACTAACAAAACACACACACAGTACACAAAAATGGAGTTAAATGGCCATTAAAAAAAGAACAAAGACTGCCTTCCTTCTACCTTTCTCTGACCAATCCTAATAGTTTTATTAGCCTTGAAGTAGAGAAAAATTTTCAAAGCCCAGTCTGATGAAATCCTAACGGATAAAAGTCATCACTAAAAATTTTCCGATTCATATTTTTCTAAATACACATACTAACAAAACACACACACAGTACACAAAAATGGAGTTAAATGGCCATTAAAAAAAGAACAAAGACTGCCTTCCTTCTACCTTTCTCTGACCAATCCTAATAGTTTTATTAGCCTTGAAGTAGAGAAAAATTTTCAAAGCCCAGTCTGATGAAATCCTAACGGATAAAAGTCATCACTAAAAATTTTCCGATTCATATTTTTCTAAATACACATACTAACAAAACACACACACAGTACACAAAAATGGAGTTAAATGGCCATAAAAAAAAGAACAAAGACTGCCTTCCTTCTACCTTTCTCTGACCAATCCTAATAGTTTTATTAGCCTTGAAGTAGAGAAAAATTTTCAAAGCCCAGTCTGATGAAATCCTAACGGATAAAAGTCATCACTAAAAATTTTCCGATTCATATTTTTCTAAATACACATACTAACAAAACACACACACAGTACACAAAAATGGAGTTAAATGGCCATAAAAAAAAGAACAAAGACTGCCTTCCTTCTACCTTTCTCTGACCAATCCTAATAGTTTTATTAGCCTTGAAGTAGAGAAAAATTTTCAAAGCCCAGTCTGATGAAATCCTAACGGATAAAAGTCATCACTAAAAATTTTCCGATTCATATTTTTCTAAATACACATACTAACAAAACAAACACACAGTACACAAAAATGGAGTTAAATGGCCATAAAAAAAAGAACAAAGACTGCCTTCCTTCTACCTTTCTCTGACCAATCCTAATAGTTTTATTAGCCTTGAAGTAGAGAAAAATTTTCAAAGCCCAGTCTGATGAAATCCTAACGGATAAAAGTCATCACTAAAAATTTTCCGATTCATATTTTTCTAAATACACATACTAACAAAACACACACACAGTACACAAAAATGGAGTTAAATGGCCATAAAAAAAAGAACAAAGACTGCCTTCCTTCTACCTTTCTCTGACCAATCCTAATAGATTTATTAGCCTTGAAGTAGAGAAAAATTTTCAAAGCCCAGTCTGATGAAATCCTAACGGATAAAAGTCATCACTAAAAATTTTCCGATTCATATTTTTCTAAATACACATACTAACAAAACACACACACAGTACACAAAAATGGAGTTAAATGGCCATAAAAAAAAGAACAAAGACTGCCTTCCTTCTACCTTTCTCTGACCAATCCTAATAGTTTTATTAGCCTTGAAGTAGAGAAAGATTTTCAAAGCCCAGTCTGATGAAATCCTAACGGATAAAAGTCATCACTAAAAATTTTCCGATTCATATTTTTCTAAATACACATACTAACAAAACACACACACAGTACACAAAAATGGAGTTAAATGGCCATAAAAAAAAGAACAAAGACTGCCTTCCTTCTACCTTTCTCTGACCAATCCTAATAGTTTTATTAGCCTTGAAGTAGAGAAAAATTTTCAAAGCCCAGTCTGATGAAATCCTAACGGATAAAAGTCATCACTAAAAATTTTCCGATTCATATTTTTCTAAATACACATACTAACAAAACACACACACAGTACACAAAAATGGAGTTAAATGGCCATAAAAAAAAGAACAAAGACTGCCTTCCTTCTACCTTTCTCTGACCAATCCTAATAGTTTTATTAGCCTTGAAGTAGAGAAAAATTTTCAAAGCCCAGTCTGATGAAATCCTAACGGATAAAAGTCATCACTAAAAATTTTCCGATTCATATTTTTCTAAATACACATACTAACAAAACACACACACAGTACACAAAAATGGAGTTAAATGGCCATAAAAAAAAGAACAAAGACTGCCTTCCTTCTACCTTTCTCTGACCAATCCTAATAGTTTTATTAGCCTTGAAGTAGAGAAAAATTTTCAAAGCCCAGTCTGATGAAATCCTAACGGATAAAAGTCATCACTAAAAATTTTCCGATTCATATTTTTCTAAATACACATACTAACAAAACACACACACAGTACACAAAAATGGAGTTAAATGGCCATAAAAAAAAGAACAAAGACTGCCTTCCTTCTACCTTTCTCTGACCAATCCTAATAGTTTTATTAGCCTTGAAGTAGAGAAAAATTTTCAAAGCCCAGTCTGATGAAATCCTAACGGATAAAAGTCATCACTAAAAATTTTCCGATTCATATTTTTCTAAATACACATACTAACAAAACACACACACAGTACACAAAAATGGAGTTAAATGGCCATTAAAAAAAGAACAAAGACTGCCTTCCTTCTACCTTTCTCTGACCAATCCTAATAGTTTTATTAGCCTTGAAGTAGAGAAAAATTTTCAAAGCCCAGTCTGATGAAATCCTAACGGATAAAAGTCATCACTAAAAATTTTCCGATTCATATTTTTCTAAATACACATACTAACAAAACACACACACAGTACACAAAAATGGAGTTAAATGGCCATTAAAAAAAGAACAAAGACTGCCTTCCTTCTACCTTTCTCTGACCAATCCTAATAGTTTTATTAGCCTTGAAGTAGAGAAAAATTTTCAAAGCCCAGTCTGATGAAATCCTAACGGATAAAAGTCATCACTAAAAATTTTCCGATTCATATTTTTCTAAATACACATACTAACAAAACACACACACAGTACACAAAAATGGAGTTAAATGGCCATTAAAAAAAGAACAAAGACTGCCTTCCTTCTACCTTTCTCTGACCAATCCTAATAGTTTTATTAGCCTTGAAGTAGAGAAAAATTTTCAAAGCCCAGTCTGATGAAATCCTAACGGATAAAAGTCATCACTAAAAATTTTCCGATTCATATTTTTCTAAATACACATACTAACAAAACACACACACAGTACACAAAAATGGAGTTAAATGGCCATTAAAAAAAGAACAAAGACTGCCTTCCTTCTACCTTTCTCTGACCAATCCTAATAGTTTTATTAGCCTTGAAGTAGAGAAAAATTTTCAAAGCCCAGTCTGATGAAATCCTAACGGATAAAAGTCATCACTAAAAATTTTCCGATTCATATTTTTCTAAATACACATACTAACAAAACACACACACAGTACACAAAAATGGAGTTAAATGGCCATTAAAAAAAGAACAAAGACTGCCTTCCTTCTACCTTTCTCTGACCAATCCTAATAGTTTTATTAGCCTTGAAGTAGAGAAAAATTTTCAAAGCCCAGTCTGATGAAATCCTAACGGATAAAAGTCATCACTAAAAATTTTCCGATTCATATTTTTCTAAATACACATACTAACAAAACACACACACAGTACACAAAAATGGAGTTAAATGGCCATTAAAAAAAGAACAAAGACTGCCTTCCTTCTACCTTTCTCTGACCAATCCTAATAGTTTTATTAGCCTTGAAGTAGAGAAAAATTTTCAAAGCCCAGTCTGATGAAATCCTAACGGATAAAAGTCATCACTAAAAATTTTCCGATTCATATTTTTCTAAATACACATACTAACAAAACACACACACAGTACACAAAAATGGAGTTAAATGGCCATAAAAAAAAGAACAAAGACTGCCTTCCTTCTACCTTTCTCTGACCAATCCTAATAGTTTTATTAGCCTTGAAGTAGAGAAAAATTTTCAAAGCCCAGTCTGATGAAATCCTAACGGATAAAAGTCATCACTAAAAATTTTCCGATTCATATTTTTCTAAATACACATACTAACAAAACACACACACAGTACACAAAAATGGAGTTAAATGGCCATTAAAAAAAGAACAAAGACTGCCTTCCTTCTACCTTTCTCTGACCAATCCTAATAGTTTTATTAGCCTTGAAGTAGAGAAAAATTTTCAAAGCCCAGTCTGATGAAATCCTAACGGATAAAAGTCATCACTAAAAATTTTCCGATTCATATTTTTCTAAATACACATACTAACAAAACACACACACAGTACACAAAAATGGAGTTAAATGGCCATAAAAAAAAGAACAAAGACTGCCTTCCTTCTACCTTTCTCTGACCAATCCTAATAGTTTTATTAGCCTTGAAGTAGAGAAAAATTTTCAAAGCCCAGTCTGATGAAATCCTAACGGATAAAAGTCATCACTAAAAATTTTCCGATTCATATTTTTCTAAATACACATACTAACAAAACACACACACAGTACACAAAAATGGAGTTAAATGGCCATAAAAAAAAGAACAAAGACTGCCTTCCTTCTACCTTTCTCTGACCAATCCTAATAGTTTTATTAGCCTTGAAGTAGAGAAAAATTTTCAAAGCCCAGTCTGATGAAATCCTAACGGATAAAAGTCATCACTAAAAATTTTCCGATTCATATTTTTCTAAATACACATACTAACAAAACACACACACAGTACACAAAAATGGAGTTAAATGGCCATAAAAAAAGAACAAAGACTGCCTTCCTTCTACCTTTCTCTGACCAATCCTAATAGTTTTATTAGCCTTGAAGTAGAGAAAAATTTTCAAAGCCCAGTCTGATGAAATCCTAACGGATAAAAGTCATCACTAAAAATTTTCCGATTCATATTTTTCTAAATACACATACTAACAAAACACACACACAGTACACAAAAATGGAGTTAAATGGCCATTAAAAAAAGAACAAAGACTGCCTTCCTTCTACCTTTCTCTGACCAATCCTAATAGTTTTATTAGCCTTGAAGTAGAGAAAAATTTTCAAAGCCCAGTCTGATGAAATCCTAACGGATAAAAGTCATCACTAAAAATTTTCCGATTCATATTTTTCTAAATACACATACTAACAAAACACACACACAGTACACAAAAATGGAGTTAAATGGCCATAAAAAAAAGAACAAAGACTGCCTTCCTTCTACCTTTCTCTGACCAATCCTAATAGTTTTATTAGCCTTGAAGTAGAGAAAAATTTTCAAAGCCCAGTCTGATGAAATCCTAACGGATAAAAGTCATCACTAAAAATTTTCCGATTCATATTTTTCTAAATACACATACTAACAAAACACACACACAGTACACAAAAATGGAGTTAAATGGCCATTAAAAAAAGAACAAAGACTGCCTTCCTTCTACCTTTCTCTGACCAATCCTAATAGTTTTATTAGCCTTGAAGTAGAGAAAAATTTTCAAAGCCCAGTCTGATGAAATCCTAACGGATAAAAGTCATCACTAAAAATTTTCCGATTCATATTTTTCTAAATACACATACTAACAAAACACACACACAGTACACAAAAATGGAGTTAAATGGCCATTAAAAAAAGAACAAAGACTGCCTTCCTTCTACCTTTCTCTGACCAATCCTAATAGTTTTATTAGCCTTGAAGTAGAGAAAAATTTTCAAAGCCCAGTCTGATGAAATCCTAACGGATAAAAGTCATCACTAAAAATTTTCCGATTCATATTTTTCTAAATACACATACTAACAAAACACACACACAGTACACAAAAATGGAGTTAAATGGCCATAAAAAAAAGAACAAAGACTGCCTTCCTTCTACCTTTCTCTGACCAATCCTAATAGTTTTATTAGCCTTGAAGTAGAGAAAAATTTTCAAAGCCCAGTCTGATGAAATCCTAACGGATAAAAGTCATCACTAAAAATTTTCCGATTCATATTTTTCTAAATACACATACTAACAAAACACACACACAGTACACAAAAATGGAGTTAAATGGCCATTAAAAAAAGAACAAAGACTGCCTTCCTTCTACCTTTCTCTGACCAATCCTAATAGTTTTATTAGCCTTGAAGTAGAGAAAAATTTTCAAAGCCCAGTCTGATGAAATCCTAACGGATAAAAGTCATCACTAAAAATTTTCCGATTCATATTTTTCTAAATACACATACTAACAAAACACACACACAGTACACAAAAATGGAGTTAAATGGCCATTAAAAAAAGAACAAAGACTGCCTTCCTTCTACCTTTCTCTGACCAATCCTAATAGTTTTATTAGCCTTGAAGTAGAGAAAAATTTTCAAAGCCCAGTCTGATGAAATCCTAACGGATAAAAGTCATCACTAAAAATTTTCCGATTCATATTTTTCTAAATACACATACTAACAAAACACACACACAGTACACAAAAATGGAGTTAAATGGCCATAAAAAAAAGAACAAAGACTGCCTTCCTTCTACCTTTCTCTGACCAATCCTAATAGTTTTATTAGCCTTGAAGTAGAGAAAAATTTTCAAAGCCCAGTCTGATGAAATCCTAACGGATAAAAGTCATCACTAAAAATTTTCCGATTCATATTTTTCTAAATACACATACTAACAAAACACACACACAGTACACAAAAATGGAGTTAAATGGCCATTAAAAAAAGAACAAAGACTGCCTTCCTTCTACCTTTCTCTGACCAATCCTAATAGTTTTATTAGCCTTGAAGTAGAGAAAAATTTTCAAAGCCCAGTCTGATGAAATCCTAACGGATAAAAGTCATCACTAAAAATTTTCCGATTCATATTTTTCTAAATACACATACTAACAAAACACACACACAGTACACAAAAATGGAGTTAAATGGCCATTAAAAAAAGAACAAAGACTGCCTTCCTTCTACCTTTCTCTGACCAATCCTAATAGTTTTATTAGCCTTGAAGTAGAGAAAAATTTTCAAAGCCCAGTCTGATGAAATCCTAACGGATAAAAGTCATCACTAAAAATTTTCCGATTCATATTTTTCTAAATACACATACTAACAAAACACACACACAGTACACAAAAATGGAGTTAAATGGCCATAAAAAAAAGAACAAAGACTGCCTTCCTTCTACCTTTCTCTGACCAATCCTAATAGTTTTATTAGCCTTGAAGTAGAGAAAAATTTTCAAAGCCCAGTCTGATGAAATCCTAACGGATAAAAGTCATCACTAAAAATTTTCCGATTCATATTTTTCTAAATACACATACTAACAAAACACACACACAGTACACAAAAATGGAGTTAAATGGCCATAAAAAAAAGAACAAAGACTGCCTTCCTTCTACCTTTCTCTGACCAATCCTAATAGTTTTATTAGCCTTGAAGTAGAGAAAAATTTTCAAAGCCCAGTCTGATGAAATCCTAACGGATAAAAGTCATCACTAAAAATTTTCCGATTCATATTTTTCTAAATACACATACTAACAAAACACACACACAGTACACAAAAATGGAGTTAAATGGCCATTAAAAAAAGAACAAAGACTGCCTTCCTTCTACCTTTCTCTGACCAATCCTAATAGTTTTATTAGCCTTGAAGTAGAGAAAAATTTTCAAAGCCCAGTCTGATGAAATCCTAACGGATAAAAGTCATCACTAAAAATTTTCCGATTCATATTTTTCTAAATACACATACTAACAAAACACACACACAGTACACAAAAATGGAGTTAAATGGCCATTAAAAAAAGAACAAAGACTGCCTTCCTTCTACCTTTCTCTGACCAATCCTAATAGTTTTATTAGCCTTGAAGTAGAGAAAAATTTTCAAAGCCCAGTCTGATGAAATCCTAACGGATAAAAGTCATCACTAAAAATTTTCCGATTCATATTTTTCTAAATACACATACTAACAAAACACACACACAGTACACAAAAATGGAGTTAAATGGCCATTAAAAAAAGAACAAAGACTGCCTTCCTTCTACCTTTCTCTGACCAATCCTAATAGTTTTATTAGCCTTGAAGTAGAGAAAAATTTTCTCCACCAACCCAAGAAGAATTTGGATTACTACTAAACACAAAAACAATGGCTAAACGTAGGACAACATAATGAAAAAATTAATTCCTTTAAATAATATGTGGAAATAACCATTCATCGCCTGATGATGGTCACATGACTTGAAATATGTTTAGCAAAAAATAGGGAAAATAAAGTATAATATATATTTATAGATAAAAAAGAAAACAGGCAACAGATGTCAAATAGACTCAAGACCACAAGACATTTAGTTCCTGGACCATGCAGAAAGTACTGACATTGAAGCCATGATCCTGGAAGCCCAACTTGGATGGATGGGGCATGTCTCCCGGATGGACAATGACAGAATCCCAAAGTAACTTCTTTATGGTGAGCTCTTTAAGGGGGAAAGAAAGCATGGCATGTCATTGAAACATATAAAAGACTACATCAATGTAGTAATGTTTCTGTTCCTAATACTTCCTCACCCAGTAACCCCTTATTTCTTAGTAGCTTTTCTGTCTTGCATGGGGTGATAGAAAAAAAAAGGAAGCATTGTTTAACTATAAGTGTTTTTAAATACACCCCCACCCACACAGATATGCTGATATTTTGCATCGATTTCTCAAGCTGTAGCGTTTGAGCTGCACTTTGTGTATTGATCTTTGAATTTGTTTTAACAGTTAAAACCATTCTATCATGTCTGAAAATATAATCAAAAGATTCCATTAAATTCCTCTAAATTATAGATTGACTTTTGCTATAGTAATTTCCAAATCCAGAAACTTGAAATAATTTTAAGGAAGGAACCTTCAATATAATTGAATCTTTTGAATTTACATTCTTTGAATTTGTGGAAAAGTATTTGCTTGGCAATTGGCAGTGCCCTTCTCTTTGGATTATTACATTTCAAATAGCAAAAAAGAAAAAAAATTGATTGAATTTGAGATAATACGAAGTTTGTCTTTGTTTTTTTTATTTTATTTTGTCTTTGTTTTTCTTGATTTTCTTTTTTCACTTATGCAAATGAAAATTCTTGGGAGCAGGTGTGACGAAGATAAAAAAGATGATCTTGAAAAACAATAAAAATATTTTCCTTAACAGTTTTGTTGTATTTATTTTTAAAAATAAATTATGGCAAAATTGAAAATTCTAACTTTTAATAGCTTTATTTTTTAAATTTTCCCAGTGTTTTCTTTCTCTATCAACATGGTTTGTCTTTTAGGCATAATAGCAAGATAGAATTAAGCAAAACAATTTTGGTTTTTGTCCTGCTCTCAGAGTGATGAGTGTGGATGGCATACAAGTGTGGAATGGTGTCTCAGAAGGAGCAGGTGTGTGCTGTTTGATTGAGTTAAGAGTGTAGAATTTAGGATATGATTTTGAAGAATTAAACAATATCATTTTAGACTTTTGACAGCGCTTATAGTATTTTTTTCTACATACAGTCTTTTATTTATTGCTAACGTCATTAGTCGATGTGTATGTAGTTTAATGGATATTGGCATGAAAATGAAATTGGCAAGCAGGGTTCAAATTTCAACCTAGGCTCCTCTACTCATTTTCATAGAAATGTCTTTGGAAAAGGCATGAATCTATCTGCTATGGGTTAAATGACAGGATAGACTGGGTTCTCTAGCCTTGGATGGAAATCAGTCCCAGAAAAAAGAAGCCTGAATTCCAAATTATGGAAATGGCAAAAGAACTCTCTCTTTTTTCCAAGAATACACAGCAATACAGAAAACGGAATCTAGAGAGCCATATCCTGAAGGTAGACAATGTTTTTATAATAGTGTGTGTATTGGCGGGGTCAGCAATAAATACAAGGAGCTTTTGTTCATTTTGTCAGGGTGTGGACATCTTATTTTTTTAAAGATTACCTATATATATCTTATGTGGACTTTAATATAGAGAAAGAAAGAATCTGGTAAGATTAGGTGTGTGTAAAGCTGGGGGGACAAATACAAATGATTCTGTTTGTGTTGCCGATTGAAGAACAAAATTTAAAGGTCAGACTAAACATAGCCAGAAGAACATAAATTTATATGCATTCATATGGACGTATCGAACTACAGAAATGGCAGCTTTTGTCCAAGAAAACAAAAGCATTCTTTTTAAAGAGAATTTCTATTTGTCTTTGATCAAAAGGGAATAATGACTGAAATTTCTTTGCTTCTGTTAGCATTAACTGTAATTATGTGTGGGTGGAGATAATGCAAGTTAAAGCCTTTTCTTCCGAAACTGCCTTTTTTGGGAATGTTACACTCATAGGAATAAATTGAAATTGAAACTCCTGTAAGTGCATTGTTTTCTTTGCCAGTATCCAGTTGACGAAAGGGATTAACGCATGTCACAAGAGAGAGAAGCCGTCGCTGATCCCTCAACTTCTTCTCTGTGGACGTGATTCAAAATTTCAGTAATCAATCACCTTTGACCTGAAGTATTTCTTTTTTCTTTTCTTTTTTCTTTTTTTTGCTCCAGACTTATTTTTTAAACTATTGATGAGTGATAAATGTGCTGCCATTTTGTAAATGGTTTCTGGTCTGTGTAGTAGTCCCCAGTGGGGCCTCTTGATGCCATGATGAAAGGTACTGTATTTCTGGACAGTTTGAAATTCTACAGAAGGATGCTAAGGATATCATGGACCGAGCGTGTAGGCAATGATGAGGTTTAGGAGAAGATTCAAACAAAGAGGAAGCTTATAATTAACATCAGGAAGAGGCAGCTGAAATTTCTGTGACACGTGATAAGACTTGGAGAATCTGATACTCACAGGTTGAATAAAGGGAAAGAAAGACAAGGGAAAGCAACATGTGACATACCTAGCAAGTGAGTGACAGAACATGGCTTGGGGGAAGTAGCAAGAGGACAAAACTTATTGAGAGCTACAAGGTATAGAGGGAAGTGGAGAGCCATGATCACCTACATCCTGAAGGGACATGGCATATAAATAGGAAGAAATGCAACAAAAAGAATAAAATTGATGGTCTGAGCAACGCTTGGAATTAAATTATCTTTCTTAAAGATAGAAAGTCACTTTAATATGCACTCATATACAGGCTGTCCATAAAGTTTGTGTGCACTTTAAAAAAATTTATAACTTTATTTGTATTTGCGATAGAAATAATCTATAAAAAATGTTATAAAGTTTAATGTACCTAGTTTTAAGTATAGCTAAAATAACTAATGTGATTTCAGGCATTACTGTAAATCAGTTGGCAAATGTTTTCCGTGAACTGCAAAATCGTATTACCCTTTGTATTGCTAATGATGGAGGACATGTGGAAACTTAAATAAAATTTCAATAAAACCTTAAAAAATATAGATTTACTTCTTTCTAATCCTTTTTACAAATTATTTCTATCGCAAATACAAATAAAGTTATAAATTTTTTAAAGTGCACACGAACTTTATGGACACCCTGTATATTTAACTGTCTTTGTTTTTTTAATTTTTCTCTTTCATGGACGTCATGGAGGCTTGTTTAGAGAATTTTTAAAGTTTCTTTCACAGAATTGCAGTAAAATTTGGAACATGTAAGAATTAAATATTACGGGCAGTGGTGGTGTGGGGGGACACAAGAATTTTAGAAATACCAAAGTGGAGTATGGCCAAAAATTGGTTGGGAACCCCTGGTCTAATGTATTAAAATTTCCATGTAAAGAGTACAATGTAGGATGACTTGTAACTCGGTTGAGGATATGACTAAATGTATGTAGTAGCATAATACCCATCAAAAATGATTTATTTATTTTTTTTTTTAAATTATTATTTCTGGATGGACTGACCCTCCTGTATAATATCTGTACTCTAAAATGTTATACGTTAGGAGCTGCTCAAAAAGATATTCTCCATTGAAATTTTAGGTTAAAAATGGGGAAATTGGTTTGGCTGATAGCTTTTTGATGCTTTCTTTATTTTTGTGATTGTGTGTTAGATTACTCTGACTTACATTGAGCACTTTATACTGTTTATATTTTTAGGGTGTAAAATTTATCTTTTATTAAGGCATATACAAGTAGTATTTACATTAAATACTAAAATATTGCATGCGCATGCAAAGACACATCAGGAATATTATTTTAAATCCTTTCTTAGTTGTACATATTTTTCAGCACCCCCTTGTATATACAACCGAGAAAAATACTGGACAAAAATGTTGTGAATGGCAGGTGCAATTTTTCATTATTCTGCTTTTACAACAAAAATAGTAATATCAAGCAGAAAACATATTGGAAGCCATTTTTATTCTTTGAACAAACCTGGGACTACTTATTTTAAAATTTGGAGTGAAAATTTGTAAGGAAAGTCTGTCTGTCCACTACAATGCTATTTTCAATGGATGTATCATTTTTTAAAACTCTGTACTCTCGAAAGAGAGAATCTCCAATTTATTTTTTAATTGAAAAATATTTTTTTTATTCCCTTGTCTGTCAGTTTAAATACACAGTTTTCATAATGGCTTCTCACCAGGTACAAATCAACACCCCAGCTGTAATGTCCATTGGAAAGAAGCAAACCACTTAGAAAAAAAAAAAATATATATATAAATTGTTAAGTATGAACTTCTGTCATTTTTCCCGTTTTTACATAGAGGAGCTTGACTGCTTTTAACTGGTTTTGAGATTCTTTTGTTATAGCGTCTTCATATACATTGGACGTTTAAATACCCGATACGAATTCAAGCTTTTCTGTTTTCTTTGTTGATATTCTTGTGTTGTGTTGCTATTAACAGTAGAAAGAATTGTGTTTCAGTCGAGCAAATTCAAGGCGTTAAAAGCTCCAGGCCATGACAAGTGCTATACGTGTGTTTTGGACTGCAAAAAAAAAACAATCTCTTATACTCTTGACTTGTTATTGGCTTTTTCTATCTCCACTGACTGGTAAATGTGCTGATTTTGTGCCCGAGTCTTGTATCTTTTGTTTTTTCTTCCTGAATGTTTTTAATTCTGTCTCTGTTTGCACTTGATTTTATATAGACATTATGTCTGTCTTCCAGTGGGTATTGTCAAATAGTGCTAAAATTAAATGCAGGGGTCAGGTCGCAATGCAGGCAATTCTTTTAAAGACACATACACACACACAGATATACACAGATATATATATATATATATATATATATATATATATATATACATATACATATATACATACATATATACATACAGATATATATATATATACATATATATATATACATATATATATATATATATATATATACATATATATATATACATATATATATATATATATATATATACATATATATATATACATATATATATATATATATATACATATATATATATATATATATATACATATATATATATATATATATATACATATATATATATATATATATATACATATATATATATATATATATACATATATATATATATATATATACATATATATATATATATACATATATATATATATATATACATATATATATATATATATACATATATATATATATATATATACATATATATATATATATATATATATACATATATATATATATATATACATATATATATATATATATACATATATATATATATATATACATATATATATATATATATACATATATATATATATATACATATATATATACATATATATATATATATATATATATACATATATATATATATATATATATATATATATATATACATATATATATATATATATATATATATATACATACATATACATACATCTCTCTCTCTCTATATAATATATATATATACACACACGTGTGTTTATTTGAGTATGTATGTATAGAAAAATTGTGTGATTATATAAGTTATTTGAGAATTTGATTATAAAAACATTTCTTTTGTGTCATACTTCTTCAGGCTGTGTGTTCATGGCTCACCACAATTTCCAATCTGTTGTCGTACTAAGCAATGTTTATCCTCTGTCTATCCTTCCTTTTTCATGTTCTGCTATACACTTATACAAGCTCATTAGATTTGTTACAGTTTTCCTCTTGCTTTCCATATATCCTGTGTGTGACAAATTCTCCAAGCCCTCTTTCCTCCTCATGTGTTCCAGAAATTGTTGTCTTACTCTGTTCCAAAGTACCTGTGTCCTTTAATGATCCATTTTCCTTAAAACGTCCTTGTTGTTCATGTTAGGCCATCATATTCTCAACATTCTCCTGTAGAACCACATCTGTGTTGCCTCAAGTCACCTCTTTCCTTGCTGCTATATTATATTTTAGATCTGAACCTCCCTTGATTCCCTTTCCAGAACAAGATAAACACCTAAATAAAAGGTCAGAGCTCATTTCCAAATGCAGATGCAAAATCAAATTCCTACTATGCTACCTACAATTACACCATAACCAAAAAGATTAAATAAATTCCTATAATCTACATCTTAATATGCTTTATTACAAATTCAAAAAAACTTACAGAGAATTACACAAAGCAAAAGTTTTGACCAATCACAACCTTTCTTACTCCAATAAAGGAATCCTACTTTGGATGACAGTAAGATTTCTTGCTTCTTCTTGGTGAAGAATGTAGAAATGAGTAGCAAATTTTGGATACGGATTTTTGACCCACTTTTGATTTATGTACCTAGCATTTTTGACTTTGTACTTGCAATACTGATTTATATAATTTGAAGTTACAACCTGGATTTTTGGGTTTTGGATCTGAATCTCCCTTTCTCTCATTCATATAACTAGCTAGCTTTTTTTTTTTTTCAGCCAATTCTTTGTTGGGTGGGATTTTTTTTGTCTTAATCCAATGCAAGGTGTATATTGTTTAATCTGTTTTTTTTTAGTTCTATTCACGTATTTCACCTTCTGTGTAAATGATTCATATTTCACACTATCTTATTTTTATATTATCTTCTACTCATCTGATCTTCACCTAATTTGTGTGGATGTATATATCTTGTTTTGGCTCTGAGTATTGTGTGAGTCACTTTTATTTAATAATAATAATAATAATAAAAAACAAAAACTTTGCCATATGAATGTCAGGGGTTGGATGATCCTACTTTGGAAATCTCTTTGAGAAATCAGTCTCCTCATGTATTATTGTGCCAAGATTTCTTTAATCTCTCTCAAAAGAAAGTCTATTTTTTTCTTTTTTCAATATTTCAGAAATCAATCACATGATAACAATTTAATTTCAGGAATAAAGAAACAACTTTGATAAAATTCTGTTGGTTTTTCCTGATATAATTAATATTTAAGAAAGAATAAAAATCTTCTATTCGTATTTTTTTTATCGCAACATTACCTTATTCTATTCAGAACCTGTTTGTGATTATTTCTTTCATTTGACATCTCAACTCTCCCTAAATTACAAATTTCTAAAATGTATGTGATATACTAAAATAAAACTGTTGCGTTACTCTCCCTCTTGTATATTATTTGCACTATTGTTCTCATCTTTATCGCCATATTTATTACAATGTTTCAGCTGTTGTACGCTCCAGCCTTCTTCAGGTGGTTGGAATGTCAAACAAACCTTTATTTCGCTCACTGGGGTAGACTGTTCTAGTTCCACATGCCATGTTTAATGGATGTCAGTTATCTCCTGTTAATTCCCCTCTCCAATTTTCCACTGCCTTAAATGGGTATTGAACTCTCACTGTTTGGGTCCTGTCACTGGATCTAACTAACTGTCTTTAGCCACTGTGCCATGTGTCCTTGAGGTATGAATTTCTGGGTCTTATAAACCTAATGTCTTCAGCAACCATTTTTAACAGTGCTCATATTGCAATTTTTGCTGTTATTAAATCATGTTTTTACCAGAGCTCATATTGCAACTTTGTTGTTATCGCTTTTCTCTAGCACTCCTTATTATTGGTTCCCATATTGTATTCATTTCTATACTTTCTCCCTCTTGTGTTCTGACTTTGTCTTGGAGAATTGTTCTCTATTCTTTGTTCTTCATTAATTCTCCTTCTCTCACATACTTTTCTGTTTGTTTTTTTTTGTTTTTTTCCTGTCTAAAAATTTGTAAAACAGTGCAAACTCAGTAGTGATTAACATCGTCCGCCCCACCCCCCAAAACTTTTATATTCAAAAGTTTTTTTTCAGATGCAAATGCAGTTTTGGTAAACTTTGCCGGAATGGGGGTGTGGAACAATTTTCTTTTCTTTTCCTAACTTTAATTCTTCACTTCTTGCCAAAAAAAAAAAAAAAAATACCTTGTAGGCTAAAATGTAGTGACAGATTTGTCAGTGCCTAATGTCTTTTACTCTTTACTCTTCAGGAAATGTTTCCAAATTCTTCTAATTCAACCCCCACTCCCCACACATTTATTTAGAGTTTGCTTTATTTTCTTGCCAACTTCTCTAAACATTCTCACCATTGTGTTTTATTTTGCGTTTTGCTTTTCTGAATGAATACAAACAAATAAATCAATCCTGCATTGGCTGAGATAGTTGTGAATATCCCAGATATCCATGCCCAGATATAAAACACGGATTTATGCAATCTTCCCTCCTTTGGCAGTTGATGGACAAAGTAAAATTTGACCAAGATCTATTAGATTGGAAAGAAACTTCTGTCCTATTTGAAAATAGGAAATAAATGCTTCTTTTGTCTTTATTGATATATTTAAGCAAGATGATATTTTCTCTCATTATTGATAATGCAATAATCTTCTATTTGCTAAACTGTTAATAGAATTTTTTAGGTTTTGATACAAATGTTCATTCAATATTAATTTTAACTTCAAATCGTTTTCCCTCTAAAAATGTTGCAATCATCTGAAAAGAAGGTGAAGCAACATTAGGAGTATGGTCTCCCGATTGCTTGAGTCATATGTGGTCTTGTATTATCGTATAAGAGCAAACACATTTGCGATTCATCAATGGTAGACGCACTTGCTGCAATTTGTGCAATACTTTCAATTGATGACAATACTTCTCTGTATTAGCCATGTCAAAATCGACAACTCTTTTCATATCTTACAAAACACGGAGCATAAATCTTTTTGGGTATAACACTGGTTTGGGTATAAATTCTCCTTTCACAGTGGGTGCTTTCTTTCAAATCTAATATACAGGGTCTCACAAAAAAATTAATTTAAAATGTGAATATCCGAATAGCTACATGCCCCACACAAGTAAAATTAAATAGGCTTCATGTTAAATAATTAAAATCGAACAAGATATTCAAAGGAATGTAGATTTTATAACCGATTTCAATATGCACATCATCTCTGACATGACATACGTCAAGTCGGTAGTCCAGCCCCTGCCAAGCACACTGTAGCATGTCTTGCATAACATTCTCCAGTGCCAGTCTGAAAATTTGGATTTCAGGTTCTGCTCTTTCAATCAGCCTGACCCGTCCCATCTTGGAGATTACTTTACAATTTTTCTTGGTTCAGTACTTTATTACTGTGCAGGCATGGAGTAAGGGATTGCAGCTCAAATTGAGGAATTGGAGGGCTGAATTTGAATTCTTGTCGAGTTCACTACATTCAATTATGTGTAAATACTCTTGGGAATGGTATGAATCAATATTTTCTTCTCCCCACCCAGCTATGGATAAACAGCAGAACAGGCTGGGTCTTATACTTTGGGTGGCATCTGGTCTAGGAGAAGAACAAACTGAATTAAAAACCTCCAACTACACCTTTGCAAACATGATCAATCAGGGAGGGTTTCCTCCAAGGAATGAGAAGACTCTGGATTTGGATTGGGGGGGGGGGGCTTTCATCCCTGGTACCTTTTTAGTATTTTAATATAATACTCTTTAGAAAATATTGATGGGCCAATCTTAGTGTGTCTTTTTTTTTTTTTTTTGAAATAATTCTTTTCATTTTGGTCGATCTACATAGCTGCATTGGAATTGGAATCTGCATCTTCACACATTCAGCAATGTAGAATTCATCATTTGGGTAGGAAGTTTTGATGCTGTATAAGTCTTCGCCTGCGTTCAATTGAGTAGGTCACAAATGCCTGTCTGAGGTGATTATCAGGCTTAGTAATTCACCTGTGCATTTGACATATGCAGCATAGTGTTTTGAGTTGAATTGGAACTTGTCTTCATTGTGCAATTCCCTTTGCTTGATAGTAACAAGTAAAAGAGATGTTACTCACTTAAGATATGTGTTCCAACTAATACATTCTGATATATTAACAATTTGAATGGTGGATGGCCATGAAAAAAGGCCGTTTTTGTGTTCTCATTCTTGCAAGGAAGGATCATCTTCTATGGACCATCATAATAATAATAATATACGATAATTTTTACTTATAATATAATTTTTTTTTATAATTCTAATAATCTTTTGTGTTAGAATTCAACTTGCTAAATTGATTGTACGCTGTTTTTACAGACATTAAATTTTGCACTATTTACATTATTTGGACTATTGTCCTCATCTTTGTTGCCATATTTATTACAATATTTTGGCCGTTGTACGCTCCAGCCTTCTTCAGGTGGTTGGAATGTCGAACTGAACCCTTTATTTCGCTCACTGGGGTAGACTGTTCTAGTTCCACATGCCATAATTAATGGATATCAGTTATCTCCTGTTAATTCCCCTCTCCAAGTTCTCCACTGCCTTAACTGGATATTGAACTAGCAAATCTTTGGGTCCTGTCACTGGAGCTAACCAACGCCTTTATCCACTGTACCATGTGTCCTTGAAATGTAATAAATACAGCAACAAAGATGAGAACAATAGTCCGAATAATGTAAATAGTGTACATAATGCCTCATCTCAGAAATATAGACAGATATTAAATTTTGCCTTTGATTTTAGCGCAAAGTGTAAAATAAAAAAATAAGTTTTTTTGATTTTTCACCTTCAAGGTTGTAATTTTTTCTGCCCAATTTGAAACTCAAAACCGGCACTGAAGAATTATCTATCAAACAAAAACAGATTTCATTGAAATCGGATGAAAACTGTGGAAACGCATAAACAACATCAGATCACTCATAAACACACACACACACACACACACTTTGAGAATTGTAGATATAAGATAGATAAAAAAAAAATTTAAATTTAAAATTTCAGTGTCTCCTCTCATTCGTGCACATGAAGATAAACAAGATAAACATTAATTTAGTCCAATGAAATCCTAAAGGACGAAAACATGAAAAAATATTTACACTTTGTCCTAAATTTTCCTATTGTTTTTCATATATAAAAATTTAAAAATCATTTTCAAAACACTTTTAAATATACCAACTTGGTTGTAATTAATAAATTGCCACTCTTCGTTATTGCAATAAAATATCTCTTCTAGATTTTCTGGTAACTGCGACCAAACCAAAAGGCATTGATGATAATTGTGTCAATTTTTGTGAATCAATATTTGCTTATTCATAAATCAAAGAAAATGTTTTTTTGCCTCTTTGCTGGATGAAGACACTGGCAAAGAAAATTTGTGGATTCTCTAAATGGTTTAATGTTTGTGCCAGACAGGATACATTTGTGCCAAATGTCTCTTGTCTGGCTAATGGAGCTGTAAGGTCATGTGCAGAGAATGGAAAAGAGGGTATACAGCAATGAAAAACAAAATAGGCACACAAATCGTATTGTATTGATTATACAAACATATCGGTAATAACATATCGATCCCTCAAATGTTCAAATTAGTTTCCCCCGTCATTCATACACTTTACCTGTAAAAAAAAAAAAAAAAAATTTATTCATTAAAAAAGTAAAAATTATAATAAATATACTTTTTGTTTTGAAATCAGTATATCACCCTATGAAAGACAGTAAAGCTACTAAAACAAAAAGGGTTACAGGGTGTGGAAGAATTAGGAACAGAAACATTAATAATGAACTCAAAGAGAGTAATCAGGAGGATGTTTTTGTTTTGGTGGGCACGATTGGACTAGAATTTGATTTATTTGAATGAAGGAATCGTATGGCAAAATATTTAAAGAGAATTAAAAACATTCTTTTCAATATCAATTTTTTTTTTATGGTAAATAAATCTAAACCTTTATAACATAGATTTCTAATATCCTGTTATTCTTTGTTTCACAGCTTACAGCCACAAGAATTTGTACTACTGTCCTGGGTATGACGATAAACTACATCTGCATCCTGGGTAAGATGATAAACTATGTCCAATAGCAAGGTCTTTGATCAGGAGGTTTTGAGGAGCATGGAACCACCTCTTAATTGCTGGTGTTTCCAGGTCCACCCTGACCTGGGGTGGTAGCACCTGTTAGGGTCCCAGCTATGGGCAAATAGTTAACCCACAAACTGGTGTCAAAACATTATGAAAGTGTAAAAATAGATTTTAATACCAAAAATACTTTAGTATCTGTCTATATTTCTGAGATAAGGTATTATGTACACTATTTACATTATTCGAACTATTGTCCTCACCTTTTTCGCCATATTTATTACAATGTTTTGGCCATTGTACGCTCCAGCCTTCTTCAGGTGGTTGGAATGTTGAACTGAACTCTTTATTTCGCTCACTGGAGTAGACTTTTCGTTCCACATGCCATGTCTAATGGCTGTCAGTTATCAGTTATCTCCTGTTAATTCCCATCTCCAAGTTCTACACCGCCTTAACTGGGTATTGGACTCACACTCTTTGGGTCCTTTTACTGGATCTAACTAACGCCTTTATCTACTGTGTCATGTGTCCTTGAGGACATCTGTATATGAATTTCTGGGTATTATAAACCTAATGTCTTCAGCAACCATTTTTACCAGTGCTCATATTGCAATTTTTGCTGTTATCAGTTTGTTTTTACCAGAGCTCATATTGCAATTTTTGTTGTTATTATCGCTTTTCTCTGGCACTCCTTATTACTGGGTCCCATATTGTATTCATTTCTATGCTGGGTCGGCTCAGGAGATATTTGTGGCCTAGCATATATGCTGATTCCTTAAGTTAACAAATTTTCCAATGGTGTTCTTTGTCTATGATCTCAACCTGATCCCACAGAGGATAGTGATCTCCCTTCTTTCTCCATATGTGGTCAGCCATGCCTGATTTTTCTACTTCCCCTCATGTTACAGCTTTCTGATGTTCTTGAAGCCTTACGATAAGGGGGTGGCCCTTCTCCCCTTTATATTTCTTTTCGCGGTTGCACGGGATAACGTACACACAGTTTGTAGTCATGTTTTCCTCTATGAGAGGGAGGTCTTACTTGGGAGAGATATCTGCGAAGTGTCGTCCAGTTGATGTTACTCCATCCTTATTTTTAGTGGATGGCATACAATGTCAAGACAACATTCAGAAGCAGCTCCATTGCCATCCCAGAAATTTAGACAGAAAGTATATATTTATTGTCAAAAAAAATCTTTTTTGCATTCAGCCTTCAAAAATTATCAAAGAAGGTGGGGTACATAAAACTTTTACACACATTATTTTAGTATTTATGTTTCTTATTAGTTTTTGTTGATTTAATAGCAAGGGTTTTTTTTTTTTTTCCTATGGAGTGGAGTTTTCAATCCCATGTCTATCATTACTCTTTTACATGGATTTTGGATACATTCCCCACCCAGAGTAAACTGCTATTTAAACTGCTTTTTCCCTGCCTAGGGAGCTCTAACTGCTTACCATTTATCAATAGCCGGCGGGAAAGGAGACAAGGGGATTCATACTTTTACCAAGGTTATTAATATGGCATCAATGCAAGTGATATCAAATAAAGTTTCAACTCAGTGCTGATATCCATAAGTAACAGATTGTTTGAATTGTTTTTTACAGGTTATCAACACTGTAGGTTATTTAAGACCAAATCATATTTTGGATTGGAAGAATAATTTAGTATTAATAAATTTTTGGGAATAACAATAATTTTTTTCCCCAAATACTAATCCTACTATTTAAGCCATATATGGGGGTGGAAAGGGATTCATACCTTTCCTAAGGGTTTTTGTACATTTGAATGCAATGAACCTGAGTGGAATCTGAACTTTGCTCTTTCTTTCTGTGATGCTATATGCTGCCTGCATATCCTTACAACCATAATGCTGCTCTGCACCTCCATTGAGGTTAAGAGATTATTTGCTTTTTGCTATTACTGCTTAATTGATCTCTACTAAATGAACATTTAATGCTTTTACAAGTGTTGCTCGATTTACAAGTGAATCAAATTGCTTTAACACACGGACCAGGTGCATGTTCTATCGTAAAAAAGAAGTGTAATACGCTACTCCTTCAATTATATGGAAATATCTAAATTATCGAAAAAGAATGGAAGAAAAATGTTGGAGGAATGTGGGGAAGGAATTATCTATCTTTTGGTAGAACAAATTCACTAGTGTCATGTGACGGTCAAAGAGTGATTTCATTTCATTAGTTTAGTTGAGAAGCCTCAGTTGTTGAGTAGACCATAAGAAAGCAGACATGATTGCCCATAGCGGTTAAGCAAATAGCAAGAATCAGCATGGTCCCAGCAACAAACATAAGACAACCATTGTCCCAGGCATTCTTCCTTCAGGAAATATTACAATTAAAACTCATGATTTTCACCTGTTCACACTGCTTGTTTTTGTTTCTCTGTGTGGGTCAAAAGAGTGACATATAATTTATAGTATGATATAGCCATATATAAAAGCTTTTTGGGCAAAATGAATATTTGTCATTCTTTTCTTTCATCTATTCTGTGCCTTCCTTCTGTTGTGTTAAGGTATTAGTATATCACGTATACATTAATGCCTGTAATGGGCATTGGAAACTGGAGCTAACCAAGATAGTTATTCTCTGTTTCTAAGCGTCTGATTAAAGTCATTAATGGTGAAGGGTCTAACTGGTGCGTGCCTTCCTTTCGTGGGGTGGGTGAGTGGTCTTTTTCGTTTAGGTTGCTGATGTCGTTTGTCATGTCTTAGAATAAATAAGAAAAATTGCTTTGGTTGGAAATGGAGAACGAGGAGTTGGTCAGCAGGTGCTGAAAAGCATTTATGCTCTACCCTGCAGATGATGAGCTGTTTTCCACTCTGCAACCCGTTTCCTCACAGATGAAATGTTGCTTGTCTCTTGCTGCTCTATTGTGATTTCTTCGTGGTAAATGAGCTACATTCCTTTTGTTCCACCAGTTCAGATATTTACACCTATGTCCCCCTCCCCCTCCTCCCATGCTACATACAGACGGTCATCCTCATCCTCATTCTATTCCACTGGCAAAATGGAAGTTTCACTCAGACAGTTTCTTCCTCAGAGAGGATGCTTCGCTGATCACTAAAATCTTAACATTTTCAGTTCTAGGGTCAACTGTTATTTCTTTTATATATTCCCATAATATGCACTTCTTACTTCCTCCTTTTATGCCTTATATCTTAATCAGTGATCCTTCTATCTTGACTGACTCTTGGGCCATGTATCAAATTAAAAATAGTTAAAAAAAATAGTTTATTCAGTCAAACAAAAAACATTCTATTAACTTCCTCTGACTACATTGAAGGTTGACATGACCTGAAAAGAATCTTTTCTTTGGTTTCTGTTGCTGCTTAGTTGCCTACTTATTGGTTACTTGATTATGTGCTTTGCTTTCATTTGTGCATGTGTAAAATGAATATGACACCATACCAAAAATGTTTTTCTCAATCACTCATTTTTTAAACCTTATTTTTGTGTCTTTTCAGGTTACCCACTGGCTTGATGGTACCCATAATGAACTTTGATTGGGATATCCAAATGTTTCAGGCTATTTCCAGGAATGACCTGTACACAGTCCACCGTCTCATTAGCAGTGGCATCGGTGTGAACTCTGTCCTTCATAATCCTGATCGCAGAGACAGCACAACAATTCTGTCTGAGGCAGCTTATGCTGGTAGATTGGACATTGTTCAGTACCTGGTCAATGCAGGTGCTCTAATTAACCATAAAGACCCTTGTTTTGGTCGCACCCCTCTTCATTGGGCCTGCATGGGTCATCAAAGAGATGTAGCAATCTATCTCATTGAACATGGAGCAGATGTGAACTGTGTAGATCGTGACAATGTGACCCCGATTCTCTTTGCTGCAATGAGAGGCTGTGACACGATAGTAACCTGCTTGATAAAGAATGGTGCTAACCCCCACAAGGTGGATCGGCTTCGTTCCTCAGCTCTTCATTATGCAACATTTCATGGTCACCCAGCCGTGGTATCTCGGCTTATAGAGGTTGGCTGCATCCCTAACAATAAAGTTATATTTGGGCAGGGGACGCCGCTCGCAAATCTTGTGCACAAAAAAGACTATGCAAATTGTCGTCTGCTGCTAGAGAGTGGCTATGATTTGAAGAATGAGGATTATCTCCATAAATATAATGAAATGTTTATCCATTCCACGTTTTCTGATGAATCTGGTGAAAATGTTACTGATACCATCTCTCAGATGAATAACATTGTCCAATGGCTGAAGACACCGCGTTCCTTGCAGTGTTTTTGTCGGACAGTTATTCGAAATAGAATGCGAGGAAGTTACTTGCAAGAGCGAATTAACTCTCTTCCAATTCCTTCCCAATTAAAACGTTATCTTTTATTTCTATAATATTGTTTGTATAATATTATATGTATAATATTGTAGAAATAATATATCTATAATATTATTTGTAATATATTTCTATACTATTACAGAAGTATTATTATTTCTATACTATTACAGAAGTATTATTATTTCTATACTATTACAGAAGTATTATTATTTCTATACTATTACAGAAGTATTATTATTTCTATACTATTACAGAAGTATTATTATTTCTATGATATTACAAAAATATTATTTCTGTAATATTATAGTAATATTACTGTAATATTATAGAAATATTATTTCTGTAACATTATTCCTTTAATATATTCTTTTTGTAAACAAAACTGATCTCTTGTTTCTTCTTCTACCAGATATGTTTAATATTTTTGGTTTTAATAATTATTAACTGGTTGTTTTTGTTTTTCTGTTATAAAAAATTAAATTACAGTTTGGGGAATCAGGAGGAGGAAAAGTTCTTCCAATTTTAATCAGAAATGCTATATTTGATGGTGTACACTGTGTGTGTGTTTTTTTTTTCTTTGTTTTTTTTTTTTTAATCAAAAATCTCTCAAAAAATATTGTGCATCTTATATACAATGCTATGATACCTGGGAGGCTAATGCTTGCTCATACACAACAGACAAGCAGCATTTGTATGTAGCCAAACACCATAATGTTAAATGTAAATGATCTTCTATGACATCAAATAATGATAATTTTGCTCAGAAATGTTTTCTGAATTTTATGACTCGAGTAAATCATATTTTATTCATTGTTTAATTTTATTGTTAAAAAGTAGTTAAAAAAAATAAAATATTCATTTTCATTTTGTTGTTTTTTCGTGGAAATTTCAGTCTAGAACTACTTACTATATCCAGATTTATTCAGACTGGTGTGCTCATCGTGTTTGTCATAGATACAACATTTTTGATTGTTTTACCTTCAACCTTCTGCAGATTATTTTGTATTTGGTAATCTGCAACCATTTGAAGCAAATCCTTTGAGAACAATCTATCCAATGAATTGAATAAAAGGTTTTGTTCAAAATTCTTAATAGGTTATCAAGTCATGACGTAATCTAAAGAAGGACAGAAAACAGAATGGCCAAACTGTGACTATAAGAACCAAGTTGAAGACACCATTTTGAATAAATAAGTGTATAATTATGTAAAATAGTTTAATTAGCAGATAGAATTTTGGAAACAACATATCTTGCTAGAATTAAGAGATGTGGACAAATGCTTGAGGTCAGACTGTTTATTGGCTTCTGAACTCTTTGACAGTCAAGAGAAATTTTGAAGGATTTTTTTTTTTTTTTTTTTTTTTAAATCTTGTGCGTAACCCTTTGATCCCAGACCACCGATTTACCAGTGGTAGAGAAAAATAGTGTAATGCCCAGTTACCGGTTGAACAGTGGTAAGAAAATATAGCGAAGAAAATGGCGACTTACTTCGTCAAACTAAGTGATGTCGCGTCGCGTGTATCCTATGACGGAAAATAAAATTACTTACCAACAAAAAGGGCACGTATTCCGCATGACATGCTGAAGATGGAATATTTAGGTGAAAAACAAGTACATGGCAGGAGTCTCTATAAAACTATTTTGATATGCAAATTACTTGGCATCCTCTCCCAGCTATCGACGAATGGAAAAAATGCTCGGCCGATAAAAGCAGTTGGTGTTCTCAAATTGGGGGATTTTTCGAATTGGTGTATTTTGGCTACTGCGTCCACCGGAGAGTGAGTTATTTTTCTGACTAGTTACGTGCATGGTGATTTGTGAGATAGTACCTGCGACTCAAGTTTTCGGCATTTCTTTCTGCCACCGAACTTACAGCGATTTGTCCTTTGCAGTGTGGATTTAATCTGTGACAAACATTTCCTTTGTCTTCAGAACGCTTACAGAAAAATGATTTAATTCCAAGCCACCAGTTGAACGGTGGGTAAACACTTGTAACTATTTTTATATCTACCGTGAAACATTACATACCAATTATTTTCAAATTTTGACTAAGGGGCTCAGGCAGAAGGGTTAAAATTGTTCATGGATGCAGGGGGTCAAAGGGTTAAATAATTACTACAAACTGAGGAGTGCAAGTTTTGAAATGAAAGTGCAGAGCTTTGCTAAATTCTTTGATGCTAAACAAATGAGGATTTACCAGGTGGGATCATAAAAGCCTGAAAGAAACGGTTTAGGAGGCATTATTGCTTCAGTAAATAAAATAAATGAAATATTTCAGTTATCACTTAAATTTGTCCACTACCCCTTTCCAAATAGTTCTGTTGGGGATATAGCAATTTTAGCAAGGTCTCCTAAACATACCCAGAAAAAAAATTCTATGTCAAAAGGAGAGTTTTTCTCTTGATGACTGTAGGCACCCTTGGAAACTTTTTGTTTTTTTAAAATATTATTAGAATTTTAATAAAACCCATATATACGAGACTGGTTTATATATTTTCGTTTTTCTTGAGAATTGACAAGAAATGTATTACAAACTATTTATTTTTATTTAGAAGAATAATTTTATATTAATAAGATTAGAAAAGTTTGTTAGCCAACTACAATGTGATATTTATTATTTACCATATTATAAAGAAATAGTTATGAAAACAAATTTTTTTTTTTTTTTAACAAAGAAATTTAAATAGTGATGAGTAACTGTAATTAAAAAATTTTGAAAAAAATAAATTTTCTGGACATTATAAATTATACTGGTCAACACAATTTTTGGTGCAAGAAACAAAACACATTTTTTAGATAATTTGATGGTGCTTATTCTGAAAATGATTTTAGATTTTCATGGTTACCATTTTTTTCTGTACTGAAATTGTTCATTTTTGGAAAAAAGATCAATTTACGATCTTGGCTGATTGCAAAATTTTGTTAATAAAGGTCGTAGAAACCCATCAATTTTCAGATAGGCTGAGCATTTCGTTAGCCATCTGAAAGAAACTTTTTTTTATAAAAAAAAAAAAAAAAATTTTGTCAAATTTTTAAATAGATGTACTAAAGTTTTTGAATTTATCACCAAATTCAATTTATCTGAAAAACTTTATCAGTAATACAATTTAGTAAACCTGATAATTAAGATGACATAAAAAAAATGAATCCCTAAAATCTTCTGTTTGATATTCATAAATTTATCCCATCACTTTTATCCCTTCACTACGGAAGGAAACCAAACACATTGAGAGCATTTTGTTTTCACAGTTGGAAAGAAACTCCAACTAGACATCCCAATTGAATGCACCTATTCCATTGTACATGATACTGCTGGAGTATCAAAAGGGACTTAAATAACATTGAACATGACAGACAATCAAGAAAGAGAAAAATTTTACCATAGTTCTTATGTTTACGAAGGTTTTATTTCTGCTGTTAGTTTAATAAATGATTTGATGAAAATACTTGTTGGTCTTGGTATATTCAATCATGTTATTTTTAAAGACAGGGTCTGATTGTTATTGTAAAAATAGTATTTCTTAATAAGCAGACTAATATTTGTTGGTTTAAATATGAATTGAGGGGTTTCTATGATTTTATTTTGAGAAATTTTGTCATCGGTCAATATCATATATACAGAAAACAAATGAAAAAGAATGCTTTTTTATCCAAAAATGAGGCAATTCTCTACAGCAAAAATGGTAGCTGACCAAGAAAAAGTCATTTTCAGATTTAGTACCCTCAAATTAGTCAAAAAAGATGTTTATTGTCTTGACACTATTTCAAAGATTTTTTTGTTGTGTTATTTTATATCTCAGATTACTTGTTTTTTTTTTAATTTTCCACAGGATATTTAGCTATTATTATACATTCATTATTAAATGATTAAGTATTTTAATTTAAATGTCTGTTGTTGTTGATCAACTAAAAAAGAAAATGTATAAATCCAGTTTCATATGTTTACTTTTAATTAGAATTCTGAAAATGGCTTTTGAAAAGAATAAAAATTGCTGAGGGTGTATGCAGGTAATAGCAGGTGTCAAGAGAAAAAAAAAATTCTTTTGACACAGTTTTTTTATTTTTTTTTAATATTTAATTTTATTTATTTATTTATTTTTTTTGTGGGTATGTTTGTACTGCTGCCATATATGGTCTGAGGCCTCTGCTATTCATCTCAAGGTCCTCGACAAAATCCAGACATGGATATGCAATGTGATAGGTCTTGATCTGGCATCTTGTCTACAGTCTCTTTCTCACAGAAATGCCGTGTCTTCTTCTTTTCTACAAATATTTTCATGGCAACTGCTCTGATGAGCTACTTTCACTGGTACCCCAACTGCATGAATTTAAGTGTGCTACTAGGTTGGCATCTTGGTCCCACCCTTTCACTGTCAAAACGGTCAAATGTAGCCATTTCTTCTACTCCAACAGCTTATCTTGCACTTCCCAACAGTGGAACTCCCTTCCTCTTACTTGCTTCCCTGATAGCTATAATCTTCAAATCTTCAAATATAATGTCATTTGACATGTTCTGATGCCTTGATCTTGATTCCCGTCCTTCTCTATATCTTTTCCTCAAACACCTCTCTTTACTCTTGCTCTCCCTCTCTGTAACCCCTTGTGTGCTAGTGGCACTCTCGCCTTGCTTGGGGCCATATGCTTAAAAAAAAAAAGAATTTCTTTGTTTTTTTTCTCTGTTGCTCTTATTTTATTGATGATTTTTCTTTCTGATCAGTTCTCATCTGAAAACCACGTTTCGTCTGCCTGACAAATCATTGTCAGTCTTGGTCTAGGATTTACTGAGCTTTACATAAAAACAAATGCTGGCACGTTGTTCAAATTTCTCAGCCGTCATTAAGACGATAAGGATGTTGCTGCAAAACCATGCATAATAATTGATAGCTGAAAGCTCATTGGCTGTCCGACTCAGCAGGCTGGGTATTAATGAGCATTAGCTGTTTTCACATTTCTCTTGAATGTTACAAGCACGTGATGTACAGTTTGATCTTTTTCCAATATCACCTTATCATCATCATAATAATAATAAGGAAATGATGACGTTTTTTCTAGCTTTGTCTTTGGATTGAAATAGGTTATCAAATTATTTTATCTTTATAGAAATTTCCAGAATAAATATTAGTTCTTGTGTTTTAAAATGTTTTGTCAAATGCAGATTTGAAGAGATTTTGTTATTTCTTATCCACTCTGTTTATGTCATCAAGAAGATGTGTTATTAAAGTTTTTATTTATTTTCAAGGGGAATTTCTAAGTATTCAATTTATTGAGAAACATTATTGACATTGATACTTGGTACCCATAATTTTTCTTACAGATAAGCAGAATTTTTTTTAGAATAAAGGTTTTGAGAATATTGGGAATTTTTTATTTTTCTTGCAAGCACTATATTTTATTTTTTATTCTGTAAGTTTTGACTGCATTTTATTAACAAAACCCTTCAGTTTTGGATTTAAAAATTTGGCAAATTTCTGTCTGTTAAATGGAAAATACTAAAGAAACAGTATAAAGAATTTTAGGCATTTATGCTTATAAGACAAGGCCATATTTCTAGAGTGTTTATCTTGAATTGAAAAATTTTAATATTTTATGACATATTGTTACGAAAAGAGGAAGCGAGAGGAGGGTACTTATGGATGGGTTGCCTCAGTCTTGGGGGGAATTGTGCCGGCTAAATAGGAAGCAAGTGACCTATTGATATTTATGGTCTTGGTAAGGAGGATTGTGGGAAGCATTAGCCTCCTTATAAAAATCGTCCTCCGTACTCTTCTTATGGTTTTTACTGGCCGACGTGTGACTGGTTAATTGTCGTGCTAAAAAATATTACTTTTTTTTCTTTACACTGTTACTAGACCTAGTTGGAGTGGGTCGCAATAGGACACCTCCTTTTGCAACCCTTATCAGGCTGTTGCTGCTCTCTTCTGGGGTCCCCCCATTTTTTTTTCTGCGTCGAAGGTTATATTTTTTTTCGACAATATATTGATAGAACTGGTTTGTAATGTACTTATGTATTCTCAGTTCTTGAATAAAAGTCTGGCAGGATCTGGAAATTTACTTTTCAAAATCTAATAAGTGGGAAGGTTGGAAAAAATATAGTGGTCAGGATTACATTAGGATTTGATTTTATTTGAATGAAGGAATTGTATGTACATATATGCTAAATTATTTAAAGAGTTCAAACAATTTTCTTCTACATCAAATTTTTTTTTACAGTAAATAAATTTAAACATGATACTGAATCTAATGTTCTTAGGAAAGGTACGAATCCACCTCTCCCCCCACATATGGGATAATTAGTAAGACATCTTTCAGTAAATCATCATCTCAAAAAATATTTTCTCTCTTTAAATAATCTGCAAAGGGTTGATTAACCGTAAAAATGAATAAATGAATCCATTTTCATCATGTGTTATTGTATAGACCCATGAAATGATTATGCAAAGGCATGAATAATGTCAGTTTCACACTTTTCAAGCACTTTGTACATTCTGTCTCAGTGTGACCAGTCATTGTGTTTGTTGGTTCAGCTTCTTGCAAAATCTTGATTGGTATTTTGGAATACACAATAGGGTTGGAATTTTTCAAAAGTTAATAAGTCTGGGGTGGGGTTATGATTCTTACAGACTGATTTCTTGGCTGAACAGCTCAGTTGGTGGAAAAAATTTCTTGTAACATTAAATAACTCCAAAACCCAACTAGTTATATTTGATCCTCACTGTGGAGACCCTGAATTCTTGCCAGTCATGATAAATCGTTGTTCTCTTAAGGAAACTCAAAGCCTTGAATACTCATTGGGACTCTATTTCACCCCAAAACTGAAGTGGAACTCGTATATATGCTCCATGTTTAAATATGCTGGGAAAAATAGTTTCTATTGTAACGTTGATACTCTTGCACAATGTTAGTTGTAACGTAATCTTTGGTCAAGTCGTCCCTGTGACACTGTATCCTAACCTCACTGAGTCGACGTCATCCACAAGACTGGCCATTGGTCCTGTAATGTCCAGTATTACAGGTTAGACCTAAGTCTCTGGTTTCAAATGTCGATTTGATTCAACTCACCAGCCACATTATTATTATTGATCCGGGCGAGTAGTTATTGGGTTGTAGAATTCAGAAAGCTCTCCGTTGGTCTACCTGCAAACTTCTTGGTTGAGAATCAGGTTAACTGCAAATAAATATGGCCAAGTCGATCCGATTTAAGAGGGAAAACTTGTGGCAAAAAGTTGAATGTCTCTTGTATATGAATGATGATCAACAAAACAAAAGAAAATACTTTGTGTAATTTCGTTAAAGGAGAGCAGTGGCTTCATTTGAACCCTTTTTGGTCTGTTCTTAGTGCAACTACTACAACTGACGATGTTCCTGTCCTCAATAGTAGTAATAATAGTAGTAATATTAGTGGTAGCAGGAGCAGCGGTACTTATATCAACAGCACATGTTAGCAGGCGCTTTATTCCAACCTCTGACGTCACTTCCTCGCTATCTCTAACCCAACTCTGCTCTTTATAGAGGACTGGTGACATATTTGTTTTTTTTTCTAAAGTGAACGTACTGACGTACTTTTATTAGGAACAGGATCGACCCATTTCCCAACATACTTCTAAATTAAAACTTCATGTTTAATCTTTCAGTACCCTGACCATATTGCCATTGTTCTAATTTTATCTATTAATAGCTCTGAGCAATTTTGGTAAACTTTACATAGATTCATGCTGTCTTTACAGCTTCTTTGTATCCCATTTAGGCAGCTTGTTTTGTGGAACAGACTCCCGAGAGGATGCTTTCCTGATCACTATGATCTTAACCTCTTCAACCATTATCTATCCTATATATACTCATAATATGCACTTTTTGCCTACTTTTATGCAATTACAATGATTATCATTCAGTAATCCTCTATCTTGAGTGGCTCTTCGCCCTTGCATTGGTGAACATTAGTAAAATAAAAAAAATGAGCCAAGTGTATGCATTAAAACCCTTTCAAATGTGATAATTGTGATCAACTATGAGTTCATAGCAAAACGCAATTATTTGGGATTAAAAGGGGAATATCTCAAATTTGCTGAAATAATGTCACAGGAATAGTATTTTTAGGTAAAGTACTTTGATGCCTCCTACAGCCCACCCCTTTCATACCTTGCTAATACCTTTGGGAAAAGTATGAATCCTCTTCTTCCCCCAGCTCTGGTTAAATAGCAGGACAGAGCAGGTTCTATAGCCTTGGATGGCAACTGGTCTACCACAGAAAGAAATGGCAACCTACTGCGCGAAAAATCTGTCTCGTCTGTCATGTATCGAAAGATGCATGATCGCTTAAGCGTGTATCACGCATGACACATAACTGACATCACCCGCCAGTTATTTTCACGGGATACCCATATTTGAGTAGACACTCGTTTATTTTAAACGGTATTTATTTTGTCTACTGGTCTGTGTACTCGAGATAAAGAAAATGCATCCTCCAGCAGGATTCGAACCTGCATCCCACTTTGTAGGAGAATTCCACCATCTGCTTCACAATCAAGCAAGGTCCTATTTGCCTTCAAAGGACATCCACTTTAGATTTTCTTGAAAGTCGTATCTCTTCAGTTTCGTATCCGAAACGTAAACAAAACAATTTCTAAAGAATTAACGGAACCCTAGACTAGACGCCAAAATGTTGTGAGCTCAATATCAGGCCACAGCAGTGGTGAACCAAAAAGATACTTGAGTTAAAGGGAAATAATTGAGAGACCCGGAAGAGGTATGGCACGTGGAACTAGAACAATCTAGAATCTGGACAAAATAAAGTGTTCGGTTCGAAATTCCGATCACCTGAAGAAGGCCGGAGCGTAAAATGGCCGAGACGCTGTGAATATGGCAATGAATATGAAGATAACAGTCCGAATAATGTAAGTAATCATAATACCTCATCTCAGAGATATAGAGTCCGAAACGTTAGGAATATAGCAATGAAGATGATGATTACTGTCCGAGTAATGTAAATAATGTTTGTCCTGGCGAAGCACATACTATGCCGCCATTGAAACGATCATTGGGATTACAATGACTTGATCACTGCTGTAGTAGATCTGATAGATGTATTTATCTGTTGGGAATTATGGCGGTTTTTGCTGTAGTTAGTAGATTAAACATAAGGCAGTAGATAAAGCAATCTATTGAATGAACAATCTGGGCAAAGGAGCTCATGCTGAATTGTAATTACACTGATTATTTAAATAGTATACATCTTTTATTTATTAATACCAACATGTGAAGAATGTATATATAGTTGCATAATATGTGTATACTGCATGCATATATAGTTGACTCAACTTTCCTATATTGCAAACGTGCATCTATGTGTTTGGATTTACACCTACCCAATTTGAATTTAGCCTATTAGTCAGGGGAAGCAACTAACGTATTTTTAACAACAGTTTCATTATAAGCTGAGATAGATAATTGCTTTTCCTTAACAAGATTACAACAGCAGAGAGAGAATTTAATGAGGAGTGCACATCTGCAGGTGTCATCAAATAAAATGTACTGATATACAAAGTGTTATGCATTGGATATAATTGAAATAAAATGTTTGTACAAGTCTATTTTCTCCTTTCAAGATATCAAAACTGACGTCTGTCTGGCTCAATAGTAGGCCACCCAGAACTCACTAGCACTGGTTTGTAAGCTGATCCTGCTAAACATTTTTATATAGCAGTCATAGTTTATACAGTCAAACTTCAGGTGTTCAAATTTACGAAACTAGAATATTCTGAATAACCGAAAAAGAACGAGACAGTTTAAGTGAATTCATAATGTCAGATGTATTGTAGATTTTATAAGTACTTTAAAATTAAGAATACACTTTTAGGTAGATAATCTCATTGCTTTTTCTCTTATGATTTGAGCTAAAAAAGCCAAGACCTCAAATCAACCATACTCTGTTTTCGCTGAACACTTACTGACACCTTCATGTTTTTGTCTTTACATGCACAGAAGAATCTGGGCAAAGGAGCTCATGCTGAATTGTAATTACACTGATTATTTAAATAGTATACATCTTTTATTTATTAATACCAACATGTGAAGAATGTATATATAGTTGCATAATTATGTGTATACTGCATGCATATATAGTTGACTCAACTTTCCTATATTGCAAACGTGAGTCGTCATCGTTCAAATAAGAATAACAGGTTGATAATGTTAAGCAAAATGTTTAAAGAAAAATGAACAAGTTTATCAATGTTATTAACGACCTTTCATTAAAGAAAAAATCTGAAACATTAATTATAAAAAGCAAAAAAAAAATTTTTTTAACTCCATAATGTCCCTTGTAAAATCCAGTATTATAAAAATTATAATATATTTATACATTAACTGATAACTTGGTTTGATTTGTTTTACGGCATATCAACCTCAATGTGTTATTTAATGCCGACAAGATTTTTATGGGTAGTAATAATTAAAAAAAAATGTATTGATGGTAATATTTTTTTCCCAAAAACGTATTGCTGGTAATAATTATTTTCTTAAAAAAACATTGCTAGTAATATTTTTTTTTTTACAAAAATGTACTGGTATTAAAACCTATTTTTACACTTTCATAGTGCTTTGACCCCAGTTCAGGAGTTAACTATTTGCCCATAGCTGGGACCCTAACAGGTGCTAATACCCCGAGTCATATTGAACACCAGCAATTAAGAGGTGGTTCCACGCCCCTCAAAACCTGATCAGAGACCTTGCTGTTGGATGTAGTTTATCGTCATACCCATAAAGTGATAACTTTGGGTTGGCAGTATTTTATTACGATGCATGAGTTATCTTGTGCTTGGCATTTTCTGATAAATTTTTATCTGCGAGCACAAACAATGAGTTTATTCATAGCGCTACTTTTAATATGAAAGCAATGTTAAGACTTCAGTTGAAGCTATAAATCAACTAATAAATATTTTTATTGCCCAATTTGACTATTTGAAATTTGAAGTCAGATTTCCTAACTGACGTCTGACAGTCAATACGTCAATTATAAGTTTCTACCTGTGACCCATTACTGCCTATCAATCAAAAAAGAGGCACAGTAGGCATTAATTGATTAAAGTGTTTATAGTGGAGCAGATAACTGTAACAATCTTTCATTTCCGGAAAGAAGCACCAAAATTGGCACACATACTCCTTGGGGATTGCTCTTTTGATAAAACACATTAGCCAACTAAAAATTCAAGATGGCGACCATTTTTCAAGATGGACGCCATTGAATATACAGAAATAGTGCATTTCGCAATAAAATCGTAAAGACTTGTCCTATTTGAATGATCTGTCATTGATATTGCAGTAGTGGTTACGGTGAGCTCTGGTTGCATCACATTCAAGGGTTAACTACGATTGGCTGTTCGGTTTTTGCTGGAATTTTTCCTGGGGTATAAACACCTCATTTCAGAAGGGACCCATTCCGTGATCAGGGCGGCAAATTTGGAGGCAGCATGTTTGCAGCCTGAGAGAAGAGCTTCCACTATGCAATATCTATAGCTGTCTGTCCCAGTTGGCTTTCGTGTACCGAAAAATCGTTCTATGGAACGGCACATCGGAGAATGCCTTTGATTTTAGCATCACTTGTAACACTGACTAGTGAATGATCTGAATGCTAATGGGAGGGTGTGGAGTAAAACTTCAGTGCAGGACATGATGTGAAGAAGAGATCAAAAGGTTCGCCAGATGTCCTGTTGCCTCAGGAACACGGGTGGGTTCTTCAACGATCTGTGTTTGTAAGCGACGGAGATTTTTCAGTAGTATCATCGGTTTTGTTGGAGTGGACTAACCACTCTTTATGGTTTATATTGAAGTCCCCGCAAATATGAAAACTAGCTGAAGCATATTTAGGGAGGTTATTATCAATCGTCTCAGCTATTCGGTTGAACATTACAGTTCCATCATCCTGATGACGACACAGTAAAAATGAAAGTAGTATTGTGGATGAGTGTCACGCGGAAGCACATATATGGGAGATCAGGGTCATCGTCCTTGCAAACTATTGTGAATATACAATTGTGGATGTCGTTGACTGGAAAAATCACCACGTGTTATGCTTCGATTCTCGTTTGCATTCATGTGAGCAAGAACTAGGAAAGATGCAGTGAACGTTCCCGGAGGAATGCAAGGTGAAATGACGCCATGGCAAAAAAGAAAACACGAACCCTTTTATTCAGTATACTCAGGGTTCAATATTCATGGAGTCAAATGGCGTGAGAGTAAGTGACCCCTTGGGCATCATAACATTCTCAATCATTTTTATTTCCGACTCCCTCCTGCTGGTCATCGGCCCATCGTGACAAACTGATTCATTCTACGACTACGAATCCTTTATAACTCCGACCTTTGAACAGCTTATCACCTCCTAATGTCCAGCTCATATTAGTATGTGGCTAAACTATATAAGTCTACAGTTGGTTTCCTTACCTTCTGGCCGAGCAGCAATTCCGAAAGTTTTAATTTATTTGCTTAATTTTCCTTCTTATTTGTAGATTGTAGGTGACTACTTTGAAGATCTCGTATCTTGATTTTACTATCGGTTGTTGTAAATACAGGTACAGATAAAATCATTTAGGGCCCTGTTGATTCTGCGTGTTCTAAATGGGACCCACTTTGTCACATTACGACCATCGTTTATTTTCTTCCCCTAAGACTAAGGATCAATTAATAGATTCAACTTCTGGTGACGATAGATTCTTCAAAATGACTGAGATTGTCATACAACTGCTGTTATCAAAATAGTCGTGTAATAAATTCTATCGATAAAAGTGCTCACTGTTTGGGCCTTGTACAAGGCTAAGCTATCTTTAGAAAATATAAGAACATTTGCTATAGAGCAATGAGCAGCAAGCTCGTTTTGCAGACTATTGTTGCTAGTGAATTCGATACGTAGGGCTCCAGTATTGTAACCTTGTGTCAAGCTAGGATTAAGAAAATACTACATGACTCAAGTTTTATAACTTTTTAAGCTTTTTGCTGAAGAGAAGTATTTGGTGAATATGTTGAAACTTTATTACTTTTATTTTTGATTTTTATGTTTGGAAAAGGATCCCATGAAAAATTCCATGCGATCTTTACTATAAAAGAGAAAAAAAAAAGCAATTATTGTATTTTCTTTAATAAACGAGTTAAAAATAAATTTAGTAATCGGTGATTAAAAAAACAGAGCTTCCACTGTTTTAACATTGCTTCAACTGATCCATTTGTGGCCCTTCTTCAGAGCTTTGTTTCATTCTCTCTCTCAATATCGAGTTTCATAGTATCTTTTGCTAGCTTGCTCAGTTCCAACCGAAACTTATATGATAATCACTTATGATCACAGACTAGACAAGATTATAAACAAAATTTGCTCAATGAGATTCACCGAATGTCTTCTGGAGACAGTTGGAGAATGAACCAGCTGAAATGTGTAAAAATAAAAACAAATGTGGGAACAGTTTACAGCAGATTAACAATTATTTTTGTTTCTAATGTTTTCCACACCTGTTTTGACTGAAACCAATTATCTTTGAATATTAAATGAAATAAAAGAAACCAAAACATCTTCTTCCCCTACATTTTTATGAGAAAATCGATTTGTTAAAAATAAGTATCAGTCTTTAAATGATTTCACTTTTACCAAATATTAACAGATGAACTTAAATCTGAGAGAATCTAATTGCTGTTTGGAATTTCATTCAACCTCTGTTAAGAGTCTTTTTGCATTTGGAACCGCATTGATTAGCTTGATGTTTACTGTTTTCATTTGGTTTTAGACAAGAGGATGTCCTCCAAAAGTTAAATGAAGTATTAAGAAACTTTTATTAGAAACAAAGAAAAAGGTGATCAGCTGTTATGTAATATCAGTCCTCCTATATGGCAGTGAATACTAGACAATGTCCTCACAGGTGAAGAAGAGACTTGAAACAGAGATATGATTCTACAGAATGCTACTGAAAATTACTTGGATGGAACAAGTGAGATATGAAAAGGTTTTAATGAAAGTGAAAACAAAATGGATACTTATACTTAGAATCAGAAAAAGACAGTTGAACACATAATAAGGAAAGAGGTTTTAGAGAATCTGACACTCACAGGACATATTGCAAGTAATAGGGCTATAGAGAAACAAAAAGTAACCTATATAATAAGCTTGTATAAATGGATGTCCGAACAGGAAGTGAGTGGGGAAAATATCGCTGATAGACACAAAGGACAGGAAGTCACGGAGAGCTACGGTTAGACATGTACTGAAGGGACTCGGCTTATAGAAGAAGGAAATTTATATATGATCAGTTTTAATATCATCAGTCGGAGATTTTGATGTTTTTTTCCCAATTCTTGAAATTTATTTACGGAGTCCTCACAATTGGTTCAGAAATTTCGTAACTGAAATCAAGACGAGTAAAGCCATGCAGCTCTGTGCGAAAAAACAAACTCTTGTAACTTTCAATACTTCTAAAAGCTCGTATAATTTCATAATCTTTGATCAAATACTGAGATTTATCTAGTAACGATGAAGGGTTGCACTCTTGATGTTTCATGCTTTAAAAATCTATTGGGTTTCCAGACCTCAAGCGGAATTTCTTATTCATTGGTTAGTTATTTACACTATTTATATTGTTCTGACTGTTGTCCTTATCTTTATGGTCATATTCACGATGTTTCGGCAGTTGTACGCTCCAGCCTTCTTCAGGATCTGCCTGAAAATGAGGTATTGTAACTATTTACACTATTTACATTGTTCGGACTGTTGTCCTCATCTTTATTGCCATAGTCACGCCGTTTCGGCCGCTGTACGCTCCTGCCTTCTTCAGGATCTGTCTATAATTCTGAGATGAGATGTAACTATTTACACTATTTACATTGTTCAGACTGTTGTCCTCATCTTTATTGTCATATTCACGACGTTTCGGCCGTTGTACGCTCCGGCCTCCTTCAGGTGATATACGTTGGAATTTCAAACCGAACCCTTTATTTCGCCCATCGGGGTAGATTGTTCTAGTTCCACGTGCCATGCCTTTTCTGGATATCTCGGTTTCAGATATTTCCTTTAGTAACTCAACTCTCCAAGTTTTTGTTAATCTTTGCTGTGGCTGGTATTGAACTCACAACTCTTTGGGTCAAGTCACTGGATTACTTTAATCAGCGCTTTTATTCGGTTCAAAATTCCAAGGTATATGACCTGAAGAATGCCAGAACGTGCAATGTCCTAAACGTCGTGAATATGGCAATAACGACGAGGACAACATTACAAACGTTGTAAATAGTGTAAATAATTACAATACCCCATCTCAGCAATATAGAGAGATATTGTTAAAGTTGCTATTAATAAAAGCTAAGCTCAGTCAATCGCCCCAGGAACTCCCCGACACTTGCTATACGTTATCTTTACAAAAGTCAGATTAGGTCAAATGTTAAGTATTGTTGCCATATCTGGGTTTTAGTCACTCAATCCACTTGTGTGGGATGAGTTATTTTCCATTCTGCAGCCTCTTTCTCTACAGTCGCAACATCGCAAGCCTACCGATACTCAATCGCAGTTTTCATGACACATATTCAGAAAAAAAACATTCTTAAGTTCCACTAGTTCAGGCCTTTACAGCTAGGATAGGTCATGTACTGTCCATGGAGTCGAATCATCCATATTTTCCCCATATTCCAAATGTAAAGAGAAAGTTACATTTAGCGTATCCTAGTAACTACTACGTTGCGTAACTGACTGCCGCGCGCATGCTTCCATGAACTCCGCGGTTGGAGGTCAGTCATCATGCAACCCCCGCTATAATATCCACTTCTAACACCTCCTCTTTCAATCATATTACACACTTTATTCATCATTAACATTAATTCTCTACATTGAATAACTTTTGAGTCTTGTATTGATCGAACTTTAGTATAAAAAGCCACATCGAGTCTAGAACAATCCTCAACAGAATGCAGAAAGCACTGGGTGATCGTTTCGTCCTGTTTTGGGAATCATCAGCAGTGCACATCCACTACCGAGAATCGAACTCGGACCGTTACGATACGGCGCAAGCATCGTAACCATCGGACCAACGGGCATCGGTGACGAATAGGGAACTAACTAGACTCGGTATAGCGCCGGTCTTCACAGATTCCGCCGTGTAACTCATCCAAGTTTACGATTAAAGTAAAGAAAAACTCTTTATTATGAGAATTCTCAACTATTAAGTTTTACTTTCTTAAAGCTTTCCCAGAATTCCAAGCCATCCATTTGTTGTTTTCTTTTAACAAATTGTTTTTTCTTTGATTTGCCAGATGATATTTTCTCAACTCTCTTTAGATTATGTGTCGTAAATCTAATTTCAACAATTGCAGGAAAAGAGTAAAGTCAACCGAGTCTTCGTCTTTGATTTTTTTCGAGACACTACTAGACAAGTTAAACAAAGACTGATTTTAAATTATATTATTTTCGAATTTCTACATCAGATGTGTGATTTTTCTAGACTAGATCTCCATGAATTTTTTTATTTGTTACTCATAATATCCATAGTATGTAAACTTGGTTTTAATTGTTAAATCATTTCAAATCAATTCTTAAAAGCCGAATATGTTTTCATAGGCGGGGGACTATATTACTTGCATTGTCGATTCCATTGCGATTAATTACAACTCAGCAATTAATCGTTTCATGTCGGCATTTACGGGCATTGTGATTTCCCAGGGTTAATGAAATGTTTTGGGAATAATCGAACAATCTGCTGCTGATTTTTCTTTCTGTTAAATTTATAATCTAGTCAGATTACACACACACACACACACACACACACACACACACACACACACACACACACACACACACACACACACACACATATATATATACATGGCCTTATTGCAGTGGTGACTTCAGTGTTCACTTTTATGTTGCACATGTTCTATTCCTGATACCGAGTACATTTGGTCATAAGTATAGCATATCTTAAAACTATAATTTTTAAGCACGACATTCTACACATATGCACACGTACACACACGTACACACATACACACGCGCGCGCGCACACACACACACACACACAAAGAGGAAGAATAAACCTAACACCAATAAAAAGCGCATAAATTATTTTTAACTTAATATGAAAGTAACGAAAATGCGAAAATCATCAGTCAATTGCAGATACCTCCTGACGAGAGGACCGAAGGATTACAGAAAAGTTCATATACGAAACTCTGGAGTCGGGGTGCTAAATATAACATCAATTGGCTAAGTGAAAAAAATTGTATTTGTATTAATCATATATATATATATATATATATATATATATATATATATATATATATATATGATATATATATATATATTATATATGATATATATATATATATTATATATGATATATATATATATATATATTATATATGATATATATATATATATATTATATATGATATATATATATATATATATTATATATGATATATATATATATATATATTATATATGATATATATATATATATTATATATGATATATATATATATTATATATGATATATATATATATTATATATGATATATATATATATTATATATGATATATATATATATATTATATATGATATATATATATATTATATATGATATATATATATATTATATATGATATATATATATATATATGATCTATATATATATTATATATGATATATATATATATATTATATATGATATATATATATATGATATATATGATATATATATATATGTATGATATATATATATATATGATATATATATGATATATATATATATTTATATGATATATATATATATATGATATATATATATATATATATATATATTTATATGATATATATATATATATGATATATATATATATATATATATATATATATATATATATATATATATATGAGAGAGAGAGAGACCAAAAATAGTCCTACATGATACAATTTGTGAGAAGTCACTCTGCTAACATCCTGTGGATTATTTCAAATTCCTTTCTTGACGCACTGTTTGGGATGACCTTGAGTACCGTGGTTGACCCATCTTACCCTTTCATTTCTTAGTTTGAATCTTAAATAATTTACGTTTTTGTCTCATTAATTCTTCGAAAAGTGAAGTAGTTACATTTTATTTCATTATAGATCCACCATTATTTGGCAAGATAATAAAGCCACTAAGATGCAAGCTGTTACTGAATGTCAAAGAATATGAGAAAAAGAACATTATTAGAAGATAATGGATAACAATTGACATTGCATTTAATTTTTGAAGATCAAAGTTAACGGGGAAGCAAAAATTTGAAAGAAATTTCCAGAAGCTGGAAAAGATTTCCAGAAGCTGGAACTGCGAGAGGAAAAACTGTTAGAACTTATGATTACATCTAGCAATTTAATTCTAAAATAATGAGTACGTATACAGTTGGCCACTCGTATTCGAGGATACCTGTCTAGTAGGGCAGCTATCCAATCCCTATTGCAGACGCTTGCTCAGTCGCATTTGTGTTTATTCAACATCCACAGAGCCCACCCTTGGTTTATACTGCAACTATGCTGAGCAGACCTTAGTTACAGTTTCTGGGAAAGAGCGTGTTATCTAGGGTGAACAACAATTTGAACAAGGCCAGCGATGACTTGTGATTTCGTACTAGCACAGCTGGCAAGTGTTCCATCTACCCAATTTCACTCATAAGGCTTGGGTCAGCCTATGGTATGTTTTTTCAGGTACTTTTCAAAGGTGCCGCACGCTGGGATTTGCCCCTCCAGTCCGATAACATTAGGAAGTCTTCTTCCTGACAAATCGACCATGGTAAGATTCGAAACCTGGTCTCATTGTCAGAATGCGAACCTTCTAACAACGAGATGTAGTGGTAATTATGCTGTTGCTTGGAAACCATGGCCGAACTCAGGGTTATTATCTGCGACGGGTTTTGTTGCAGACATTACTGTTGTTGATGTAGCTGTTCTATGTATACAGGAGTTCTTCCATCAAGTCTACGATGAACGTTTTCACCTTTGTTTCTTGTGCTTGTTGCCCTCAGCAATACTTCTTTACATCCGCCTTCTTATCTCAATCTGCCTAACACTACCCAGGTTCCTTAACCCTTATTTATTTCCGAGTTAAAAGAACGCACATAATTAAAAACAGAAAAATAGAGAAATACAAAGCGAATGAGCTAACCGGTTATCGGGCCTCAGAACTCGATCGAAGTGAATTAATAACATTGTAGCGTGCATCGGCTAAAAAGGAACCATGAAAAAGAAAAGCACACGTTTCAATAATATACTGAGACAATTACAGGTATACCGCGGGTTACGTCGTTTCAAGTTAAGCCGTTCTCGATTATACGTCGTTTGTCAATATATATATATATATATATATATATATATATATATATATATATATATATATATATATATATATATATCAAGTATGTGGTGCAGTTCAATTTATTTTACATGAATCATTCATACAAAAAGCAGATAGTGAAGTTAATGATATAAATGGCGAGAATACATCTTCGCAAACAAATTTATTAAGATACATTAACCCACGAACCTCTAGATAAATGTTATGATCCCTATTTTTAATAAATTCCAGTTGCATAAGGTTTTTTTTATACAAGTACTTTCGTCTGTTCATACAGACATCATCAGGTATGGAAATAGATTTGTTTTTTACATCCAGGTAATAACGGGACAACGAAAGATTAGATGTGATCCGAAATATGTTTTTTAGAAAAGTGTTATTGTTAACGGTAAGAAATTTATATCATTAACTTCACTATCTGCTTTTTGTATGAATGATTCATGTAATATATATATATATATATATATATATATATATATATATATATATATATATATATATATATATATTGTGACACTGAGCTGTCGGCCTGTGGTCAACTCCCAGTCGTGGCGCGAAACTGTGATATTTCTTCTACCAGCGTTTTGGGGTTGACTCTTAGTCGCTGCCACCAGCCTGTATCCCGATCGATCGGTGGTCTTCGCTACCCTGCGGAATTCTTTGGTCAGGGTACCAAGTGAGATGGTAATTCGATCCTAACACCTTCAAACCAGATGCAACCAGTTCGACACCAGCTCCGTCGTTCTCAACTCACTTCCAATATCTGGTTACCGAAGTAACTGATTTGATATCAAGTCTAACCTACCCACGTTGTGATTTTGATCTTAGGTAGACGAGATCAATCAGACATCGGGCCGTAGTGTAAGATGAGTCTAGACTGAAGGTGACATCGCACAAACGTAAAGAAAAGAAGCAAATAAAAACCCAAGAGGTTTAAGTATGTTGGAAGTAACAAATTAACTTTTATCCGTTTGTTATATATAGGAGCGTGCGTTTTTCTCCTAACCCGTTTTATGCTTCTTAGGCAAGTTCTGGTCTTCTAAGTCAACTGGTTTAGTTTTTAAGTGCTGGCTTAGCTTCGTTCGTCAGTATAACTTGCTATTGATAGGATAGGCGAATCTCTCGGTCAGCATCTGCGAGGCAGCACTCTGGTTCCTGCTCCTCGAATTGCAACTCCAAAAACTGAACTAACTTCAACTCGAAAACTCAACTGACGAACTGCCCGAGGACGTTCGTTTATATGGACACCGACTAAAAGCCGGTGCGGGGTTAGACGCAGCCTTGGGTTTTCGGTAAATCCCGATTTCTGACAAGAAACCTCTTTGTTGTCTGGCCAGCAAAATTGATTACTTCCCATTTTGGAAAATTAATCACTTTCCATTTTTTTTGTTGGGGGGATCCCTTCGTCCGTCAGGAGAAGTTTCAGGACAGCTATCCTCCCAAATTCCCCTCCTTTCAGTGGGCGTTAATAATTTCCCCGTCTTTATCATCAAATTACCTCCGCCTATCACCATTGCTACCACTCGTGCGGGCGTGGCTAAGCTGGCCTCATTAAAATTATAACCTAGAATTTTTTGTTTACAAAATTATCTTTCCCACCGGCCAAAATTCTTACGAATAACACATAGCCACTTAAAATCTCTAAGATCTTCGACGCGTTTGGTAAATTTGCGTCTTCTTAACCAGTACTTTTACAAACGTCATCAATCAATTGTCAAAGTCTGCTATCTGGTCCCTTCACCCTTGGCTTCTTGAGAAAAAAAAATTGTAATAAATTCTTTATCTTCAAATCGGCAATTCTTCCGAGATATTTTCTCATGCCAAAATTCTATAATCGATATATGGCCACTGAACTTGCCGGTACTTAAAATGATATCTTGAAAAAATAATTAATGGTAATTCTCTCTACCCCGTATCGGCAAATAATTTCGGAATATTTTCTCATGCCAAAATTTTTATAATAAACATATGGCCCGCCGCCTGATATCTTAAACGCTTTTTCTAATTCTCGTGTTTTCTCGGCCAGTACTTTTACAAACATCATTAATCAATTGTCAACAGCTCGCATATGGCCTTTTTTTTGTGAGTTCACTGTTTACGCCAATTCTCGGGTTTCCGAGAAAAGTAACTCGATCTTATTTTTAACGTAAAAATAAAAATCTCGGAGTTTTCCGTTCTCAGTATTTTCTTGTTTAATTTTATGGTTAATTAGTTAATTAATTACCATAGCTAAATAGTGTCACAATATATAGAAAAATCAAAATCAAGTTTAAGTCATTTTATTCGACTTTACGTCTGTCCGCCACAAATATTGAAGTCGTAATATCACTTGAAAAACGCGAAAAGCACATAAAACCATGTTAGTGTACAATAAATAAGAATAAAAGTATATAAAATCATATTAAAATACATAAATTTACAATAAATGTTAATATAATCATCATAAATCCTAGAGAACGAAATATGAAAACATCTGTGACTTTGTGTTGTCTTTAGTGGTTTTTTAATATTGCGTTTTCCACGGTAGTTCCAATATCTATATACGCACAATACAATAATTTTAATAACTGTATTTGTTATTTAACCTTACGAAATCATTTTATTTTATAATCTCTTAGAGCAAACCACATTCACAAATAGAACGTCTGCGATGCACTGTAAAGATCGCCAAATTGTAAGCATCTTCATTTACAAGTATGTTCGCACATGTATTTGTGAATTTAGATTACTTTTTTTGTACTATGTTAAAAACTAAAACTTATTTGTTTTTAAGCCTTAAATAGATTCTTATTGACGACATATTATTAAAAATGCATTTATAAATAATATACAGAACTGGGAATTGTTAATTGTGGTTTAGCGTAGTGACAAGTAAATTCGGAGACAAGTAAATTCGACTGAAGTCGTTTTTCGACTTATGTCGCCTCTCCTGGAACAAATTACCGATGTAAAGTGAGCTATACCTGTATATCTTTTCATAAATAGATCACATTAAGTTCACACAACGAATCATTCTGTTGACACAGAGATAGTTGTTTTCATTTAATAAAAAAGTTTCTAGTTTTGAGTAAAATCGATGCTATAGTGAAAGGATGCTGCACCCGCCCGGTTTTTAAAAGGTGTTCTGCACACGTACGTAAATTATCCAGTTGACCGTTTGTAATAAATGACTGAACATAGTGAGTAATTATCTTCTCTAGAAGTTGAGTGGTCCTACCTATATAGTCAGCCTCACACTGACATTTAAATTCATATATTACAAAGATGTAACACTATTTGGGTTGCTGTTAATTAATAATAATAAAAACTTGGAATATCAACGAAAATGAGGTATTGATGAATAAACTACCATGAAAAGGGTTAAATGAATATCAAGAACGATAGACTGATAACAACTGATTCCCGGAGAATCAAGGTTTATAAAATGAACCAGGTGACTGGCTGAGAACAATGCTTGGTTTGTACGACAGGCCAAGTGTTGACAGTATTCGACAGACAACGCTGTGAAATCAACATGAGGGGAATTGGATTAAATGCCAGTTACAAATAAAATCTTTTTGCAGAGATGTCAGGATTGTAAACAAAAAGCTGAACACCTGCAGATATGTTGACCTTCGGCCAAACGAATTGTCACCATAATATGAGGTGCAAAATATTCCCTTGGAAAGCGTCTCTTGGGTCAAAGACGAAAAAGCCAATTGTTGTGTCAATTCACCTATGAGGCGATAGCGTTTGGAACAATAATTTTTTAAAATTAGTCTTCTACCGAATGATGGAGGTGACAGGCGTAGAAGAGCGATCAAGGAAGGAGGGGGAGCTGCCTCTACCCACTGAAGGGTAGCAGACACAGGCGAGACATTAAGGAGGTTGAAGAAGTTTTCCACGCCCACTGGAGAGTACTGGTGGCAGATGATAATGAGAGAAAGTAGAAGTATCCAGGCGGAGCGATGCCTGCACCCATCTTCTATGAGAGAAGGGGAATTCCCCAAAATTATGAAGTAATTTAATTTCTCAGGACCAAAAACAACGTAAATGACAGGTGGATGAAATAACAATTTCCCCCATCTACATCTCACTTCTACACCAGTTTTGTTTTGTCAGACAACAATGCACTCTTGTTGCAAATCAGAGGATTCATCAAAACCCAAACTACATCTTGCCCCGCACCGGTTTCTAGTTGGAGTTCATAAATACGAATGCGAGAAAGCGAATTCAGACAGTTGGGTTTGTGAATTGAGAAGAGTCAGAAGGGATGTGGTGGAGGTCGCTGAGAGATTTCACGACTCCTGCCGATTACGAGAACCTCCGACTTCAGCCTTGAGCCAAACTTACCAAATCACTAAAATAAATTTCGTTAACTCTGCAAGCCAAAACCTATTAGCTTGCCCAAGTGTTGCGTCCGATTTAGGAACGGGTTGGGTCGACACCTAGACTCTAACAACTACTAACGAAACATTGTATGCCGTATTCGATATAAAAATAGTATTTTTTTAAATATATTTCGAGTGCTTTTTTGTTTTACTGTACGACGTCGCTCGACTTGGACCAGCCTAACACGAAGATACCTTCAAGGAATTGATCTTGGCCTCCTTATCATCAATCAATCACAACGTGGGGTAGGGCAGGTCAGGATCGAAGATAGTTCTTCTTTAATCTAACAATATCGACGGCAGTCGGGATCGTGGCGTCATTATTAACTCAGCAATCCATTCATTAGCTCCATACTATGTGATTCATCAGGGATACATACAGATTTTATTTCAGAGCTGTCCTTTTCCTAGACTGGTTTCCATCTAAGGCTGAAGAGCCCAGTATGCTCGACTGTTTAACCCATACTTGGGGAAAATGGATTCATACCTTCCCCAGTAGTATTTGCGTATAAGTGAATCTAATGAACTCGACTGGAATTCGAACTCGGCTTTCTGATTTTTCATTCCAAGCCGTTATCCATTACACCGACCGTATATCCATATTACCTTTATTTAAAGGAGTTATTTAAATGAAATGTTTCAACGTTGCTTTTGAAATAAACCTTAAACCCACTGTCCAATAGTCTGCTTTTGTACCCACCCACTAAACTATGAAGTTTATGGTTTGGGATTTGAAAACAAATATATATTACCATGGCCAATGTAATGATGTGGGACTTAATAAAAACACCATGCGCTTGAATTGTCAGCAGAGAAGCCATAGATTTTGTTATGTTTTTCTTGGGTTGATCATGATTGTCAGGTCGGCAACGTTTATTCATTTTCTTTATAAACTGCATCTTGACCTGCTCGTCACCTTTTCAACAGACTCCCTGAAGGGATATGAAACAGGAATTTGATAGATTGTAAACTTTTGGCAAGAATTGCGTAGCCGATAATCTGTTTGACTTCTGTCCAACACAGAATACCATATCAGAATCAAAGTGATTAATTGAAAAGTCTATGCAAAGTGCCTGAAGTTTAATTAGCGCGATGTCTTACAAAGATCAATGACTTCCGGTTACTTCTATTCTTTCTCTGATAGACGGCTCAATTTCATTACAAACGTGTCTCGTCTGGTATGGTTAGTTTTATTTTAATTTCTTATTTTCTTAAGTTTATTTTTTTGTCATTGAAGTGGATGCCAAGTCGATAGCCTATTTACATGAATGATTACTGAACTGAATAAGCTACGATTGTGTTCCAAATGTGAGTTATTGAATTTAAAATGTCCGGTTCACTGTGAAATCGCCCTTAAGTCTGAGCCGTATGAGCTTCTCAAGATGGCGGTCTTCCATTACTCAGCATATTTTGTTAAATTCAGCCGTGACCTTCCAGTAAAATTTGGCGACACATGGCTACTAAAAATAGACAATAATGACTCCCTCACCAGAAATCCATATAAAAGATAATCACTCCATAAGAGGAATGGACTATTGGAATAGATCCTTTTTATTCACCGTTATCGCCATAATTTGACCCTAACGACGATATAATTGTTTATGAATAAAAGTTTGAACCATGTTAGAAATACAGACTAACCATTAAATGCTTTCTATTTGGAAATTAGGCGCAGCATAATCTTCCTAATTCCTTTTTGATTTTGCACCGTATAAAATTTAGTTTTATCGAGATAAGATCAAAAATGAAAAAGAGACTAGGAAGATTATGCTACGCCAAACTTTCAAATAGAAAGGATCATCATACCTCATTATTGTCGATCGATATTCTAACTCGATATTCTAACTATCCGGCAGTACGCAAGGCATTACCGTATACATACTTATTCCAGTACCCCTGGCAAGATGAAGGGAATCCGGTCTAGACAACGTCCGTCTAGGAGTCCTGGAACCGGTTCCTATTGGGGCACCTGTCACATGGTGCTGCAGAAGAATGTTCAAAGAAAAATGGTAACCTACGTCGCATAGTGGACGATATTTATTCTGAATCATACAGAATTGTGGCTAAAATGATTTTCCAAGCGTAGCTTAGATGTGGCACAAGACCGAAAGCATGGGGCACCCAGTGAGGATCGAACTCACTACTAAGTCGTAATTATTCTAGACAAGCTTGCTAACCATTACACCGCCTCAGGGTGCCCTACGTCGCATGGTGGACTTACAGGCACAAAATGTCGGCAGTGCAAGATAGGCGCACCACAGTCAGTCACTAGGTCACCCTTGACCTCGCCTACCATTCCGTCCCCATAAGAGAGTGTGACCGCCATTACATCACCTTCATCACACCATGGTGCCGTTATCCGTTACCCCACAGAGATACATAGCATCACAGGACGTTTACTCTAGGCAATTTGACGAAATCGTTTCCGACTTCCCCAACAAAACCAAATGCATCGACGACACATGCATGTGGGCAGACAGCTTGGAGAACAGTTTCTTCCAGGGCTGTAGATGGCTGGACCACTGTGGTCGCGCGAAGGAATTATACTCAACTCCGATAAATTTCAATTTGGGGCAGACTCCGTGGAATTCGCTGGCTCTGAAAATCACAACGGACAGCATAAGACCATGTCAGAGATTTCTGCAAGCTATCACGGACTTCCCCATATCAAGAAATCTCGTGAATCAGGTTAGCTATTGCACGTCTATGACCGACGAAATTAAACCCTTCAGGGAAATCCTGAAATTGTCCGATAAGTTCTACTGGGACGACCATCTATAGAAACCTATTTGGCAAATCAAAAAGGGCCATCGCTGACAAAATCAAGGAGGTAATTGTCATTTTCGACAAGAGACGCAAAATCTGTCTCATGCCTGATTGGGTTAAAGACGGTCTAGGATTCTGGCTCCTACAGAAACACTGTCCATACCTCAGCGATGCACTACACTCTGTCCACTAAGGTGTCACTGCAATGCCAGCCAAAGCAGAAAGCTTCGTATACTAGCTTAGCGCCACATCTCAAATAATGCCACTTGCAACGAATGCAAAAGGATGTCCCAAGTCAACCCAATGTACAACCCAAGCTACCGCTAGAACTCATTTATCCCTTCCAATGCATATGCTCTGACTATTTCCAATACAAATGATTATCATACCTCATTATTGTCGGTCGATATTCCAACTGGCTGGTAATACACAAGGCATTTGACGGTGCACATGGACTCCGCGAGGCCTTTGTCATTTATGGGATTCCAGATGAACTATCCAGTGACGGTAAACCAGTATACTTTGCAAAATTAACTCATGAATTTCTCAAAGGATAGGGTGTGTCACACAGAGTTTCATCAGTTGGTTTGCCCTACTCAAACTGTCGCGCCGAGATAGGAGTAAAAACATGCAAACGCATGATTACAAACAACACAGGGGGTGATGGGGGAATCTACATCGACAAGATCCAACAAGCAATCCTCCAGTATAGAAATTGCCCTGACCAGGACACAAAACTCTCTCCTGCAATGATAATATTTGAACGTCCAGTGAGAGACTGTTGACCATGTTCACCATAGTCTATGAATATAGAATCCAGCGCAGTACGTAAACTGTTCAATGAAACAACGTTAAAGATTAACACTCACGAGTCAGACACTCTACTGAATCTGACTATATCGCCAATACCACCAGCAGCTGTTCCGTAATTCTTCAGTCTTCGATAACAAAGGCTGGCAGTGAATATTCCTGAAAAAACATGGACGCCTTTATAAACGTCGCACTAAATATTTTGAGTCTTCTGAGTGGTTAACTCTTCTATTGGTGAACTATAAAATGAGTCAGCTCATTTTGGCTGGCTCACTAGTACACCAAGTTACCCAACATCTCCAACAGAGACTTCATCCCTATCTAGTCAGGAAAATACTCGCACCTCTACACCTGGACAGAAACCCGTGAAAACCGCGAGATCGCCCCGCAAAAGCAGCACCTGCGATATGCCGAACGGCAGTCGGAGTGCACACGTAAGCTCCCACAACTCCGCGTAGACGATCAGCTGCACATCGAAAATCAAGCAAGCTGCGAGCCTCTCAAATTGGACAAGACTGGTATAGTCATCGAGGTCTGCCAACACGACCAATATATAATTAAAGTCGATGGATCATGCAGGGTAACACTTAGAGGTCGGAAATTCTTAAGGCGTTTCACTCCATTCCGTGCCACTACTGGGCTAACCAACACCAACTATGCAGCTCCTACAATCAACACGCCCACAATTGACTTGTCATTCTGGTCAACATTAATACCACTCATCAACAACCCCAAACCCACACTCAGCAACAATACGCAAGCTGCACCCCTTCAACACCAATTCGCACCCGACAAATATCAGGAGCGAGTAAATGAGCCAGTAATCCAAGATTCCCTCAACCCTGCGCCAGAATCTTCGGCTACACCACCACCCACAGCCACAACTCAGAATCGCATACACATAACAGCACCAGAGACCCTTACTCAACCCAGAAGGTCGGCACGTATATAGAAATTAGCATCCGAGTTCGACCCCAATGTCTGGGACCTTGACTAACGCCCCTAGATACATAACACTTTTCACAACGTCCATCTAATCGTTGAACGCGACGTGGAGAAAAAGATAGACAATAATGACTCCTGCACCAGACAGCAGGAAGTGACTTCTGGAATAGATCCCTCAAAACAATATGGCTGGCCGAATTTTTTTATTCATCGTTATCGCCATAACTTGACCCTAGCGACGACATGCTTGTTTAAAAAGCGAATTACAATGTGATACAAAGGTTGATTTATCTTGGATTAAAATTTAATCTAATGAGAGTCAGTAATCCGCTTTTCCACATTCTGTTAATTCTCATCCCACCCCCGAAATATCTCGTAAACTGTTCTCACATCGAACTGTATTTGTACTCCTAATCATTTGTACTCCTAATCAATTGTACTCCTAATCATTTGTACTCCTTATCAATTGTACTCCTTATCAATTGTACTCCTAATCATTTGTACTCCTAATCATTTGTACTCCTTATCATTTGTACTCCTAATCATTGTTAAGTTGTTTTGTGAAGTTCTGAGACGACACCTTTGTAATATTTGAATTATTGTCTTTATCATCATTTTAATCTATCCATTAACACTTTTAATAGTAGGGGATTAGGATAAGAATATAAATTTAATTCATTCTCGCCACTAACATACCAAGTTACATGCTTCCGTTTGTCGGAGCCGTGATATTATAAATAAATAAATAAGTCCAGGCGAAAGTATTAATTCGGACGGCTTGTGACAGACTTGAAATTAAAACGAATAGACCAGACTGCTTTGCCGGTAAATATAAATAGTGTTTTAGAACTAAGAATATATTATATTTGAGATCGTCAGCGTAATAGTTGTGTGAGCTGTATAGGCAGGAATTAAACAACATGGATTCTGAGATCTGTGACTGTACTGGCAAGAGAACCAGGCCCGAGGGAAAGTTTTGGATTTGCAGAGATTGTTCTGCCTGAAGTGCTTTAAATATTCACAGACTTTTATATTTCTTTTAATAATTGATGATGAATAAATGAGGATAAATAAATTGTGTTTAAAACAAGTGATGACGGAAAAGATTTTAAATTGTTTTAACAATTGATGGTGAAAATAAATACACTTCTGTTTTAAATCTGTTGTTATTTTTAACATTGCCTGCATTCATAATAATAAAAGTATTTACCAGCGTGACCGAGTGTTTAGAATGTTCGTTTTCTGAACCATGAGACCCGAGATCGAATCTCACCCCGATTGATTTGTTAGGAAGGAGACTTATCGGTCTGGTAGGGGAAATGCCTTAAAGCCATGCCATAGTTGACTCAATCCTTGTGAGTGAAATTGGGTAGATGGAACACTAGGGAGTGCTAGCACGAAGTCACAAGTCATCGTGGCCGAGCGTTTGAGCGTGCTGCTGTTGTTAAGATTGTTGATCATGCTAGATAACATGCTCTCTCCCAGAAACTGTAACTAAGGTCTGCTCAGCATAGTTGCAGTATAAACCATAGGTTGTCTGTGTGGATGTTGAAAAAACACAAATGTGCCTGAGCGAGCATCTGCAATAGGGATTAGCTAGCCGCCCTTGTTGTCGGGTACCCTCGAATACGAGTGACCAGCTATTATTGTTATTTACCGGCAAAATCTTAATCTTAGTGTTCTTTTAAAAAATTGTGAACTGCATTGAATCAAATTTCAGAGCGCGTCATTTATGCAATTGTCGATAATAGCATTTGACATTGACTCGAGACAATGAAATAATTAAGAACGGACGTTGGAAATAGATTTTTTAATGTCATGTTCTTCCAAGACGTAGTCGATGATGGTCCTCCACAGATTCCTCTATTATCTGTGAATTGCTATGGTACGATTGTGGAGTGGTTTCCCGTTGCCTTCTCTACTGTTTGGAATTTAGAGTTTTCTTTCTCTAAAACTCAGTTACCGGGAAATATGTATAGGAAAGGTACAGGGAAGGGGCGTTACGGCGGTGGTAAGTTGACTGAAGCCGAGATGCCAGGTCAGGATGCATTAGTTTGCTTTATCTCAATTCTGTGTGTTTCAATTGGGGTTGCTTTCAGAGTAGCAAGTAAAGACTTCAGCAAGGACAGCTCTCCACAAATTGCCGACATATTTTGTTTTCAACACAGAAATTTGCCATTGTTATTACTCAGTAAATATTGTGCAAAATCAATAATAACAACAATAATAATAATAATAATAATAACTTTTCGCGAAAGTTTTGTTCGCTAGAAACAAAGAACGTAAGTAACTCCAAGTATGCACCAAGTAACCCACATTGTCACGAGAAATACCCAGCATGATTCCCGACTGATTTAACAGATAATATGATTTTCGGTACAAAAAAAAAAAAAAAAAGAAAAAAAAAGAAGAAAATTTTAATATGGCGTATATGTGTTAGAATTTTCGACATATATTTTCTGATTTCATTTGATAGAAAGGAGTTTGGTACCTGTCAATTCACTGATGTCAAGATGATAAAATTTCAGATTTAAATTATTGCTTCATTTAAAATATTAGATTTATTAGCCTTCGGGACACAAAAGCCCATTTAAATTTCTTTCAAACTGTGTGTACGTATGTACGTTTGCGTTTGCGCGTCTACATTTTAATTCAATGCCACACTTAAAATATTTCTAGACAATTAAAAAAAAACTGTAAAATAATTTTATTTATTATTGAATAATTTCCGAAATTTGAAAAAAAATCTTATAATTATCTGATTTTTAGGGTTTAAAAACGAATGGATTGCTTTCTTTTCTCCAAATTTTTTTATTGCTTAGCCCAGGGTAGCAATTGTCTAGACTGATTTGAGGTTGAATTCCAATGTCTTATTTCAAACTTAGTCAAATTGGGTGTATGTGTATACGTATGTGCATATTAAATAGCATAAAAACAGGTAAGTCACTCACGCACAACACACATATACATACACGTTACATACGTGGATGCAATGTTATACGCACATAGTGTGTGACGGACAGAGAACAAACTCTTCTTTTGTCAAGTCTTTTCTTTTCCTATGGCGCTCGTCTTTAATGGCCAGTCCTCCGAGTCACATGAGATAAATGCAGGCGGTTTCGAAGGCTCTCTCCTCGGTCCTATCCTCTTTCTGCTTCATATCAACGATCTGACCATGAACACTCCCAAACCCTTAGTAAATATATAAGTAGGTGATACCACAGTGTATGGATGTACTTTCAAATATCTTGATGACCAGTGCCTCACAGCTGATCCCTCACCTGATCTAGCTTTAACAGCTCAATGGGGAAAAGACATGCTGATATCATTCAATACATCCAAAACTAAGCTTGTAATATTTCATCACCACCGAGCAGACCCTAGACCTGCACCAAACCTGATGACGTCCAATCCCCACTGTCTAGCCTCAACAGAGTTCAGAAGCGCTTACGCGGCCTTGTGGGTGATGAATTATTCTTCAACATTTATCCCACAGACGAAACGTAGCTAACCTTCCACAACTATATCGCTATTACTGTGGCAGATGTTTGGATGAGTTACATTCCTTAGTACCACCAGCTCGGTTCTTCAGAACGTGGATCTGCCATCCGGAATTCACGGTAGTAAACCATCTCTATTTCTTTCCCGTTCCTTTGATACAAAGCAAGTATCAATCAGACAGCGTCTTCCTCAGAACTATGACTTCTACCAACTTTAGTAGTTGCTACTGTTGGGAGCCTTCATCTAATATTGTTTTGGATTTGCTGGAACAAACTCCAGAGAGAATGCTTCCTTGACAACAACATTCTTGGTCTTGGTCCAGGGTCAACCGATATCTATTCTACTAGTTTTCATAGTATGCACTTATTAATTCCATTCTTCCTTTATAACATACTTAAACTCCCGAGAGGATGCTTCCCTGACAACTACAATTATGGTCTCTTTAAGTCTAGGGTCAACCGATATATATCTCACACGTCCTCATAATATTTACTTTACTTACCATTGCCCACTTCCTTACAACAATATACATCAGTAATCCTCTATCTTGAGTGGCTCTTGTGACTTCTATTGGGTGAATTAACAGTAAAAAAAAATAATTTAAATTTCTTGTTGAAAAGAGATTTTTAAAAATTAAAAATAAATAATTTCAGGGAAATTATAATTATAAATTCCTTCGGCTCAGTTTCTTTGTTTCTTATTTGTTATTTCAAAACATTTGGAACAGCCGTTTTACCATCCGGTCTTTTTAAGGTGCCCGCAGTATTCACTGACAATGTCGATCAGAATTCTTTATTTGCTCAGCGAAGTCAAAGTCTTCTCAAATTTTCACGTCCAGTGCTCTTTTTAGTAAAACTCATAACTTATAATGTTTGTTTGAACGTGTTTTAGATGAGGATTTATCTTTATTCTACACGGATTTCCTTGGACTAGGTGTCAAACTTCGTTGTAACCGTTCCAAAAATTTGGTCGTTCTGTTCTCCGGCCTTCTTCACGTGGTTGTAGTAATACTCCATAAATCTCGATATTCATGTTGATCGAAGAAATGTAAACGCCTCGAGGGTATCACAGCATGTCAGTCACACAAAACTGTATTGCCAGAAGTGAGTAAGCAAGGATACTGCGATTGCGTCAGACTCCACTAGATTCAGCGTAAATGTACTGGAAGATAACAGACAGGAAGATATCAAGATGTTTTAGACATTTATAAATGATTTCAAAAATGTTTTTTCTGTTCCATAGTTTTTGTATTTTGTATTCCATATATTTGATTTTTTTTTTTACTTTTTAAATTTAATTATTCTAAACCGGTCTGCGACTGTACTTGAAAAGGACTGTCCTTTATTGACTTATCGACAGACACACTACATAATCCCAAAGAAAACATTTCAAGTGTCGTTAAGGCTAACTGTTCTGTGAATGAATGCCGAATATTTCCTGTATGGAAACGGATATTCTCATCTTTATCATTAACCACTAGCACAAGGCGAATGAAAGAGAATTGACCAAAATTTGAATTTGGCTCACCAATTCCATTTTATTATTTATAACTAGTCCTCTACACTCTTGAGCAAATTAATTGAAACAAACACTTTAGTTGCCTTTCTTTCACCATACGGTTAGTTTTAGACCCCCTGGAGTGACAGGGTGAAATCGATTCCTAATTTTATCTTAGATTCGGTCATTTGCGGTAGTGTGCAGTAATATGAATCTATTTTCAGAGTGTATGATGAAATTTGTTTGGCCTTGAAAAATATTACATCATCTTACAAATCAGAAAAGTATGCGTGCCTTGAAAATCAGCCATCAACCTGGTTGATTTTTATCTGTGCTCGAACACCGGCATCTTGCATCTGTGGGAAAGACACTAAAATCTCGACCCCAAAACGAAATCCTGATTATTATTTTGATATAAGCTTAACTTAAAATGCCACAAGTCTAAACGTGGCGACAGTACTGGTAAGAATATTTCGTTGGACATATCCTTCAAATCGGAAAAGGCTACATGCCAACCATGAAAATCCGCATTCGAAAACCTACCTTTACTCGATCTTTGACTCTTAGAGAGGATCGATTGCTGAATATATACCACTTATATAAGAACAATAAGTATCGGCTTTTCATATTTTTAAAACCTACTTTTACAAAGCCAGTTAAAGACGGTACGGAATGCATAATCCAAAAGAAAAGAATTGAAGCAGCGTTAAGGCTAACAGTTCTTTGAATGAATGCCGAATGTTTCATCTTTATCATTAACTACTATCACAAGGTGAATGGAACAGAATTGACTAAAGTTTGAACCTGGCTTCACCAATTCCTTTTGATCATTTCCCTCCAGTACTCTACCTGCACATACTATTTATAATACCACTTCATTCAATGCAGTGTGACACATGATGCTGTATTTGATGGTGTATCAGTCTCTTCCTCTAATTACAGTTAACATTGCAGCATGTCATGCATGACATGCAAGACGTTCAGAAATGTCTAAACTGTTAACTTCAAAGAACCGATTTCTTAGATCGATGATTAAAAATGGTTTCGAACCAATGAACCCTGTAGGTCCTAGAAAGGACTATTCTTCTTTCAACCTCGTGAACCGGCGCTAGAGAATTACAAAGACTTTTATCAATTAACAAACAAACAAACAAAAAATTGAAAACTCCCAACAGCAGCAACAACTAAAATGGATAGCAAGTTTGTTTTAAAAATAAGTGTCGATTCCTTAGTTCTTGGACTATTCCTGAAAAAAAAAATGCTTAATTGCTGAACTCAGTGAGAAGCATTCTGCTGCAGTGAAGAAAAATAATGGAGACAATGTATAAAAATTTCAGATAAATTCCATCTGTAAAAGGAGAAAATATGAATAAAGACAAAAGGGAAACTTATCTTGACCTATGCATCGTCGCATTTGCCCCTGCATTTGCATCGTCCCTCAGAAGATAAAACGCTTCGCCTAAGATAAGTTTTCTTTTGTCTATATTTCATGGAGACAATGTTTTTCGAAACACGTGTTCAGTTGTCACTTTGTAATCTGACCTTTGATCTTCGGTTTTGGTTCTAATTGTGTTTCCGGATCTTTTAATTAGAAAAGACGGCGTAATTATCATGACATTTAAAAGCGCATCTCAAATTCATAAGCAAAAGTGGTTTCTGCTTTCGTTTAAACATAAAGAATAAAGCAAATTCATCACTCTTCTAACAGTGTTCATCATCAGCACAAAACTACAGCCACGGTGTTTTCGTGGGGGGGATTTTATTAATATTCACAGACCTAATTCTCTACCCCATAATGGAACGGAAAGCATCAGATTGTATAAAATGCTTTAATATGAGCTCTGGTAAAAACATAAATGATAACAGCAAAAAATTGCAATATGAGCACTGGTAAAAATTGTTTGCTGAAGATATTAGGTTTATAATACCCAGAAATTCATACACAGATGTCCTCAAGGCGCAGTGGATAAAGGTGTTAGTTAGATCCAATGACCGGACCCAAAGAGTGTGAGTTCAATACCCGGTTAAGGGTAGAGAACTTTCAGAGGGAAAATTAACAGGAGCTAACTGATAACTGACATCCATTAAACATGGCACGTAGAACTCGAACAGTCTACACCAGTGGGCGAAATAAAGGGTTCAGTTCGACATTCCAAGCACCTAAAGAAGGCCGGAGCGTACAATAGCCGAAACGTTGTAATAAATATGGCGACAAAGATGAGGACAATAGTCCGAATAATGTAAATAAGGTCAGGACACTTGTTATGGAAATAAAATATCAATAGAGCAGCGTGAGGCTCACAACTTCTCGTCTGTTGAAAATGGTTTCTTGGGTGGATAAATCAACATCATCTGCTAAGCATTTTTAGTAATAGGACTCAAGATAAACCTTTCCAAAACAGAAACTATGATCTGGAATTCAACTGAAAGCAGTGAAGATACATATATGGAATCAATCATAAAAAGAAAAACATCCTCTATGAAAAGTCCCAAGAAATAGGACTCAAGATAAACCTTTCCAAAACAGAGACTATGATCTGGAATTCAACTGAAAGCAGTGAAGATACATAGCTTGAATCAATCATAAAAATCCATTTTATGGAATTATAAAGTAACCAAAAACGTCCTTGTCGCCTTTTACGTTGTGTGGGAAGAAGTGATCACTGGTACGCAACTGAGAGCGTTATGTGCCGGGAAAGCAGTGGGGAGGAGGTGAGTGTATTGATGTTGAGCAATGCAGGTGCCTTTTGAGCCTTACAATCCTCATAGCTCGAGCAGCGGCGAGGAAACATGGCGTTATCGAAGTAGCTCGTTGGGGGTTGTCTACTTTAGGACTTTAAAGTGGGCTTATCCACAGACGTATCAAGTCGGCAAATACGTCGAACCTTTGGGGATAACTGTAAGTGGACACATCGCTAAGCATCGGTTCCAGAAGTTCAGGTCGGGAGACTTGTCACTTTGTGATGAACTCCGAAGTTTCCGGCCACAGATCCTGGATGACGAGGACCTGCAGGCGTTCATAGAGAACGACAACAGCCACACCTGTGGTGAGCTTGCCTAACTCTTCCAGGCTTCTGAGGAAACAGTCAAATTTTATCTGCACCGCATAGGGAAGGGGTACAAGTCAAACAAGTGGGTATTCCACACACTGTCGGAATCAAACAGGCAACAATGGGTGACAGTCTCAGTTTCGCGTTGATTTCTCGCCACCAGGACGTACTCATATTGCTCACCAGTGACGAAAGTGGGTTCTGTATGACACCCCCAAATTATGCTAGATATTGGTTGTCACTATGGAACCCTGTGCTTCACATCGCAAGATCACCTCTATACCGACGCAAGATCATGCTCTCTATCTGGTGGTCTAGTCAACAAGTAGTTCACTATGAGCTGCTACCAACGGACCAAACCAGTACAGTGGATCTGTACTCAGAAGTTGGAAGGTATGCAACAGGAACAGAAACAGATGGAGACAGCATTGGTTAATTGCAAGGATGTACTGTTCCTTCATGACAATGTCAAGCCTCATGTGGCGCGGGGGGCCAGATATACCATACACCGACTTGTCTGGGAGTCATCCTTACTCCCTAGACCACGTCATCCACCTTATTCCCTGGACCTTGCGCCAACATATTACCATCTTTTCCATTCCCTAGACAAACACCTTCGTGGGAAGTCTTTTGCAAATAAAGCAGGCACTCACAGATTTCTTTACGTCCAAAGACACCTACTTTTTACCGCCAGGGCATTGTGCAACCGGAAGTATGTTGGCAAAAGATTCTGGAAGCCGATGGGATTTACTTTGAGGACTAACGGTATGCCAACTTTGCTTTATACCATTTTTTTTCTAATAAATAAAAAAACGGCAGGGACTTTTATTTGTTATTTTGTATAAAAGTGTACTAGTAATTCTTCATTTATTTCGAGGGACTCTGCTTCAGTTAAATGCGAACATATTCTGCAGCAAACGCTCAATCTTAGCAATCATGCTGTCTTAGCTTATTTTCAGGTTTAACCCTTTGATCCCTGCGTTCCTGAACTATTTTAACCCTTCTACTTAAGCTCCTGAGTTAAACTTCGCAAATAATTGGTATGTAATGTTTCACGGTAGATATATAAATAGCCCCTGATTGCTTCCCTGATAAAAATGATCTTTTTTATCCAAAACACATGCACAAAACACAATGGAAATACGCGGACATGTTGGTATAACGTTCGATGACATCAGAATATTACGGCTTTTCTGATTGGTTCTTCAAAATAAGACAACCAATAGCAAAACACGACTCAAGTATGAACCGGTGGCTGGGCATCAAGTCATTTTTCTCTACCACCGGTAAAGCGGTGGCCCGGGCTCAAAGGGTTAAGATTAAAACGTATTTTATAAGCGAAAAAAGAAAAGAACGGAGAGAAATATATATAAACGAGACAGGAATAAAATAAATTTTCAAGGGAGGTATATCGTGACTTACTCCTTTTGTTAAGTTTATAACGAATAACACACAACAACACTGTGTGTCATGCTACAGTATCAACTTCTGGCGTATAGCGATAGAGGGTAACGCATTTTTCTTTTGTGCTTCCAACATAAAACAGGTAACACGTGAAAAGAAAAAAGTGACGAAATCCCAGGAGGAGTAAAAGTTGGGTGATTCTTCCGTTTGGTCTTTTCAGCGCCATCTTCATTATTCAACTGTTCACATATATCCATTCCTAACTATATAATAAACACGCAAATCTGATTGGGTTTATCGCTTTTTCACACATGATTCCAGCTTAGTCTGCCTCGAGCACTATTGCAAGTCTGTATCTAACTGACAATAAACTCCATGTCCATTGTCGGATCCAATAACGTCGACCGTAACCATCTTTCCCGGCTTTCAGGGAACGCGCCTGAATACAAGTTAAGGTAATTCACTGTGTATTGAAAATCACGGAAGTGAATGGTGGGCAATTTCATCACAGATTAAAAAAGACTTCAAGCTTCAGAAATGTGGTTCTACAGAAGGATGCTGAGAATACAATGGACTAAACATGTGACGAAGTTTTGGAGAAAATGGAAACAAAAAAGACACTTATACTTAACATCAGAAAGAGACAGCTGAAATTTACAGGGCACATAATGAGGAAAGAAGGCTTAGAAAATTGGTTACTTACAGGGCATATCGAAGGCAAGATGGATAGAGGAAAACAGTGCATAACCTACCTAAAGATTCTGAGTAAATAGATGGGAGAAAATTGGTTTAGGAGAGATAGCAAAAATATAAAATTTACTAAGATTTACAAATGACAGGAAATTGTGGAGAGCCGTGATCGCCAACGTCCTGAAGGTGCATAGCACAGAATTGGATGACTGTCCATCCCGCCCACCCAAAAATATTCCTGAAGGTCTATTCATTATGATGAAGGAAGAATAATGGATTCAAATCTTTATCATGAAGATCTTCAAGATGCTGGCTAATATGGTTCTCCCCAACTTCCTATAGTGTTGTAGCCCTGAGCAATGCTTCTAATCTGAAAGTTCTCCACTGTCTTAACCGGGTATTGAACTCACACTCTTTGGGTCCTGTCATTGGATCTAACCAACGCCTTTATCCATTGTGCTATGTGTCCTTGAGTACATCTGTGTATGAATTTCTGGGTATTATAAACCTAATGTCTTCAGCAACCATTTTTACCAGTGCTCATATTGCAATTTTTGCTGTTATCATTTCATGTTTTTACCAGAGCTCATATTGCAATTTTCGTTGTTATTATCGCTTTTCTCTGGTACTCCTTATTACTGGTTCCCATATTGTATTCATTTCTATGCTTGGTCGGCTCAGGAGATTTTTGTGGCGTTGGTTAGATCCAATGACAGGAGCCAAAGAGTATGAGTTCAATACCCGGTTAAGACCTATGTGTAAATAGCAGGACAGATCGGATTCTTTAGCCTTGGATAGCAACTGGTCTACCGCAGAAAGAAATGGCAACCTACTGCGGGAAAAAAATCTGCATCTGTATCGAAAGATACATGATCGCCTAAGCGTGTATCACGCATGGCACATAACTGACATAACTGACTGTATGGTGGGATAAGAAAGCATGTTTGTCAATCGGCCGTATCACCCATATGTATCTAAGAACCACAACTCATACAAGACGTGCTTTCTTCAGTAAATGTGAGGAGAAAGGGCTGTTGGCAGTCTGTGACCACATGAAGATCATCTTAGAAACCTGTAATGTTTTACCAAGTCAATTATAAAAGTTGTCTGCCAATCGGGCTGGTTGTCTGCATGAACGCTGTTCAAGACATAGCAGACAGGGGAACGCTGACGAAGACGTCACACACTCTCCTTCTGCTATCTCACAAAATCTTTTCGGAGAAGCAGACCACTTCGTCTGAAAAGACGTTATAAAACGGCGACGATTAATATTAATAAAAGCTGCAGCAAATTTTAGCACATTACTGATATAATCTATTCAATCATATAAAACACAATTTGACTTTATACGTTTATCGGTCACGCAGCCTGATTTCCTCTTCTTAGTAATGAGATATTCCGTTATTATTGCAACAGGGGACATCATTCAATGCTAATGAGCGGAAACTTCTTGTGTTATAGTAACAACGGAATATCTCATTATTAGTGAGAATAATTTGTTAATACATTGATTTTTTGTTTCTTTTATTGGGGTGAATTTTCTTTGGATACTTTTGCTTTCAATAATTTAAAATGTATAATTCCTTTTTACCTTAGACCGTGATAACTTTACGGATGAAAATCCTAGATTACTCATGCAGAAAATAAAATAAATGCAGTTACTAAGTTACTTATATATATTCGCCATTTTTTGACGGTATAGATATATTTTATAAAGCCTCATTATTACTTGCCTGACACAAGTCAAAGGAATATTGAAAAGGTAGAGTGGTAGACCTTCTTGTTTGGAAAGTTGACAAAACATTTATACAACCTCCATTTTGAATATTTGGCCTCGCACGGGATCAAACTGAATAAAAGTAAACAGAAAATAATTTATTCAATCCATCATGCTAACATGTCAGAAATTTACCTGAATCTAATTTTCTCACCGATTTCTATAAATCTCTAATTTATGAACGAATGAACATTTTCTCGGCAAGCTATCAAATATTACGACATTTGTTGATGGACTTGTCTGACCCGGCGTAGTCCGTCTCTGCCAGCCACTCGCTTGGGCAAATACAAGGAAATTACACCCAATGTTTCTTTTCTTTTTGTGGGAGGAGGTTACATTATCTTCGGCGAAATAAAGTTTTTATTAGACAAAAATGAAAGCGATAAAAAAAGCTCTTGATAAGAGGGCGTAGACGAAAAGAATGAAATTAGTTCCCGGGACACGCAATAACCGTCAACCATGATAGATCGAAGGGCGGGAAAATGGAAATTAGTTCTTTTGGGAAAGATGGGAGAGATGTGCAAAATAGAAAGAAAGAGGAAAGGAAAAACAGCGGATGTATAAAGTGTCTAAGAAGTTGTTTTTTTTTTATTTCCTCTCAGTCAAATAATAAAAAAGAGCTTATAAAATATTAATTATTTATTTGTTCACCTATGTATTAGTCTCGTAGTACAGATTACAACGACATCTGTTAGCAAATTTGGAGCAAAAAATTTAAAAGTAAATGATGGTAACATGTACTCTGAGGTACTTAATCCACGGGAGAGGAATCTTTTTCTAGAAAATTTTCGAAACCCCGAATTTATTTATTATTTTCGCACTTTTTGACCTTTCAAATAATTTTCCGACTCCATTGTTTTTTGTATATTGAAAAAGATATCGTCCCCAGTTATTAAGAACGCTCTTGTATTAGATAACAAAGAGTAAAGAAAAGAAAAAAAAATGATTGCCGGTATTCTATGCATGTGAACGAGAGAATTTATTTGATGAAGAAAAAAAAAGGAAAAGATAGAAAAGAAGCAGACAATGAACGGTGTATTTTTCATTTGTTTTTGAACTGATTTTTTTTTGGTTTGGAGAAGAAAGGTAGGCGTGTTTAAATTCAATTTAACTCAGTTGTCATGTCTTATTGAAACTGACGAAATGGAACGTGAATAAAGATAAAAAATGTCTTAAAAGGGTTGTCAGAGTGAATTCTTGTTTCAAACCGATAAAAAAGAAGAAAGATTATTGCGAAATCGAGACGATGCAACTGTCTCTTCTGTTAATCTGTTATTATCCGCTCAAAACATAACACGTTCGTCTTCATCTTTCGCTCCGGCTTTTCAATGACGGTCTCGAACCGGCGTACGAGCTCATTTGATTTCGATTTCAACGTCTATAGAATTGCTTTTAATAATTATTTTGCACAAAAACATGGAAAAGGTCACCTGCTTCGAAAATCGGCGTTTGAAATCCTAGCTTTTCGCTCGAGTTCGACTACAGAAGGTTTGAACCTGTGGAAAGATAAGCAACTACAACGGCCACTGCACGTCCGAATCATTGAAAAAACAGTAATATTAATTCAGAGTCCTCTAGTATTGTCTAGTGGTTAGTAGTCTAACTATTCACTAACCATTATTCCAATAATAAAGTTTGATTCTCAATTGATGACCTATATCTGTGGGGAATGGGACCTTTCGACGTTGCCCATTTGGCGTTGCTGATTCGGCGTAGCCGATTCGACATAGGAATGTTTCGGCAGAGGGACGATTAGGCGTCAGATTACTACTTCGTCGTTATAGTAAAATTTTCTCTCTCTCTTTCTCTCCCTCTTTCTCCCTCTCTCTCGTTTAATAGTCAAATTAGTACTTCGTCGTTATACTCAAATTTGCTCGAATAGTCCAATTTAAGAAAAAGGGTTTGCAATATGAGCTAGGAATGCATCATCATTCATTGATGCCTTACGCGTTCAGAAAGGACGTGATGCATTTCTCGAAAAGTTGACCCTGGATATCCTCACCCCCAACAAAAAAAGCTAAAAAATATAGAGATACTGACGAACGAATCAAGAAAGTCATAATTGAAGATGAATCATTAGATCCTATTAAATTCCTGAAGGGTGTTGCTGATAATTACGATATGAAGAAGAAATTTCTAAGATTAAATAAGTTTTTTAAATTCTTTTTTAAATACAATATTTTTAATTTATTTTTTAATTTACATTATTCCATTAGTGTTTTAATAGGATCTTTAATTCCCTAAATGAATAAAAAGTCATATTGAAAGTTGGGTGTTTTCAATGCTTTTATCCTTGGAGGGGGTGTTCCTCCCGTCAAAGACAGTGACGTCGAAACAGTCTGACGCCTAAACGACTGTGATGAATCGTCCAATTATTTTTCTGACGCCGAATCAGCCACGCCGAATGGGCGACGCCGAAACGCACCAAACCCATATTTGTGAACATATGCTGTACGAAATTCAGCTTAGTAAATATCAGTAGTAGAGTTGGATACGCTTATAAAACTGCTGACACAAGTTTTGTTTTACTGGCTTGTAACACTAAATATTTCAAGTGAACAATACCTACCGACCTACCTTGAAAATCAGTATTTTGTTTTTACTTGGGTTCGAACAGGGCCCACTTCTAGTGTCATGTAAGAATTCACATTCAATATCATACCATGATAGCAAGAAAGCCAGGTGTAAAGTTGATTTGAAGTGGCTTCCCGCTCGCCTACTGCAAAATCACGTGACCTCGCAGCTGCACGGTAGTTTACAAATATGGCAACGAACTATATGACAAAGATGGATATATAAACACCCACTCTAGAGGTAGGAAACAGAGAGTCACACATGCATCGCAGTCGAGAATTTAAGGTCCACGTTCCGGACGAGGGTCCCGGAGCCGCTCACATACATTGTTGAAATTAATTAACGTAGTGAATAAAATGTTAAATAACGTGAAAGATTCATGTCAATATTTCTGAGATAATGTATTATGTACATTATTTACATTATTCGGACTAATGTCCTCATCTTTGTCGCCATATTTATTACAAAGTTTCGGCCGTTGTACGCTCCGGCCTTCTTCAGGTGGTTGGAATGTCGAACTGAACTGACCACATATGGAGAGAGAAGGGAGATCACCGCCCTCTGTGGGATCAGGTTGAGATCATAGACAAAGAACACCATTGGAAAATTCGTAAACTTAAGGAATCAGCACATATGCTAGGCCACAAAAATCTCCTGAGCCGACCAAGCATAGAAATGAATACAATATGGGAAGCAGTAATAAGGAGTGCAAGAGAAAAGTGATAATAACAACCAAAATTTCAATATGAGCTCTGGTAAAAACTTGCAATGATAGCAGCAAAAAATCCAAAGAATCAGCAGTATTACTGGTCCTGATCTGGCATCTCGGTTTCAATCACTTTCCCGTCGCCATAAAGTTGCCACTCATTGCTTTTTCTATAAATACTTTCATGGTAATTGCTTAGATGAGCTATTCGCTATGGTACCTAGAGTTTTTCCATTTAAGCGCAATACTAGACTGGTGATGAGGTCTCATCAATTTACAGTTGAGTTGGCTAGATGCAACCGTAAGTTCTATGTTAACAGTTTCTTTTCTTGCACTTCTCGCTTGTGGAACTCTCTTCCAGCTCCATGTTTTACAGTCAACTTTGATCTTCAAAAATTTAAATGCAATGTCAACCGCTATATATTGACCTCCTGATTACTCTTGTTTTGGTTTCGTTCATTACTAATCTTTCTTTATCTATTTCTTCCAGTAACCACTTGTGTGTTAGTGGCTTTATTACCTTGCTAGGGGTGAACTCGATTTAAAAAAACACGCACACGAAAAATCGACTCAGAGTTAAGCAAAAAGTAAAAACACAAAATTGTTCTTCAGTCAATGAAAAGATTAAAAAAAGAAATAAAAAAAATACATTCACTTTTAAGTTCATTTCAAAGAACATTGAACAGCATAGCCACACACAGATTGACCTAGGTCAGTATAGAAGTCAAGAGTCATGCCGTTCCGTTTATCAAAATGGCAAGGAGAAACTGATAATATACATCAGAAAAAAAAACTGACTTAATTGATAACAGCGAGAAAGAACCTTTTCAATTCGACTTTCATTCATACACGACTTTATTATTTTCTTTCACATCAGTTAAAAAACACAACCCGCTTTAAAAGTATCTGATTTCAGAGATTTTAATGCTAAGTCGAAAGCATTCAAAAATATTTTTTTGCACAAAAAGAAATAATCCTACGGGACTTAACACTATAGTTGTAGTTATCAAATTATTCTAATTCTAAAAAAGCAAATTCTGCAGGCAGGTAAATAAATTTGTTATATCTCGATGTAACTTGTTTTTCTGTTTTTACTATTCAAACAAGAAATATCGAAAGGTTAATTCTAAAATGTTCCGGGTGTCTAGAATGTTGCTTGTCTTCCTTTGTACCCACCTCTTTCAAGAGGGGGTACATGGCATTTGTAATTTAGTGCCAGACAACGAAGCGCACAAAAACTGACTTTCATCCACTAAAAGGTGTTAGCTGAGTTCAAACCTGGTAACCGATCTGCTAAAGTAGCCGACTTGGGAGATTAGACAGTTGAGGATTTTCTATCAACATCAGTGTCTGGTGTTCGAGCCTAGACATAAGACAGTATCAGGAGTGCTGATTTTCAAGGTAGGTCCTCCTTATTTGAAATATAGGCGCAATAAAATCTTTCTACTACTTCCGTTCTGTCTCGTGTAAAATATATCAAATTGTACTATTACGTGTAGTAGTTTTTATATCTAAAATGTTTGTAACGTTTTGTAATAGTTATCTCCCTTGAAATGACTATTACTTATTGTTAGGAGGACTACCTCCATTGAAGCAGTTAGAAGCGATAAGATTAATTCTAGAAAGTTCTGTGTATCTAGAATGTTCCAGGTCTTCATTTGAATCCCTCTACTTACATATAGCCAAGTTCAGAATGGGACGTAGCAAATTCAAAATGAAATAGCCAAGTTCAGAATGGGACGTAGCAAATTCAAAATGAAATAGCCAAGTTCAGAATGGGACGTAGCAAATTCAAAATGAAATAGCCAAGTTCAGAATGGGACGTAGCAAATTCAAAATGAAATAGCCAAGTTCAGAATGGGACGTAGCAAATTCAAAATGAAATAGCCAAGTTCAGAATGGGACGTAGCAAATTCAAAATGAAATAGCCAAGTTCAGAAAGGGACGTAGCAAATTCAAAATGAAATAGCCAAGTTCAGAAAGGGACGTAGCAAATTCAAAATGAAATAGCCAAGTTCAGAAAGGGACGTAGCAAATTCAAAATGAAATAGCCAAGTTCAGAAAGGGGCGTAGCAAATTCAAAATGAAATAGCCAAGTTCAGAAAGGGACGTAGCAAATTCAAAATGAAATAGCCAAGTTCAGAAAGGGACGTAGCAAATTCAAAATGAAATAGCCAAGTTCAGAAAGGGACGTAGCAAATTCAAAATGAAATAGCCAAGTTCAGAAAGGGACGTAGCAAATTCAAAATGAAATAGCCAAGTTCAGAAAGGGACGTAGCAAATTCAAAATGAAATAGCCAAGTTCAGAAAGGGACGTAGCAAATTCAAAATGAAATAAGCACATTTGATTTGGAACGAAGCAGATTCATTATGGAAAAATCTATCGAACATATCTTCGCGTTTCAATATACAAATATCATGGATTAAAAAATGAAGTGCGTGGCAAATCAGACAATTACAAATTGAATCGCAGCATTGCGTAATTTCTACTTTGAATTTCTTACAAGACGCTGTCCTTTAAAGGGATTAATTTGTGTCAAAGTTATAGTTTCTGGCACTTTCATTGGTAAGACATCAGGGTGAAGAGAAGAAGAAAGAAAGAGATGGATAGACTGTATATAGTGTTAAAATAGAGAGAATAAGAGAGAATTATTCAAAATGCAATGATTTGGGGGACAACAGGGCAAATCTCGAAAGTCGTGAGAAAAAGCAGCAAGGAAATACTGAATGCATATATCAAGACAGAGTTTGAAAAAAGATAGATATAATGAGAGATTTTAAGCGCTGAAAGTTGCATCCAAAAAGCCTACACCTTTCATGAATTTTCTTGATTTATTGATTGCTACTAGAAGATAAAACATTTCAATAGTAAAGTTTAGTTGAAAATTATTATTTTATCATGAAAATGTTTAATGTTAATGTCTTTTTTAGCAAAATTATTGCCCAATTGCAAATTGAATTTGCCTAATCCATTTTGAACTTGCTAAGTCCTAAAACAAAATTGACTATTTCATTTTGAATCTGCTTAGTCCCAATTTAAATTTGACTATTCCATTTTGAATTTGCTACATCCCATTTTGAATTTGACTATTCCATTTTGAACTTGGCTATTTCAGTATGAACTTGATTAATCCCAAAATGACTTTGATTAGTCCCAAACTGAACTTGAAATGGTATAGTTTTGGTTGATAACTTCTGTAGAAGAACAATTTTGAATTCAAAAATCAGGATTTGAATAAATTTCTACCCCATTTATGAGTAAAATATCGCGGTGTTGAACCCTAATGCGGCGAACATTCAACAATGGAAAGATCTCCACTGGTTTTTACACGTATCTGTCCCAAGCCAGATGGGAAAGATAGACCCCCATCTCAAAATGCACATTAAGGAATTTTGTATTTAGTGTGAAATCTTCGATAGATCTTAAAAATATGAATATTTTGTGCGAATGGATTCTCTTGGCATTTTTTTTAGAATTTCAATATATACAGTGTAACCCGGATATAAGAGACCCCGATATAGGGGAAACCCGGATGTAAGATAGATTTTCTCTGGTCCCAAATTAGAGCCTGTGTTAATGTATATATAATAGACCAAACCCGGATATAAGAGAAACCCGGATATAAGATACTACTTCTCCGGTCCCGACAACTCTCTTATATCCGGGTTACACTGTATTATGAAAATGCACCACTTTGTCTCTACTAGGATCCTAAACAAATATCTGACAAAAAACTCTTCAACCAGGTGTGGCGAATATAGCATGAACGTTCGTCAAAATCTGTTAGAGAAGGCTCGGAAACCTTTCCTCTTTCTAGAGTAAGAATGCGATTATATAAAATGTGGTATCAAATCCCTAAGTTCAGTTAACGAAATAATTAAGACATGCGCCAGGGCAGCACTATGAGATGTTGAATAGGCGTGAATCAAGTATTATAGATCTAGTAAAAAAAAAAAAACGATTGCGACAGGCATTTAATCACAATAAACTGAATTAGCGCCTGGAATTATCCGAGTTTAAACTAATGATTTAACAGGGTTTTAACTTAAGATTAGGCGAAACAAGGAGTATCACTCCTTATTTCTACCTGCCGTCTATCTAGTCCAAGCTAGGTCGGGTTTTGCCCAAAATTCAACAATGAATTATTATTTTTAATACAATTTCTCTATTCTGATAGTATAAGTAGGCCAAGAATTCTGTCGACCGCGCCAGAAGACGATTGGAGGTTTATCAAACCCAGCCCTTAATATGCAAATCGACTTATAACGTGATATCTGAAATTGACCTGTTCTCTATAAATACAGGAACTTACCACGCGATAAGATAGTCTTCCATAAATGTTGCTGAGAGACAGAAATCCACAGTTGTCTCAGCCCGAAGAACCTAAAGTTGAGCTGCTACCTTCCGACCACCCATTCACTCAGCAAGGCAGTTTTCGTTCGCGTGTCTAGGAAGAACACGGGTATTATTTATGGCTAATTAGGTCCCAACAATATTATAATAACAGTTGGAGACTTATGTAAAAAGCTAAGTACTTGTGTAGAAAGCGGAATAAAGAGATAAGTAGTCAGGCCAGCTCATTATTATTCCATGAGAAAATGTTTCGTCAGTTAGGCTTTCAAAAGGGGAGATAAACAGAGTTTAAAAGAATTAAGATTGAATATACTTGCGTGTTGTGGTTATTATTTGTAAGTAGACAGATCGTCGTTCCGGAAACTTTGAATCAAATCCAATCAACCTCCGGTGAAGCGTGAGCGCACGAGGCGGGGAGATGATTTGATTGGGAGAAAGGCTTGTTTAGATAAATATCTACCGCGTAAGGTAGTATTTCTTTTTATCCCTACCCCCAAGCAAAGCGATAAGACGCAAAGGGTGGCTGAAAATGAAAGAAACTGAGAAGACGTTAACGATAGAGAGAGAATTAAAAGAGCAACATCCAAGGAGACAGAAGATGGCGATTGATGTTGCATTTAAATGTTTGAAGAGCATATGTTGGGGGAAAAGCAAGTCAGAAGAGCATCCTAAAAATAAAAAAAAAATTGTTGAAGAAGTAAAATCCTGGGACAGGTCGGTTGGGGCTGTATTTTTTGGAGAAGACATATATGCACCCGTGCAACGATGAAAAAAGTGCCGAAGTCTCAGTGAAGACTCCGTGGAAAAATAAACAAGTATTGCTGGTTACATATGCACCCTGTGTCACTTGTGTCGTAATAAACATGTAGGACTATTAGATCTTTGTTTATAGTATTTATAGTTAGTCTAATACCCTAATCTATATAATAATATTAATAATAATAATCAAGGGACCCCTGATGATGACCAGAAGGTACTTGGTCGAAACGTTGTGTCTATAATAACGTCAATATCAACCAAGACGTGTACAATAGATCGAAATAATATAAGAACTATGCCTATTATAATAATCATCAGTTATCCCGTATCAACTAATCAATGGACACATGATGATGACCAGAAGGTACTTGGTCGAAACGTTGTGTCTATAATAACGGCAGTATCAACCAAGACGAGAACAATAGTTTGAAATAATACAAGAATATTGAAAATGTCTCATCTCAGAAATGAAATACTGGAGATACGTGTAGCCCTAGACAATTCAGGCCAACTGTAGCTGATTTATTAGTAATCTATTTTCTGATAATTTGAATAAATGTAGTCTTCCTAGGATTTTTTTAAACATGCTGCAGCTATTTAGCATAAAGGAAATAAAAAATCGATAGCATTAAGAAGTTTAGAGATAAAATATAATTTATTGTAAAAAGAGAAAAAAAAGTCGTCCTGTTCCGCTGTTAAGGTTAGGGGTAAATAAATCGATCACTTGAAAGGTTAGTCAAATTGGAGGCTTGAATTTTCCAATCAAAGGTTACAGTGGATCACTGCGTCTTAACCAGACGAGGATTTTATGTGAACTCCAGTAATCATTCATAGTTACGTCTATTAGATAAGGTTAAAGAATATTACAGGATAGGTCATACGGAGGGAGTTTTCTCTTTCTTGTACTCGGTTGGTGAAGCTAGTAGCCCAACATCCATGAAAGAAGAATCATGAACTTAATAATCCTAATGCTAATAATTTCGGTTGAAAATTCTAAAATCTTTCTCTGCAAATAATTTTCCAGGAAAATAGGTTTAAGTCCAGTAGTTGGTTATCTCTCTTTCCAGGATTGAGGGAGGGGGTCGTTTCTAACCTTTTGTTTGAAATAGTATGAAACATTAACTTCTTGATTATTCCAATATTTTCTCTCCGAGATACATGCGATTTACATTATTGAATTCTGTTGAAAGTCCTCAAATGATGTGGTTTTTTGTGATGTCAACGAACACTCGTTGCCCCTTTTGTGATGTCAACGAATACTAGTTGTCACTTTTGCAATGCTCGTTGTAGTAGAGACTTTGTAATCGCAGATACAACTATAGTGACGCCGTTGAATAATACTGGTGTCAGACGCCTTCGAATAGTACTCGCTCGAATAGTAATCAGTATAGTGTATGTATATATTTACTTGACCCCCCCCCACTGAGTCAGGTTGTGAGACAAGGTCGTTTTTTTTCTTCACCCGAGCCGCTGGTCTTAGCTGGTCATAGCTTGTCAGAGCTGGTCAGAGCCGTTCCAAGCGAGACGTAGCCATGATACCACCAGCGCAGAGACGGATCCCTGCGACTGGCAAGCATCAGAATGTGTATACCACGAGAGAGAGAGAGAGACAGAAGAGAGAGAGAGAGAGAGAGAGAGAGAGAGAGAGAGAGAGAGAGAGAGAGAGAGAGAGAGAGGGGAATTTAATAGTAATCCGTTTAGTGATCTGAATAGAGAAATAGTATAGTGAATAGAGAACAGCAGTCCGTATAGTACTAGAGGATAGAATAGAAATGAGGATCAATCTAGACGTCAGGGGACTTCCTACTTATGTGTTTCTCGTATGGTCACGTGGTCTACTTAATTCAATAATGGGATCGCCTGTGTTTGCTCACTGGCGATCTATGTTCAAACACAAGTGTCGGCAGCGACACTTTCTTCCTATATAACAGGTTTCTTTTTTTGGTACAGTTCTTTTGTTTAATATTCTGTTCCGTCACTCCACGATGTTCGAAGAACTTTGGTCTTCACCAAGACCCACAGTCTTCACTCGTTCAAAACCATTTTTAGCCAATGATCTTAGAAAGCGCGGTTATATACAGCTGACAGTTTCTCAACATGTTTGGCACCATGCATGGCATACATATATAAGTCTTCATCTGACGAGGTTATTTAAAAACATGACTCGAGTTTTTAGGGTAATGTTTTGGTTTTACTAAACACACATGCAAACACATTATGCTTTCTGTGGGCAGCTTATTCAGAAATTAATTTCTATTTGATGAACATGTTTGATTGAAAATACAAAACAATGCCTCAGGTTGGGGCTTCTTCCTAGGCAGCCCGTCGCCTATTTTAATAAAAGGGATAGGGCTAATTTCAAGCGCCTGAGGAATACGAATAGGAAAATGGCGAAAGAGCTTGAGTAAAATTTGCCCCTAGTCCCAGGTAAACATAGAATTCCACTTGAAACCCGGTTTTGTAACATAGCGGACTTTATTTTGTTTTAAACAGGGATGTAATAGTAGAAAGTATGAATTGAGATAAAACATCTATATGTATTGTTTGAACTTATTGTGAAAATTAAAACAAAATAGTTTTATGAAAATATTGCGTGGAGGAGACAAGAATATATGAAAAATAGATATCACGTTCAGTCCATTTCAGTACTCTTTTCTTTGTTACTAAAGAATCACTCCTGTCTTCGTAATACTCTACCTAGCTTTTGGAATGCGTCTTTGGCCATCCCAATACGTCTTCAGATCTCAGCGTCACTCTTATCGTCCCCTGTCTATAGTATTTAATATATATAGATATTTAAACCTTATTACTATAAATGTTATTTTTAATATATATAGATATTTAAACCTTATTACTATAAATGTTATTTTTAATGGGTACAAATATTTGAATTTTTACCCCTGTTTTTTTTATTTTTATTTTTTAAACACTGAAATTAATAAAGGTGTTTTTCGGCTGTAGAGACGGTACCCCTGATGGGAAAGGGATATAAGTTCGATTCCTGTTGGAGGCATAATCTTTCATTAGCAGAACTTCTTAATCTAGACAGGTTGTTATTAATTTCACTGTTTAAGAAAATTAAAAAGAACGCGGATAACCACTCAACTACGTGTGCCTTGAAATCGTCTTTCTGCGCCATCTTGGCCTCACGTTTTCCACTGAGCTGAGGTGGAACAACTACATTGAATCAATAGCTTCATCTACCGCAAGGAAAGCTGGTGCTCTGTGTCGCGCCAGAATGTTTGTCTCGCCTGAGTCCATCCTTCAAATCAACAAATCTACCATTCGTCCTAGCATTGAATACTGTTGCAATATATGTTCTAGTGCTCCCGCTGTTCATCTGGAGGTCCTCGATAAATCAGAGACGGATATACAATAAGTCCTGATCTGGCATCTGGTCTATATTAACTTTCTCACAGACGGATTCCCTCTGTCTTTTCTGCAAATAGTTTCATGGAAACTGCTCTGACGAGCTACTTTCAATGGAGCCCCAACTGCATGAATTTAAGCATGCTACTACGTTGGCATCTCTATCCCAACCCTTTTACCGTCGAAACGGTCAAATGTAGACTACTACTCCAACAGCTACGTCTATCACAATTCCTGACAGTGGAGCTTTCTTCCTTCTATTTGCTTCCCTGAGAGCTATAATCTTCAAATATTCAAATGTAATGTCAATCGACATCTTCTGATGACTTGATTCTGATCCCCGTCCTTCTCTATATCCTTTCCTCAAACACCCTCTTTATTCTTGCTCTCATTCTCTGTAACCCTTTGCGTGCTAGTGGCACTCCCGCCATGCTTGGGGTGAAATGCTAAAAAAAAAAAAAAGAAAAAGAAAAAGAAAAATAACGTTTATAATAATAAAGAAATGATATAATATATACAATAAAACCTTTCAATAATCTGTAAAAGCCGTCGAAAATAACGAAATGAAACCAGTCATGAATATGTAATGTTAAAAATATTACTTTCCTTCGAATATCAATAAGATATACACTTTCTCCACACACAAAAACTATTCATAAAAAAGGAGATATTAAAGAACATAATTTACGAATCGTTTTTCCCCTCCTTTTGCCTGTCATATTCAAGAAATAAGTCGTCCATATTTAATAACCTCTTCTATGTGCTTTGAAATATGACAGTCTTCAGGATTTCTTTTTCTTTTACAGAAATCGTCGACAAGATTTGATTTCGATTCTTTTCATAAGATCTTTCTATCGTAGTAATTAAGATATGAAATTGATATCGTGCTGCCCCTGATAAAACACTTACAACTGAGTTGCGCCCACACAGGCAGCCGTATATTCGTACATATAGACGCAAGCAGTGACCCAGTAACCATTAAGTGGAGTAGGATTATATTTTGGGACCCGAAAAGAAAGGGAACCCCCAGAGACAAAATAAATAAATGGTTCAGTATACACTTTAATATTAGGGTGTCCGAAAAGTAATTACATTTTTCAACATTATGAATTATGAGTCAAGTAAACAAAGTCGAATGGTATGAAACTGAATGGAATTAATCATCTCTTTTATTCGACTGTCTGTCGTTTTGAGTGCATTTCTGAGTTTGAACCCATTAAGGATTATAACTTTAAAAAGCAACATATTGTTTATTGCTTGTTGTATAAATTCGGAATATTTAATTTTTAAAAAGATGAAGAAGAGACTCAAAGCAACAGAGATGTAGTTCTACAGAAGGATGCTGAGGATATCATGGATCGAGCGTGTAAGCAAACAAGGAGGAGGCTTATACTTAATATCTGGAAGAGGCAGTTGAAGTTCCTGGGACACATAATGAGGAAGGAGGCCCTGGAGAATCTGATACTCACGGGTTGAATAGAGGGAAAGAGAGACAAGGGAAAACAACGCGTGACATACCTGGCGGACTTAAGCAAGTGAATGACAGAATGTGGTCTGGGAAAGGAAGTAGAGAGAAGGAACTTGTTGAAAGACGCAAGGGATAGAAGGAGGTGGAGAGCCATGATCGGCTTCGTCCTGAAAGGACATGGCACATAAAAAGAAAGACACTATAAAAATTTGATTCCTTACCAAATGCAAATTCTTGTGCCAGAAATACAAACTTTAATAGGAATAGCAAAATATAATAGTCACAAGATTACAAAACAAGACAACCACTGCATAAAATTTTAAAAGGAAAAACACATTTATTTTACAATTACAATTTCAGAAAAAAAAGGTACAAATACAAAAGTTTGCATAAAACTTTCCTTTTGTGCACCTATTACGGCAGGATAACAATTTTCTGAGGTTACAAAAAGAGGATTACCATCAGATATAAGGAAAAATGTGTTACAATTTTGAGAAAAAGACACGGTTTCAATGACAAAAACGATTACAACCTTTGAAAATGAAAAAAAGGGGGAAAAACTTAAAAAGAAGCAAAGAATTGCACAAGGCAGAAAATACAAAACGCACCTGCCTCCATTCTTAACAGAATACGCAATAATAGAATGTCTCATCACGAAGGGGGGGGGGGTTCATGTTTTCGCAGGTTGCTATCTCGAGGGCTTTTCATAGTACTTTGCTGGAAAGTTAAACTTAAAGTTCTTTCAGTTTAAATTCGCCATAGAAAGGAATGTTTTCTCCTGGCGTTTTAATCTGTTTTGAATCTGTTGAATCTTTCTTTCCCCCGTGTTGATTTATGTCCTCCCTTAGCGTGACCAGTCCTATTGAAGTCTGAGTGGTAATGCCTTCTTCTTGTAAAAACAAACACCAATTTTGTTCTTTTCATTCAGAAATTAACAAAATTTAATTTCCTACCGAATCCAAATTCTTGTGCCAGAAAGTCAAACTTAGTCTAGTAGGAATACTAAAACATAAGAGGCGCAAAGTTACAAAACAAGACAACCACTGCGTAAAATTTCAAAAGGAAAAACAGATTTATTTACACAATTACGAAAATAAAGCTACAAATACGAAGTTATTTAGACAATTACGAAAATAAAGCTACAAATACAAAGTTATTTACACAGTTACGAAAATAAAGCTACAAATACAAAGTTATTTACACAATTGCGAAAATAAAGCTACAAATACAAAGTTATTTACACAATTACGAAAATAAAGGTACAAATACAAATTTTGCACAAAAATGTCCTTTTGTCCACCTATTAAGACAGGATAACAATTTCGGATACAAAGGATTATCATCGTAAAATGGAAAAAAATACAGGTTGAAAAAATACAAGTATTTTGTAAATAGCAAAAAGAGAAAACAATACTAGAAAGCAGGAACCCCGCCACAAAAAACATCCCCCCCAGCCTCGAAAAAACACAAAGCTGCAACAGCTTTTGAGAAGAAAAACTAACTGAAAAGACCTATTTTCGCTTTCACTTTCACTTTCACTTTTACCACAAGCGTCGCTGGGAAACAGTAAATTTTGAAAAGTCCCTTTTAACTTCACACTGTTCGTGCTTGGGAAAATTTCTTAGAATTCTTTTCGCTTTTGGCTGTCCAACCACAGGGGTATTTTCACTTAAACTTCAACATTCTTTAGTCTCTATGCAATTGGCCGGTAACTGCTGGTCTTCATAAAAATACACTTCTCTCAAATAAACGTGTATTAAGAAAAAACAACCTAGACGGTTAAATGTTTATTCAATGCTAACATTTTTAAAATAATAAAAATAAAATTTTTATAACACAGATACAGTGAAGACTGTTATATATCAGCTGTGGTTTCTTATTCTTTATGTGCCATCTCCCCTCAGGTCGTAGGCGATCATGGCTCTCCACAATTTCCTGTCCTCTGTAGTTCTTAATAAATTTTGTCTTTTAGTATTTCTCCTAAACCCTTTTCAGCCATTTATTTACTCAAACTCACTAAGTATGTTATGCAGTGTTTTCCTCCGTCTCTTTTGCCTTCAATCTGTCCTGTGAGTATCAAACTTTCCAAGCCCTTTTCCTCATTAAGTGCCCTAGAAATTTCAACTATCTCTTCCTGTTGTTAAGTAAAAGTTTCATTTTTGTATCCATTTTCTCTAAAAATTCGTCGTTGCTCACGTATTCGATCCATTGTATTCTCAGCATCCTTCTGTAGAACTATATTTCTGTTGCTTCTAGTCTCTGCTTTCATATTTGATATTGTCCAGCATTCCTTGCCATATAGGAGTTCTGATATTACGTAGCAGTTTAACATTCATTTTTCTTTGTTTCTAACGAAGTTTTTCTGTTTCTTAATACTTTGCTTAGCTTTTGGAAGGCATGTTTGGCTATCCCAATGCGTTTTCGGATTTCTGTGTCGTACTTTTCGTTCTCTGTTAAAACAATTGCCAGAAATTAAAATTTTTGTACTTGTTTGATTTCGGCATCCCCAATTTGTAATTCGCATTTTGGGTTCGCCCTTTTGCTGATGACTATGCATTCTGTAGTTGATGTTTAGTCCTTTCTTCTCATTTTCCTTCACTACCTTCTGTAGGAGTTTATGTAGTTTTCTTTACATCTCGATCTTGAACTCACTCAATAAAACTCACCATGAAAGGCAATCCATTCCGAGGGAAACACTTTTGAAAGAGACTATTAAATTGGATCCACGTAAACGAAATAGATATTAGTTGCAAGAATTTGTAATGTTTAACTGTCCACGAATTAGACGGAATCTGGTTTCTTTATGAGCTTTTACTTCTGAGTCCAATAATGTGTTAGAACATCTGTAGTTGTCTTTTAATCACGAATGACAAACTTTTGTAAATCCTTGTCACAGTGAAAATTAAATTTTGCATGTCAACAGAAAACGAAATGTACAGCGGTTATAACAAAATGACAAAACAGGTCGCAGAGGAAAACCAAGATTCCATCCATAGAAGACCTTGCTTTGGGTCTGGTGGAATATGAATGGTGTTATCTATTACGAACTTCTGGAACATGGAAGGACCATCATGAAGTTTATTACCAGAGGTTTGAGGAGTGAAAACGTAGGATTACGTCTAAGTTGTTCTGTTTTGTTAAACAACAAAAATGTTTCTTTCTCCACAGCGTGACAATTCAATGGTATACTTTAAAAAACAAACACAAGGAAAAATAATATTGTTAGGATGAGAGTTTCTTCTGCCCGCTTCGTACTCACCAGATTTGACACCAACGGGGTTGTTTTTGTTTCGATCACTTGGATATTTCATAAGGGGAAAAACATTTAGAAACAAGAAAGTTTTAAAACAAAAGTCAGATTACTTTAAACAGTTTTAAGGATGCAGAAGGTGCTTAACTTCCTTTGGTGGAGGTAAGGCACGTGGGTCACATGACAGCTGCTTAGTCACGTCACTCTCTACAGTGACGAGAGCGGCAGTCAATTTCAGTTTACAGTAGCCAAACCGAGAGGTTTTCGTTACCCTTACACATCTATAGCGCTGTTTACCCTTGGAAATATATCTTTCCCAGATATAGAAAGAAATTCCTGCTCGCAGTCCTCAATTTGGAAAAACCCAAGACTTGCTGTTTCCCGTTAATCGAATATGTCATCAGCTATAGATGAATCCGGCCCGGTTGAATCCGGAGTCCTAAACATGGATTCTCCAGACACAGGAGTATCTCCATATTATATGTAAGAGACTGTCTTTTCGTTTCTCTTTTCACTCTGCTTTGTTATTTTTCTGCGTAGGGCACATGTATATATGTATATATAGTTTTGTGTATGTCTTAGGGGTATAAAAGTCTCTATGAGAACAAAACATGTTTGTCATTATTTTTTCATTCAGTAATACCGTTCCGCCTAAGAAATACGGTGTTATTTTATCAGGCCTATAATAATGCCCATAACGGGTGAAAAGTCAATTGGAAAATAAATCATTCTTCCATAGCTCGCTCTCGTTATACAGAGAACCAAATATGTGCCTTCTTGTGCTGCTGCATTTGTCCAAAATGACGGCTTTACATTTTCGATAAATATTATTTGACTAAATTTAACTGAAAAATTATTTTGATATACTTTCTGGTAAGACGTAACTACTTTAGTAATATTTGTATAGATAATATTTCAGTATTTTTTCTTCTTTTGGATTCGTTTTTTATCTGGAATATTACAAAAATATATTTTGTTTTCTAAATTAAATCCCATACATGCAAACATTCAGAATTAAGATTTATAGGAAATACTCATATCTGTGCTGACGATGGACTCAGAAGTAAAACTGCAAAGAAGGTAGCCAAGAAAAGCAAGAAGAAAGAACTAAGTATTTAATATAAGAAGACAAAATGTATGACCGTCAGCAAGAAAGACAGTCTCGGGCGTGAGGGAGATTTTAGAAAAAGTAGGTAGAAAAATTTAATCAACTCGGTAATATAATAACAGATAAAAGAAAATGTTTCAGAGATCCGAAAGCACATCGAAATACGAAAGATGTCTACCAGAAACTAAGCAAAGAAATTAAGGCATAGTAATTTTTCGTTAGAAATAAAGACAAAAGTGCTGGACTACTATACTATATATATACAGGGTTTCCAACAATGTATACACTCTTTAAATAATTATAAACATTATTATTTTTATTAAAATACATTTCATTTTTAAAATTTAATAAAATCTACAGATATTATTTTATTATTTTGTGAACACCTATTTTCTAAATGATGTCCATTCTGATCCAGGGACTGCTGACAACACGAAGCAATGGAATTGCAAACATCTTCAAACATTTCGTTTGGTATTTTTGTGAATTCTTGTTCAGTGGTTGCCTCTCAGTTCACCGACTGTTGCAGATTTCATAGCGTAGATTTTGTCTTATAAGCATCCCCATAAAAAAGTCTAGTGGTGTCAGGTCTGGTGAACGCGGAGGCCCCTTCGTCCAATTCACCCGTTTGGCAAGATCACATCAAATTAGGATCTAACTTCATACTTCGGTCTGGATCATCGTCATTAATAGCATGGACTAATCTTGGAATGTGACTTTGGAAGCGCTTTAAAATGCGTTGGGCAGACGATTTTGAAATACCTTCCTCAAGACTCGTTCGCCGCACAGATTTTCTTGGTTTTGGTTACACGTTTCCAGTACTCTTTTTTGGTTTGTGGGGCTTGTCCATGTCCGCGGTCTTCCGGGATGCTTATCGTAGATATTCTGAACAATTCCATCGACTTCAAAATTATCTTTAATTCGAGTAATGGTAAGTCGCGTTGGTGGCTCTGTTAGAAACTCCCTCCTAAACTGGCTTTGTACTTCAACTGAGTTTTCAGTAGCATTTTAGAATAAATTTCCTTTGTTCAAAGCTTAGTTTAACTGCCATCATTAATTCTGATGGGTTTAATCTGGAAAGAAAAAAATCAATTAAGCTATCAGCTGTTAAAGTGTGGATACATTTTTGGGACATTCGGCACACCCTCCTCGATGACAGTGGATACTGGAAACATTTTTGCTAGAGAAGTTAAGAATTGAAGCGACGGAAATGAGATTCTTCACTCGGATCCGAAGAAATCTATGGACAGAGAACGTTAGCACCGAGGAATTTATAAAGAATATGGGAGCGAGGAAACCATTACTTCTTAAAATGGGAAAGTGACAACTTCAAAGTTTTTGGTCATATTATCAGGAAGGGCGGCTTCGAAAATTTAATACTTACATAACATATTTTGAAGGAAGAAGGGGGATATTGACGTGGTGTAATGGTTAGCATACATTCGGTAATGGGGCACATCTGAGCTACGCTTTGAAAATCATGTGGTACTTCGACGTGGTGTAATGGTTAGCAAGTTTGTCTCGCTAGATCAATTACAACTGAATAGTGAGTTCAATCCTCACTGGGTGCCCCCATACTTTCGGCGATAGACCTCATCTGAGCTACGCCTTGAAAATCACGATATCGAATAAATAAGGGGTTGAAGGAAACAGCTAGCAACTTGTTGAGTTTGTGTGAATGGATGCCAAGTCAAAGACTAGAGATGGTAAAGAGTCAAACGTTGCTTTGCGGTTACAAGAAAAAGAAAGTTGTGGAGAGCCATCACTACCATGCATTGAAAGTACACTGCACATAAATGATACTGATTGCAGAAGTGTTGAAGTGCCAATGTACTAACGGTTAACATCGTAGGAATGGTATCGGTGAGTCAAGTTCAAATCCCGGGTGAGGCAGCTTATGTGAACTTAGCATTATCTTTCGGAAAGGCATGAAACCGCATCCTCCTTTGTCTCTGAAATATTTCTACAGTACTTGGACAATCACAATGTTCCACAGCTTCTTGATTTTTGCTGTTCTCAGTACTTCTTTCTCGGATATGACCTGGCTTTGTTGAAACTCTCTTTTCTTCTATCTCTATATCATGTCTCTTTAGGGCTTTGATCGCCTGGGTTCTCCACAGCTCTGACCCCTGTTTGACATTTGTGGTACATCTTCCGCTATCCAATTCTCAATTAGGCTATTCTATACTTTCTCTGTTTTGCTTGTTTTCAATGCGCCGTTTGAGTGCAAAATTCTCCAAGCCAGCTGTTCTCTTTATTCTCAGCTGTGACCACTTTTTCCATCTCTGTAAAATTCGTATTTATCAAAATTTGATATATATACAGAGTAGATAGATTTCTTTCAAGCATTTCACCCCACGCAAGGTGGGAGTGCCACTAACGCGCAAGGGGTTACAGAGAGTGAGAACAAGAGTAAAGAGTAAAGTGTTTGAGGTAAGGATAAAGAGAAGGGCGATGATCAGTATCAAGGTATCAAAAGATATCGATTGATATTATATCTGAATATTTGAAGATTGTAGCTATCAGGGAAGCAAATAGAAAGAAGATAGTTCCACTGTTCGGAAGTGCGAGATAAGAAGCTGTTGGAGTAGAAGAGGTGGTTACATAAACATTTCAGCCCAAGCAAGGCGGGAGTGCTACTAGCACGCAAGGGGTTGCAGAGAGGGAAAGTAAGAAAAAAGTGGAGTGTTTGAGGAAAGGATAAAGAGAAGGGCGATGATCAGTATCAAGGTATCAAAAGATGTCGATTTTATATTACATCTGAATATTTGAAGATTGTAGCTATCAGGGAAGCAAAGAGGTGAAACGATGGGAGATGTGCGAGGGAGAAGGACGATAAAAGTTTGAATGAAGACAGTCGTGTGTCTATAAAGACAATAGATGTACAGTTTGCAATTGATGTGGTAATTATACATAGAATTAATCCTGAAGATCGGAACATGTGCAAAATTTGTGCAAAGTTTGTTCCCAGGGTGTTCAGTGATGAACAAGAAAAGGCACATTGGTGACCGCAGTGAAATGGTAGAGATGGACAGCAAAACTGTCCCCCACTCTACCTACACTCCAGATATTCCTCCCTACGAATTTCGGTTGTTCCCCAAGTTGAAGGAAGAACCCGCCCAGGAGCGGACGTTTTGAAGATATTGAAAAGTTGAAGGACATTGTGACAAGGGTCCTAGGCATCTTTGCTTTGGATGACTTTCATGGTGTCTTCCTGGAGTGGCCGGGGTGTTGCAACAAGTGCGTTAAAGTCAGGGGATCCTACTTTGAAGGAAATTAGAGTTTTCTACTTCTTTTAAATTAATAAATATCTCTCCAGAAAATAAATCTGAAAATTTATGGGATGTCACTCGCACATCGACCGAACAGAGCAGTTTATTATATCTTCGGAATAAGAAAACTTTTTAAAAATCTTTTTTGAATGGAAATTGAGAATTTAATTCTTTTGAAGTACAGTAGAATCCCTGACAACCGGACTAAGAAGGTTTTTCGGATATGAGGAATTGGTTACAAAGTCCGAATATGAGGAGTTATATTTAGATTAAAATAAAAGAATTAAAATAAGGTTTAACATTTATTTTAAATGCTTTATAATAAGCAAAATAAGCCAATGGCGAGTGAAATATAACGGAATTCATTTTAAGGAAAAAGAAATAAATTATGTAATGTTCCTGAAAATTCATTAACTTAAGTATGCCACGTATGCAAAACAAATAATGTAACGAGGATTTTTTAATCGCTGTTGCATGATGATTCTTTCTCTTCTAATGTCATTCTCAACTTTTTCCGCATTTCGTTTTGCTTTTGTTCTTGGATTTCTTTTAAACGAAAGACACTTTTTAACTCTTCTTGCGTTTTTGTAATCGTCATAACTTAATGCTGGCTTTCTTTCCATGAAGCTGAGAACCTTTTCAATAGCTATTTCAATTTCAGTCCAGGTTTCATCACAATAATGTTTTTATTTCCTTGCACATTTTGACATTGTGAACGCTGGAGAATAGTTTCTTTGGGAGATTTTATATCATACAATGTTGACTTTTCTATGTTGAACACAACCATTAGTTACAATGTACTTTCACCAGCTTCTAGTCTGTTTAAAATTTCCACCTCTTGAAATAACTCCAAAGTCCAAAGGTATCACCGCTTATTCCCATCACCTTTTGCACTAATACAAGCCAATAGGGTGAAATAAGCATAAGAAATTATCCTAAGTAAATTTCGTGAAAAACAAAAATTTCAAATCAGTTACATATCACCCAAATTGTTCAAATATACACATCAAAATCACGTCTGCATATACGGGATTCCGGATATGAGGGATTCCGGACATGAGGGATTCCGGATATGAGGGATTCCGGACATGAGGGATTCTACTGTACTAAGAGATTTACATTTTCCTTGGATGAAATAAAGGACTCCATTTAAACATGGGATACAAAATACAGCATACGCCACAAACACTGAATGTACCAGATGTATGTTTGTATTTTGGTTTGTGGATTCAATAGACCAAAATACAAACATGCACCAGAAGCAACAATTCCAAGATGCAACAAATACAGGATTCAAGACACCAGATGCAAATATACACCAGACGCAACAAAGCAGATGTAATACACACAAGATAAAATAAGAACTGGATGCAACAAACACCAGGTGCAGATACCAGATGCAAACCTGCACTAAATGCAACGGACGAGTTGCGGCAAACAGTAGTTGTCAAAAATAACACACACACACACACACACACACACACACACACACACACACACACACATATATATATATATATATATATATATATATATATCAAAATACTCTTTACTGGAATTTAGTTTATAAAATTTAGCTATGTTACTATGTGTGGCATGGAGCACTTTAATTTTTTCGATATGAAACCATAAGTATATTCTTCTTACAATTATTTATTCTCCTTCCTTATATATATATATATATATATATATATATATATATATATATATATATATTTCTCTTCCTTATATATATATATTTATATTTATTCCTTATGTGTGTGTGTGTGTGTGTGTGGAATAGTTTTTCTTTTTCTATAACTAAACCGATTTTTGTAAAATTCTCGAATTTGATGTGCATATTTCTTAGGTCCAGTTTTGATGTTAAACATATTTTGTTCCCCATTGGGAAAGGTGGGATCTACTTTTCTGTTTTACGAGTTTTGTTTTATAGTGACGATTACTGTTTGTAACCGTTCGGTGTAAGACTATAATTCATCTTTTATTGTTACTAATGTCAAGTAAACATAGTTGTGTGCCTTGAAAATGCAATTTCAAAGAACAATGTTTTTCACAAAATAGATTTTCTATTTTTCCTCGTATTTTTTGTTGAAAATGTACCAAGAAAAAATGAATCTATTTCGTATTTAATGAACTAAGTATCTTGACAATAGCATTTTAAACACATTTTAATTGAGAATGAAGATTGTAAACTAAAAAGTTCTTAGAAATTTTAATTATTTCAATCTGATATCGGAAGTTCGTATGGAAAAACATTTTAGGCCAATATATATTTCAACAGGTTATCATAATTTTCACAAGTTATTCCTTCTATTCAAAAGACTTATTTCTTTTACCAGCGTACTGATTAGGATTTATTTCGTGAGTTTATGCGAGACGCCCCTGGGATTGATATCCTTAACGTTACTATTGAGAATTGTGCCACAGGTTTCTTCTTGGGCTAAAGCCGGATTTGATATTTTTATACCTCGCAAATATCCTCTTTGTTCATACCAGCCTGTTCAACCACTGTAGATCGTCCTGGGTATGACGATAAACTACATCCGCGTCCTGGGTAAGACGATAAACTATGTCCAACAGCAAGTCCTCTGATCAGGAGGTTTTGAGGAGCGTGGAACCAACTCTTAATTGCTGGTGTTCCCAGGTGCACCTGACCCGGAGTGGTAGCACCTGTTAGGGTCCCAGCTATGTGCAAATAGTTAACATCTAAACTTGTGTAAAAATACCAGAAATACTTTGTAATAAAAAAATTATTACCAGCAATAAATTTGAAGGAAAAATTATTATCAGCAATACTTTAAAAAGAAAAATGCCAGCAATGCAAACAGCTATACATTCAACATACAAAAAAATATGACCAGCTATAGATTTCTTCAAGGAAAAATATTCCCAGGAATAGATCGTCTTGGGTACGACGTTAAACTGCATCCAACAGCAAGGCATCTGATCAGGAGGTTTTGAGGAAGCGTGGAACCACCTCTTAATTGCTGGTGTTCCCAGGTCCACCCTGACCCGGGGTGGTAGCACTTGTTGGGTCCCAGCTATGGGAAAATAGTGAACTTCCAGGTCTTTTCCAGCACATTGAAACAATGATATTGCCAACTACACTTTTTTGAAACAATGATGTTGCCAGCTATAAGTTTTTGAAACAATGATGTTGCCAGCTATACGTTTTTGAGACAATGATGCAGCCAGTGTTTGAAACAATGATGTTGCTAACGTTATCCTTAAATTACGTTTGCAAAGTATATATATTTAGTAAATATGTGGAAACTGGATCTGGCATTAAATAACCCATAGTGGTTGATATGCCATAAAACCCCAAACAAACAAACATAAATAGATTTTTGAAGAACATATTACCAGCAATAAAAACTTTGTCGGCATTAAATAACCCATTGAGGTGTTGATATGCCGTAAAACAAACCAAACCAAACCAAACCAAAACGCTATATCCCATGGGAATCACTGTTTCCGGGTATACCAGCTTGATAATTCCGACCTCAACAGGCGTCTATTTATGTCTGCTGGAAATAATTGTAAACGTCTCCTCAAAGAGGCTAATTCTTTGTTTGCTGATAGAATGGGGCACCGTATAGTCTCTAACATGTTTGGTTCAGGTGATTACTGTTGGCTCCGTAATAGCGTATTAAATAATGTGGAGTGTTAAATTCTCTTCTAATTCATATGGAGTAGCTTTGCCTGACCTTCCATTTAGAACTGAGTCTTTATTGAGGGATATGCACTTGATTCCGTCCATAGTTTCTGCTATGTGAATCTGATGGCATCCCTGTAATAGACCTTAAGAAGTGCGCTCCTGAACTGTCTTTTGTTCTCTCTAAACTCAACATGAAATGCATTGCTGCTTCTTGCCTTCCTGTTTGCTAGAAATCCTCTTCTCTAGTTCCAGTCTTTAAGAATTCAGGTGAAACATCTGGTCCTTCTATCGGCTTAATAGCCTTCTACCTCTTGTTGGTAAAGTCTCTCATTAACTCTGACTTGGGTAAGTATCTCACATCGTAGTGTCCTCTTTCAGATAAGCAATGTGGCATTCGCGTTTTTACTGCTTGGCTTGTTAACGATTATTTCTGAAAGAGCCTGTCAAGATTTAGATAAGAATAGTGAAGATCTGGCTGTTGCTTTAGATATCTCGAAAGCATTTGACAGGATTTGGCATATTGATCTTCCTTACAAGTTCAAACGTTATATTTCTGGACGAATTTTTCTTAGCAAATCATGAAATGAAAGTTGTCTTGAATGGCCACTCTTCTAGATCTTTTTACATTAATGTAAGTGTTCCCCAGGGCTCTATCTTTAGGCCTACGTTGATTCTAATTTTCATCAACAACTTTTCTGATCTGTTATTTACACTATTTACATTATTCGGACTATTGTCCTCATCTTTGTCGCCATATTTATTACAACGTTTCGGCCGTTGTACGCTCTGGCCTTCTTCAGGAGGTTGGAATGTTGAACTGAACCCTTTATTTCGCTCACTGGGGTAGACTGTTCTAGTTCCACGTGCCATGTTTAATGGATGTCAGTTATCTCCTCTTAATTCCCCTCTCCAATTTCTCCACCGCCTTAACCGGGTATTGAACTCACACTATTTGGCTCCTGTCACTGGATCTAACCAACGCCTTTATCCACTGGGCCATGAGGCCTCAAGGACACATGGCACAGTGGATAAAGGCGTTCAAAACCCGGTTAAGGCAGTGGAGAACTTGGAGAGGGGAATTAACAGGAGATAACTGACATCCATTAAACATAGCACGTAGAACTAGAACAGTTCTAGAACTGATGCAAGACTTTATTTCTTACCCGGCATAGGCGAATACTTCAGCTAGTATTTTATATAAGAAAGACATTACAGAAATTAAACTATGCATATATTTTATACATATCTTACGTATGCAATGACAAATGGGTGTAAATACAAGCATATCAACCTCCCTCTCTTTATATATATATATATATATATATATATATATATATATATATATATATATATATATATATATATATATATATATATATGTGTATATCCCATGCACTAATATTTGTACACATACATACAGGTTTTTGAAACTACTTGCACAACGACAAACGGTAAATAATGCTCCATATTTCCCGTTCGCTATCAATCAGCAAAATGTATTTTCCATTTAATTCTTTGAAGATAAATGTCGAACGTCAAATCCGCTGTACATCTTAAGTGCTTCAGAAAGATTCCAATAAGGAAATCCATGAAAGAGACAAAAAAAAAAGAAGAAATGACGAGAAGAGGGGAAAACGACTTTCATCCGCGAAACGGATTTCGGATTGAAGCTTGTGCGGGGCCGAAAATGAGATAAGGTCGACAGAGATTGAGCAAATATTCGCTACAAAGAAGAGATCTTTTCGGATGCTGTTTGGCTGAAACTAAAATCAGGACCAAAGACATTGTCAAATGATTATCAACTCACAGTGGAATCTTTCATCCCTCCGTTTCCAATCAGTACTCGCATCGTGTGATTAGTCGGTTACATCCTTTAGGTTTCTACAACAGCCGATTCACATTGGATAACTATTTTTAGCTTTAAATATGCACCAGAGCAATTATTGGCTTAGCTTAGTTTAGTCGAACCCCACAGTCCATTACTTTTTGTTAGTTCCTTTCGGGGGGTTTGTAACTGATGTAATGAATATTCATACACCAGGTTCCCCCTCACAGTAATATGATTGGCTGGTGTCAGCCAGAAATACAGACTGATGTGGAGGTACATCGTCAACGCCTATTGCCTACGCTATTTGCCTATGCTTATTGCCTACGACTACGACGAGTACCAGTCCATTACGGCTACCTGCTAGATTGTTCTACCCGGTTACAGTAGCCAAAACCACTTAGCTACTTCGAATAAATATATCCCTTTCCGGGACATATCAGTAAACGAAACAATTGCTGTGTTTCATGTCGTTTCTGGCTTCAATTCTTCCGAAAACAACGCTATATCACAGAGTGTATTAAACGACGGCCAAATTTCTTTTCTTTAATTGCTTTATTTTATAAGGGACAGTAGTCGTAGCATCGTTTCTAGGAGAAAGGGAGAGGAAGATGATCGCCACGTGTTGACTTGCCTAATTCAAGAATCTCGGTACAGTGAGGAATTTTAATCCTTCTAATTCTTGCAGCGGTTTTCGTGCTTTCGCGACTTTTTGGTATGATATAAAAGCTGAAACAAAGCAATCCATCAGAATTCCACGCCCTCAGTTCGGGTTCTGACCAGTAGTTTGCCATTCTGGACCATTCTGTCTATGATTCTGTCTATATATAGAGAGAAAGACATAGACACAAAGGCCGGAGCGTAAAACGGCCGAAACGTTGTGTATATGGCAATGAAGATGAGGATAACAGTCCGAATAATGTAAATAATGCAAGTAATCATAATACCTCATCTCAGAGATATAGACAGATATATAGAGAGACAAACACAAAGGCCGGAGCGTAAAACGACCGAAACGTTGTGTATATGGCAATGAAGATGAGGATAACAGTCCGAATAATGTAAATAATGCAAGTAATCATAATATCTCATCTCAGAGATATAGACAGATATATAGAGAGACATAGACATAAAGGCCGGAGCGTACAACGGCCGATACGTTGTGAATATTGCAATGAAGATGAGGATAACAGTCCGAATAATGTAAATAATGCAAGCAATCATAATACCTCATCTCAGAGATATAGACAGATATATAGAGAGAAATAGACACAAAGGCCGGAGCGTAAAACGGCCGAAACGTTTTGTATATGGCAATGAAGATGAGGATAACAGTTCGAATAATGTAAATAATGGAAGCAATCATAATACCTCATCTCAGAGATATAGACAGATATATAGAGAGACATATATATAAAGGCCGGAGCGTACAACGGTCGAAACTTTGTGAATATTGCAATGAAGATGAGGATAACAGTCCGAATAATGTAAATAATGCAAGTAATCATAATACATCATCTCAGAGATATAGACAGATATATAGAGAGAAATAGACATACAGGCCGGAGCGTACAACGGCCGAAACTTTATGAATATTGCAATGAAGATGAGGATAACAGTTCGAATAATGTAAATAATGCAAGCAATCATAATACCTCATCTCAGAGATATAGACAGATATATAGAGAGAAATAGACATACAGGCCGGAGCGTACAACGGCCGAAACTTTATGAATATTGCAATGAAGATGAGGATAACAGTTCGAATAATGTAAATAATGCAAGCAATCATAATACCTCATCTCAGAGATATAGACAGATATATAGAGAGACATAGACAAAAAGGCCGGAGCGTACAACGGTCGAAACTTTGTGAATATTGCAATGAAGATGAGGATAACAGTCCGAATAATGTAAATAATGCAAGTAATCATAATACATCATCTCAGAGATATAGACAGATATATAGAGAGACATAGACATAAAGGCCGGAGCGTACAACGGTCGAAACTTGGTGAATATTGCAATGAAGATGAGGATAACAGTCCGAATAATGTAAATAATGCAAGTAATCATAATACATCATCTCAGAGATATAGACAGATATATAGAGAGACATAGACATAAAGGCCGGAGCGTACAACGGCAGAAACTTTGCGAATATTGCAATGAAGATAAGGATAACAGTTCGAATAATGTAAATGATGCAAGCAATCATAATACCTCATCTCAGAGATATAGACAGATATATAGAGAGAAATAGACACAAAGGCCGGAGCGTACAACGGCAGAAACTTTGTGAATATTGCAATGAAGATGAGGATAACAGTCCGAATAATGTAAAAAATGCATGTAATCATAATACCTCATCTCAGAGATATAGACAGATATATAGAGAGACATAGACATAAAGGCCAGAGCGTAGAACGGTCGAAACGTTGTGAATATGGCAATGAAGATGAGGATAACAGTTCGAATAATGTAAATAATGCAAGTAATCATAATACCTCATCTCAGAGATATAGACAGATATATAGAGAGAAATAGACACAAAGGCCGGAGCGTAAAACGGCCGAAACGTTGTGTATATGGCAATGAAGATGAGGATAACAGTCCGAATAATGTAAAATAATGCAAGTAATCATAATACCTCATCTCAGAGATATAAACAGATATATAGAGAGACATAGACATAAAGGCCGGAGCGTACAACGGTCGAAACTTTGTGAATATTGCAATGAAGATGAGGATAACAGTTCGAATAATGTAAATAATGCAAGCAATCATAATACCTAATCTCAGAGATATAAACAGATATATAGAGAGAAATAGACATAAAGGCCGGAGCGTACAACCGCCGAAACTTTGTGAATATTGCAATGAAGATGAGGATAACAGTCCGAATAATGTAAATAATGCAAGTAACGATAATACATCATCTCAGAGATATAGACAGATATATAGAGAGACATAGACATAAAGGCCGGAGCGTAGAACGGTCGAAACGTTGTGAATATGGCAATGAAGATGAGGATAACAGTTCGAATAATGTAAATAATGCAAGTAATCATAATACATCATCTCAGAGATATAGACAAATATATAGAGAGACATAGACATAAAGGCCAGAGCGTAGAACGGTCGAAACGTTGTGAATATGGCAATGAAAATGAGGATAACAGTTCGAATAATGTAAATAATGCAAGTAATCATAATACATCATCTCAGAGATATAGACAGATATATAGAGAGACATAGACATGAAGGCCAGAGCGTAGGACGGTCGAAACGTTGTGAATATGGCAATGAAGATGAGGATAACAGTTCGAATAATGTAAATAATGCAAGTAATCATAATACATCATCTCAGATATAGACAGATATATAGAGAGACATAGACACAAAGGCCGGAGCGTAAAACGGCCGAAACGTTGTGTATATGGCAATGAAGATGAGGATAACCGTCCGAATAATGTAAATAATGCAAGCAATCATAATACCTCATCTCAGAGATATAGACAGATATATAGAGAGACATAGACACAAAGGCCGGAGCGTAAAACGGCCGAAACGTTGTGTATATGGCAATGAAGATGAGGATAACCGTCCAAATAATGTAAATAATGCAAGCAATCATATTACCTCATCTCAGAGATATAGACAGATATATAGAGAGACATAGACATAAAGGCCGGAGCGTACAACGGCCGAAACGTTGTGAATATTGCAATGAAGATGAGGATAACAGTTCGAATAATGTAAATAATGCAAGCAATCATATTACCTCATCTCAGAGATATAGACAGATATATAGAGAGACATAGACATAAAGGCCGGAGCGTACAACGGCCGAAACGTTGTGAATATTGCAATGAAGATGAGGATAACAGTTCGAATAATGTAAATAATGCAAGCAATCATATTACCTCATCTCAGAGATATAGACAGATATATAGAGAGACATAGACATAAAGGCCGGAGCGTACAACGGCCGAAACGTTGTGAATATTGCAATGAAGATGAGGATAACAGTTCGAATAATGTAAATAATGCAAGCAATCATAATACCTCATCTCAGAGATATAGACAGATATATAGAGAGACATAGACACAAAGGCCGGAGCGTAAAACGGCCGAAACGTTGTGTATATGGCAATGAAGATGAGGATAACCGTCCAAATAATGTAAATAATGCAAGCAATCATATTACCTCATCTCAGAGATATAGACAGATATATAGAGAGACATAGACATAAAGGCCGGAGCGTACAACGGCCGAAACGTTGTGAATATTGCAATGAAGATGAGGATAACAGTTCGAATAATGTAAATAATGCAAGCAATCATATTACCTCATCTCAGAGATATAGACAGATATATAGAGAGACATAGACATAAAGGCCGGAGCGTACAACGGCCGAAACGTTGTGAATATTGCAATGAAGATGAGGATAACAGTTCGAATAATGTAAATAATGCAAGCAATCATAATACCTCATCTCAGAGATATAGACAGATATATAGAGAGACATAGACACAAAGGCCGGAGCGTAAAACGGCCGAAACGTTGTGAATATTGCAATGAAGATGAGGATAACCGTCCAAATAATGTCAATAATGCAAGCAATCATATTACCTCATCTCAGAGATATAGACAGATATATAGAGAGACATAGACATAAAGGCCGGAGCGTACAACGGCCGAAACGTTGTGAATATTGCAATGAAGATGAGGATAACAGTTCGAATAATGTAAATAATGCAAGCAATCATAATACCTCATCTCAGAGATATAGACAGATATATAGAGAGACATAGACACAAAGGCCGGAGCGTAAAACGGCCGAAACGTTGTGTATATGGCAATGAAGATGAGGATAACCGTCCAAATAATGTAAATAATGCAAGCAATCATATTACCTCATCTCAGAGATATAGACAGATATATAGAGAGACATAGACATAAAGGCCGGAGCGTACAACGGCCGAAACGTTGTGAATATTGCAATGAAGATGAGGATAACAGTTCGAATAATGTAAATAATGCAAGCAATCATATTACCTCATCTCAGAGATATAGACAGATATATAGAGAGACATAGACATAAAGGCCGGAGCGTACAACGGCCGAAACGTTGTGAATATTGCAATGAAGATGAGGATAACAGTTCGAATAATGTAAATAATGCAAGCAATCATAATACCTCATCTCAGAGATATAGACAGATATATAGAGAGACATAGACACAAAGGCCGGAGCGTAAAACGGCCGAAACGTTGTGTATATGGCAATGAAGATGAGGATAACCGTCCAAATAATGTAAATAATGCAAGCAATCATATTACCTCATCTCAGAGATATAGACAGATATATAGAGAGACATAGACATAAAGGCCGGAGCGTACAACGGCCGAAACGTTGTGAATATTGCAATGAAGATGAGGATAACAGTTCGAATAATGTAAATAATGCAAGCAATCATATTACCTCATCTCAGAGATATAGACAGATATATAGAGAGACATAGACATAAAGGCCGGAGCGTACAACGGCCGAAACGTTGTGAATATTGCAATGAAGATGAGGATAACAGTTCGAATAATGTAAATAATGCAAGCAATCATAATACCTCATCTCAGAGATATAGACAGATATATAGAGAGACATAGACACAAAGGCCGGAGCGTAAAACGGCCGAAACGTTGTGAATATTGCAATGAAGATGAGGATAACCGTCCAAATAATGTAAATAATGCAAGCAATCATATTACCTCATCTCAGAGATATAGACAGATATATAGAGAGACATAGACATAAAGGCCGGAGCGTACAACGGCCGAAACGTTGTGAATATTGCAATGAAGATGAGGATAACAGTTCGAATAATGTAAATAATGCAAGCAATCATAATACCTCATCTCAGAGATATAGACAGATATATAGAGAGACATAGACACAAAGGCCGGAGCGTAAAACGGCCGAAACGTTGTGTATATGGCAATGAAGATGAGGATAACCGTCCAAATAATGTAAATAATGCAAGCAATCATATTACCTCATCTCAGAGATATAGACAGATATATAGAGAGACATAGACATAAAGGCCGGAGCGTACAACGGCCGAAACGTTGTGAATATTGCAATGAAGATGAGGATAACAGTTCGAATAATGTAAATAATGCAAGCAATCATAATACCTCATCTCAGAGATATAGACAGATATATAGAGAGACATAGACATAAAGGCCGGAGCGTACAACGGCCGAAACGTTGTGAATATTGCAATGAAGATGAGGATAACAGTCCGAATAATGTAAATAATGCAAGTAATCATAATACCACATCTCAGAGATATAAACAGATATATAGGGAGACATAGACACAAAGTCCAGAGCGTAAAACGGCCGAAACGTTGTGTATATGGCAATGAAGATGAGGATAACAGTCCGAATAATGTAAATAATGCAAGCAATCATAATACCTCATCTCAGAGATGTAGACAGATATATAGAGAGACATAGACATGAAGGCCAGAGCGTAGAACGGTCGAAACGTTGTGAATATGCAAATGAAGATGAGGATAACAGTTCGAATAATGTAAATAATGCAAGCAATCATAATACCTCATCTCAGAGATATAGACAGATATATAGAGAGAAATAGACACAAAGGCCGGAGCGTAAAACGGCCGAAACGTTGTGTATATGGCAATGAAGATGAGGATAACAGTCCGAATAATGTAAATAATGCAAGTGATCATAATACCTCATCTCAGAGATATAAACAGATATATAGAGACATAGACATAAAGGCCGGAGCGTACAACGGCAGAAACGTCGTGAATATGGCAATGAAGATAAGGAAAACTGTCCGAATGATGTAAATGATGGATTCACGTTCTTATATACATTATTTACATTGTTCGGATTATTGTCCTCATCTTCGCTACCATATTTTATTGTGAATATGGCAATAAACAGTCCGAACAATGAGAATATTACAATACCTCATCCCCGAAATATAGACAGATATTCACGTTCTTATAAGTATCTATATACTATTTATAGAAATGTAGATATTGTCTTAGTTGTGTTTGGGGAAACGTCTTGATAATACGGAAGTTCGAAACTACAACTCTTAGAGACAGTCTGCACAACTGCTTTTGAAGAATGATTTGGCAATAATCCTTTCGTCTATTCTCCGTGCATGTGTGCTTTTCTGTGTCATAGGTAGGGTTAAAAATTTTCTTTTCAAGGACAGTCACCCTTTCAACAGATCATATCGTGTTACCCTAATGAAAGTAGGCAGCTAATAGTTTCGTATCATTTGTTTTTAGTAGGGTAAAGAAGATGCGACATCGGACTTCCCGATATTAAAAAAAAGAAAGGAAGAAGAGAAACAGCCGGATGAATAAAAGTGCCGCCATTTTGTGGTTTAATATCCTCTCTTTAGCCTTCATTCAGACAGAATTTGCTGGCAGAAACGTTTGTCGGTCTATATATTCTGACCTCGCAGATTTAACCAATGAAATTTAAATCTGGATAATAAAACCTTCTTTTTTTTTCTCTCCAGGCACGATTATCATGCGCCTGACTTTATTTAAATAGTGAAACAAAAAACCATGGGAATAAAAAAAAAATTCAATTCTAAAGAGAAAATTGCAGAGTCAGCTTTTGATTTTTGGTTTTGTCTGTATGTCCTTTCCACTCATTATTTCTCTCTCTCACACACTCACACAAACATATGTACGCTCGTGCACACACCCACATACGAACGCACATATACGCACGCACACATCCCCACATACTCACATATGTACCCACACATACACACACACACGCACAAACGTACGCACCGACCCACCTACGCATACATACACACACACAAACGCAAACGCACACACGTACACACGCATATGCACACACAAGGTGTGTTAAAAATTAGACCAGATATCATCAATTAAGGTATTTCGAAAAAAGAAAAAAAAAGAAAAAATCGATAAGCTTTAAAATGAATTTTAAAAAATGAAAACTCTTATTTGAAGCTTTTATTTTAGATTTAATTCCAAGCTGGTTAAATTTAATATTTCCAATAAGCAAAATACTTTGCTGTATTTCCAATAAGCAAAATACTTTGCTGTATTTCCAATAAGCAAAATACTTTGCTGTATTTCCTAACGAATTTAAATTGATTGTAATCCATTTTCTCCTTATCAGTAAAATCTATAAATTCCTCCAAATTATTTTTCATTTGTTCCATACGAAGCGTCAATGATTTGCTCCCCGGTACCTTAAAAAACTTCACTCAAATCCCATATATGAATTAAAAATCATACGTTCTCTTCTCTGTCTCTGTCTCTCTCTGTCTCTCTTTCTCTGTCTCTCTCTCTCTGTCTCTCTCTCTGTCTCTCTCTCTCTCCATAATAGGCGAAAGAATTTTAAGTAAAAAAATCAGGTGAGTCACTTTTATCGAACAGCACTATATATATATATATATATATATATATATATATATATATATATATATATATATATATATATGGAGAGGGATAAAATAAATAAAAGATAAAATAAATAAAAACAAAATTAAAATAAAATAAGATAAAATAAATAAAATAAAAATAAAATAAAATAAGATAAAATAAATAAAAATAAAATTAAAATAAGATAAAATAAATAAAATAAAAATAAAATAAAATAAGATAAAATAAATAAAAACAAAATTAAAATAAAATAAGATAAAATAAATAAAATAAAAATAAAATAAAATAAGATAAAATAAATAAAAATAAAATTAAAATAAGATAAAATAAATAAAATAAAAATAAAATAAAATAAGATAAAATAAATAAAAACAAAATTAAAATAAAATAAGATAAAATAAATAAAATAAAAATAAAATAAAATAAGATAAAATAAATAAAAACAAAATTAAAATAAAATAACTAAATAAAATAACTAAAATAAAATAGAATAAATAAATAACCAAGGAATATCAAACTTGTATAATAGTTAATAAAATATTTTTTTCGCCAGAATTTTTTATTATCATCAATCCCTGGACGTCTTTGGGTCGCTGCCCAGTTGAGAACGATCTTCCTGTCCATTCAGTAACTTTCTCAGACCATTGTTAATTGCCCTCTGAAAGTTCTCCACTGACTTAGCCGGGTATTGAACTCGCACTCTTTGGGTCCTGTCACTGGACCTAAATAACGTCTTTATCCACTGTCCTTGAGGCCACATGGCACAGTGGATAAGGCGTTACTTAGATCCAGTGACAGGACCCAAAGAGTGTGACCCGGTTAAGGCAGTGGAGAACGTTCAGAGGGAAAAGTTAACAGGAGATAATTGATAACTGACATCCATTAAACATGGCACGTGGAATTAGAACAGTCTACCCCTGTGAACGAAATTAAGGGCTCAGTTCAACATTCCAACCACCTGAAGAAGACTGGAGCATACAACGGCCGAAACGTTGTAATAAATATGCCGACAAAGATGAGGACAACATTCCGAATAATGTAAATAATGTACATAATACCTCATCTCAGAAATATAGCCAGATATTGAAAGACCGAAACGTTGTAATGAATATGGCGACAAAGATAAGGACAATATTCCGAATAATGTAAATAATGTACATAATACCTCATCTCAGAAATATAGACAGATACAAAAGCATTTATGCCTATTTTAGAGAACCGGAGATATTTGTGAAAAGTGATAGTGTGAAAAAGTAATTTCTTTATTAGAAAGATATATGGTGAAAAAAAAATACTCCAAAAATAAAATTTCCCAGTTGAACCATAGAATCCCGGATTCAGTTGAGTTTTCACACCAGTAAGCTATCACTAGGAAAGTGATGGCAATGAATATCAGCTTATGTATAATGCAATCATCTAGTGAGTGATTTATGCATAATGTGTATGGATAGAAACGGGTAAAAGTCAAGGCCGCAGGGCGCGAGCAATGTCTTCGTATTCAAGTCTTGTTTGCCTGTTAGTCATCAAATAGATTGCCGGTGTAAATTCGGATGATATGGTCCGTGGCTTTTGCTTAATGAGATTACGGCACAGCTGTATTCCCGTCGATGATTTCAGATATGCCATGAATAATGTTTCTGCTATTCACAATGCAGTTTTCCGCTCACGCTTGCCTGAATATAATTTTGGGGAAATTTGACTGATTGTAGCAATTTATTATAAAAGCAATATTGTATGAGGTTGATGGTATATTTCTCATTGATGAGAAGAGTCGCTATCCGAGCCGGAAAATCCGGACTTTTAATACTACTTCTTAAAGTATGCAATGACAGTAAAGAAACTGCTTACACCGTTGTGCAAATGAATTGAAACAAAACGAATAATTCCGTTATTATTTACCTTTTTTTTTTCGTATGTTTCCAATGAAACATGAACCAATGCACATATAAGTATTTTGTATGTTAATTCCACAAAATCGCTCCTTGCAGTTTGACCATGGATTGTCGTTTGGATTTAAATCAGGAGAGCTTTCGAGCCAGTCTATAGTATTTTGATTTAGTCACTGCTAAGGCTTGCCAGTATGTTCGTGCGGCGTTAAAACTTTCGCACGTTTCGTTGGAGTAACGTCCATTGCAGACAATGACCGTTGGACAACTAATCGACAGTTGAGACAGTAGTATCTGGGCCTGCTAAAAATCTGATGCAATCAGGGATGACGCAATATTTTTCAAGGCCAAACAAATTTCATCATACACATCGAAAATATTACTGCACAGCACTGCAAATGACCTAATCTGATGAAAAAATAGAAATCGATTACACCCTGTTAGTCTAGTGGGACTAAAACTGACCTTATGGTGCATGGAAGAAAACTAAAGCGGTTGTTTCAATTAATTTGAACATGACTGTAGAAGACTGGATAGAAATGATAAAAAGGAATTGGTGAGCCAAGTTCAAAATTTAGTCAATTCTGCTTCTTTCACCTTGTGCTAGTG